>MU394084.1:32665-140162 GCA_022578605.1 Camillea tinctor | reverse complement strand
GCCGCCCCCGCCCCCCCCCCCCCCCCCCCCGCCTCCCCCCCCGCGCCTTCCGGTATCTAACTTTGTAAATCTCCCTCTCTTTTCTACCTTCTATGGTGATATGTAATTATTCTTAATGCTGTTACTATTATGATTACGAATCTGGCGAGTCGCAGAGGTCGATCGAAAAAGTACAGGTCATTTTGGAGGATTCCTTCTTCAATAATCTATAATGTTTGACCACCACACACTCTCTTTGTTTCTTCTTCTACTTTTGGTCTGATTCACTTATGAGGATTGCCTATAGCCTGGGTAGATTATTTATAAGTCCCTATGTTACAATGATACGTATGTACCATCGTATGTAGGTAGTAGTGGCATGTAGGCCCCTTCCCCCCTACCTAGCCTATCCTTTTCCTTCGTCTGCAGGAACGCTTGTCCCGACTGCAACGTCTATCTACCTAAAGCACAGACAGTTCGAATTCCCTTTTTTGACGTTTCTAATGCCTGTCGTTCTGGCATAGTACGTACATCTAAAGCATATAAGACCCTCGCGCGCGCGTGGGGACTTGGATTGTGGGTATCGAGCAGGCCACCCTCCACCCTTTCCCCCTTCCCCGTCTTCGTTCCCCCCAGGATCCTGGACGGTGGTGTCGCGATATCTGCGCGTGCCCGTCGTCGCCCCGGGTCCGACTGAGCCCAGAAGCGCGCGGATGGGCTTATAAATTGTCAATTGTCGATTAAAAGACAAGCGCCGTACCTCAATCTGGCTACGTAGCACTAGGTAGTGCGGTGTATGTGTGTGTCTATGTGAATGTGTGTATACCTATGTGCGTTATCCTCGGCTCCGAATATCAAATCTCTCTCGTCCGCAGTAAGGAGAATTCTTCTTGAGATAATTTAGCACGCCGAAAAGTACCTTACAGTGCATTACACAAACGGAACTTCTCGTAATCGCCCGTAGTCCCGTTTAGTTGTCTCGACATATAAGTACTAAACCATTCTAGACACAAAATCAATCTCGTATATATGTACGTATGTATAATAGAATAGGTGAAAGGTCCGGTCCCGAAGTTACGTACTCTCGTGCCGGATATAGAGGGAGTGGGAGGAACTAGTACCGTATCAGAAAAATGTGATTCGATCGCGGAAGCGCATCGAATGGAACGTTGATGGAAACATGGAACGTCACAAGAAGAACTATCTACCTACAGAGAAGAAGGGAGAAACGCAGAAGGAATATCATCACAGGGTAAAGGAAGCAAGCAAGGACGGCCGCGGCCTCGGCTAACTACTACATACTATGTAGTGTAAGAAACATCTTGCTCAGCTACCTTCCTAGGCACTCCTACCAACGCCCTAAAAAGAAAAGCCTACATACGTCCATACCCTACCTAGGTATGTAGGTACGTACGTCCATTGGCTCAACAGCGTTATGTATACTACATACACCACCGCTTCTGTACGTTGCAGTTCACGTCGAACGTGCGGAAGATACAAATCGAACAGATTTGACTACCACCACATGCTCATGTAGTGGACCAAGGTCGTCGGAGTACCGCGACGCGCCCGCGAGCAGGGACTGGGTCCCCAAAAAAAAAAGACGCAGTGGAACGATATCACCGTTGCATTGGAAATGGGTCTGTGATAAATTCCCTCCCTGTCGTCGGCGGTCGCCTGCAAGGTTCAGGGGCGGCCCCCTCCCCCTTCCCCTTCCCCCCCCTATGGGTCCCCTCCCCTTCCTACCCCCCTGCGGTCCTCTCCTCTGGAATGACTGGGACCATTCCCCGCTGTTTTGCGCAGCCGGCCCCCCCGGGCACTCGGGGGGTCCCCTGTCCTTCTTTCTTTTTTTTTTTTCTTTTTTACCTCCTCAATCTCTTGTTCTCGCAGAAAGTGGACTTTAGTTGAGGGAGGGGGGTGAGAATATAGTGTATCTGTACATGTATACTCATAAGCAAGCATGGGTGACAGCCTTAAGGGACAAGGGGAGAAGGTGAGTGGCGGCGGTGGCCTTTTTTTTTTTTTTTTTTTTTTGTTTCCCTCCCTCCCCCTTGAATATGTGTGTGTGCTCGACATAGCGGAGCGGAACGTGGGTAGGGGAGGCAAGTAACGGGAACAAAAAGTCGAGCAAGCCTTGCTTAAGCGAAGGGGGAAAAGGGAAAAAAAAAATTGGTCTAGGTAAGTCGATGCTTGCTGACAGCGCGCCATAGCGACAATAATACGGGACGGGCTCAGCACAGGTAGAGGAAAAAGGACAGGGAATAACAGCCTGAATGAATTTCTCCATGGCGTTAACCAAGATATGGACGATTGCGGTTCTAGTCAATATGAAGAAAGCGGTTTCTAAAAATGACCTTCCCTCCCGTTTCGCGAATTCATGCGGAAACGTAAGAAGCTTTTGTTCGGGACGACGTCTGTCATTCACTGGTTCCTCACTCTCGACATAGTAATTCTCTGTCGGGGGTTTTCCCTCTCCTGCCTAATTCAAGCCCACTTCGATTAGTGTAATTGTTTGATAACCAACTTGTTTCAAGACGTGATCAGCATGCGTGGATTTCCTTTTTCTTGTGCCTCTTAATGCGCTTCGCCATTGCGGAGGAACCGGCATCTTGAACCGCATTACTCATTAACGGGAGGGCTACTATTTTAGAGCAGCAACTGACGCTAAAGAATATGAGCAAGAAATTATGACCAAGCACGTCCGTAGTTAGTTAGGCTATCCGCTTTGGTGGAAATAACAGGGCAAACGCCCATCTTACGTCTCTCGGTAGTTGGGAAACTGAGCTTGCTTTACACGACGACGCTTAGACATGAGTCACTAGCGGCTCGGTCTTCACTATGGTAGGTAGGTAGGTGATCTAAGTTATAGGATGGAGAGAGTATCAGCAAAATAATTACCTGTTTAGCATAACACGGGTTCTTATAGGGCCTGTTCGATGACAAACTGGTCATGTCTATAGAGCTCTGGCTTAATTCTTACACGTCGTTTAACAATATATGGGTTTGTCCCGCAGAACAACTTCAGGCTTCTACCAGCGTATAGCTTTGGCTATAGATTTTCGTCTCGAGTTATTCTTCCCAGATAAGCTGATCTGAGTGTTGTGATTATGTAAAGACATCCATTGTGGGAGATATCTTTCACGCATCTAGAAGCTTTCAGTTCCTCCTTAGCTGCGTGCATTTATCCCATTGAGCAATCATCACTGAACCTCAAGCCAAGAAGTCATCCCGGAAGTCTTCTATTCGCCACGTTGTCCACTAGACCCTTCGCAGAGAATTGCACATTTTTCGACGAAGTGGTCCACAGAGGCCAATAGTGCGTTGACCCTGTTGCTGTGGCCGCCTAGCTTGCCCTCTTTGGGACTCTTTTCAAGCAGGTAAAAGGAAAGTGTCTTGTGTCTTCGGCTGTAAAGGGTGAGGTTTATTGATCGGATCCTAGATGGGATATCGTTTTGGTATGTCCCCTTTGCAACTAGGCAGTATGAATAGGGGACGTGTGGAGTCGGCTATACAGTCTATTGCGTAGATGTGAGCAATATGCTAGATATCAAGGCTTCAGAGAAGCATCTCGTGAGACCCAAAGACGCATATTTGCCAACGAAGGGGATATTAAGTTCGTGTGGAGAACGTCAACTCAGTCAGAGCGCTGGTTTGTTTTCCTATTGGTAAAGTAGATTTGCTTCGATGTGTTCTTTCAGCTTGCTAATTCACTTGAGATTACTCGCTCTCGGCACTGCCGAGTGAGACCAGGGCATCTTCGACGGTATTCAAAGTACAGACGCAATGGTGACCTTGGAGGTATGCGCAGACTTATTGAGATGGGTGAGGAAGCTGCGGTAGGCAAACGTTTACCGCCTCTCCTGGATCTCAACGCGTGGTTTATGCGTTGAGTGGCTGTTGTCACCGGAAAGCCGCCGATATCTTGCAGTATAGAATAGGTGTTCACGAATGATGTGGCATGCCTACGATGCGCAACGCTCGATAGGGCCTAAGGGAATCGCCAGCTCGGCCTCTGTTGCGCCCTACTTCGGGACACAAGTCCGACGGTGATCGACTATAGTCAACATATAAGTCGCGACTCAACTTGCGGTGAGTAGCAGACCTTTTTGCTCGCTTTAAAGCTAAGCGGGTGTGAATGTAAGGAGGATCGAGACTGAAGTTTGCATCGACAACGTTGTTGCTTTTTCCTTTCTGCATCAAAAGATGTTGGCGTAGACACGCGTCTTCCAATCAGCGCCTCTAGGGGCTTTGATGCTGAAGGATTCGTTGAGACTCCTTAGGGTTTGAAAGCCTCTTCTGCCAGCTATTAGCGACGGGGGATGTTCTCCGCAGTAGAGCTGGTACGCTCTCATAATCCATAAAGAGTTTAGGCACGATTTGGGATATTCGAAGACGCATATACTTACACTTATACAATAACTCCGTTTCTTAGAGCCTCCCGATATTTCGATCCTGGCAACGTCGATATATATAAATGCTACCTATTTGTGTCGAGCTTGCTAGGACTAGAATCGACGTGACCACGATATCCCCTGCGATTGCACGTGCCTTAATTGGTAACGCATTACCCTAGAAGTAAGGAAAGACTTCTGACAGGCCTGTGCCATGCCCCCCCTGGTAATGATCTCTTGGGATGACAGTAATACTCCACAGGCATAACCAGATAAGATGTCAGAAAAGACTATGTAGCTGTTAATTTGCTAGGTTAGACCGTTCGTAGGGCTGGGACGAACGTGAATACCTAGTCCAGAAGCTAGTCGTTCTAATACAGATCCTTGAATGCAACTTTGAAGCTTCGATTGGGCAATCTCTATACAAGATCTTAGAGTTGTAAAGTTATAGCATTGGAATATGTTCTCGGAAATGCTAGGATATCTTTTAATTTTTAACAAACACACTATTTCTACTATACGGGGCAAGCTACTACAGCTATCCTATTTCCTCTACCAAGCCCCAGTCAACATCATGCTATGTAGCTAAAATCCCATATCTACCGTATTCATACAAAACTGCTCAACCTACATGTAGTCGCGATAGTCATTATAACATAATCCTTCCAATGAGAAAATAGAATAGAGCCCAGGGTATTAAAATAGTGGCAGGACACCTTGATTGTTAGTTACCTGAAGATGAATACCTTTGTTTAAAAAACTAGTCTAGCAGTCTAATTTTTCTGCATTTGTCAACAGAAATAACATTCAGAATATATCATGTCAGTTTTCGTAACTCAACTATGTAGATATATCTTGCTTTTACACCTAGCCTCTAAGATCTATTCGATATATTTTCTAGAGACCGAGATTCTTCTGATGTCACTTGTAATTTGTTTTTTTGTAGCTAGCTGCGTTCATAAAATTGTTACTGTCCTACTGGACCTCGAAACCCAATATTTAGCATAGATTAGAAAATGGGGATTATAGAACTATTCGATGCACCGATAGACTTTTTGAAGCCAATAACCAAGTTTTCGACAGTGGCTGCTTCCACCTTTTCCCACCTTAGCTTATCATAGACATCTGAGAATCGACAGTAAGTTTCAACCGGGCAAGGTGCATCCATGCTTTGGGGTTGACCAGCAGTAGAGCTTCTGATATGATTGGCCTTGAATGTGTGGACATCACACCACATTTGCATACCGCCGTGGAGTCCGTAGCTATTGAACAGGGCCAACTCATTCATGTGCACTCACTGCCATCAGCCAGCAGTTGGCATGTGTTTCTTACATCTATTTTAGCACAAAAACCTATTCATTTCAACTAGCTATCAGTTCTGACTTTTGAACTTGTAAAGGTGTGTTGTAAGTATGCACTTAAAATTCGGGATCTCGCATCGGCTTAAGGAGTCGAGTTGGCGTTCCACATATAGTAAGTAGTAGCCGTACCTACAGACCATGACAAGGTTTCTCCAAGTTACCCCCCTTCGTTCCTTTTTGGGACTATATCGTCGAGACGTTGACGTGACGTATTGGAACTATGTTTGGCTGTAACCGCAAACCTAGTATGATCAGCAAAGCCATTGGCCTTCCTCACATGATGAGTTCGATTCGAAACGTAGAACGAAGCGCGGGAGACCATTCCGGAGCTTGAAGGAACTACGGTAGCAATTCACGGAATGGAGCTAGATTCGGTGTTAAATTAGGATGTTGTCGACATATATCGAGGTCGTGGGTTGAGCGGGCCAAGCTTACGGTAGCGTGGCCGGGTGGCTGCCATGCAATGTGAGAAGTTATTCCTTACCGTTGCGCTACTACTTCCTGGCCGATACATACATACATATAATACCTACATACAGCTGAACGGCAACTGGATATCCCTTGCCAACCGGGGTAGGCTCATACATACTTCGGTACGGGTGGGTTACCCACATCCCTGAGAAGCCCCCCAAGCCTCCCTCCCCTGTTAGACTGCAGCAGCCTCTAGTGTGTAGGCCTTCAGAACCGCCATGTTTTGCTTAATCCCTGGTCACCCGTCTTTGTGGTGACCAGGATGGTCTCGCTGGCGAATGGTGATGTCGCTGACGAAAAGAAGGCTTGCTGGGTTCTCGATATAATTCAGACCGAGGCTCGTACCAAAGCTCTGGATCGCTATTATGCAATCTGAACATGCAAGTAGTGGCAAATGGCACGAAGAGAAGATGCGAGTAAGTCCCGTGAGATGGTTGGCTGGGCATGCATTTTTGCCTCCTGCTGTTAACACTCTCTTGCAGACTGGTTCGGCACCGGTAGGGTTTGAGTAAAGACAAGTGACGACGCCTGTTGCCAGCAGGGGATGGTAATAAGGTGTTCGGGAGCTAAAGTTTAACGAACGGTATGAAAGGGATCCAGGCATATTTTAGAGATTGGGAAGCGGACAGATCCATCTCGTGACAAGGCACCGTTGCGAACCATCAACATACATAAGTTATACTTTGACTAGGAAGTCCTAGGTGAAAATCTCCGAGTCAACATAGGAAGCGGGAGGCTACCTGGGCAGCTGGGTATATAGGCTAGGTGGTGTTGAAGGGTATGAAAGAGTAGCAGGGAGTACTACCTACATCTGAGCTATGGATGGTCAAGTTTAGGGGTTCACAGCATTCTGTGCTAATCCCTTGTGTGGCCGGGTTCACGATGCTGGTTTACATACCTTGTTAGACAATTCTACCACCCAGGAACATCGTGGACAGGGGAATCTGGGGGGATTGATTTCTCCCCCGCGCTGGAACCAGAGATCTGCCGGTCCAGGATTATGCGCTGCCGTCCATACATACAACGTACAGGATGCAGCCTGTCGAAAGATGTGAACTTTTAGATGTATCTTATCAAGCTACTGTATATTGACTGGAAGGAATGGGAGGCTTGGGATCTAGGAGGCCGAGCCTGGGGGGAGACAAGGCCGTGGGCGTTTTTGCTTTTTCCTTCGTCTCCTCATCACTCCCTCTTCTCCATTACCAATACCAACCAGCTCGAACTATGTAGAACATCTCCCGATGAGGAAAGCCGGGGTTTCGGTTCATTTCAGTTCGGTTGGATGATTGACTGACTGAACGAGGAGTTGATAATAAAGCATGGCAGTGGGGGCAATATCATACGTCAAGTTCATGTAAGAAAACGAACGGATTGGCTTGAGCACTCACAAAGGTTCAATTGGAACGAATCCGGATTGATGAGGATGCAGATTTGTGGTGTGTATGTATGTATGTATGTATGTATGTACTATGTATGTGCGTATGTGGGTGTGGATGTGGATATGGATGTGCCAGGCGTGTAAGTGTATAAGTGTAAGTGTAAGTGTGTGTAAGTGTAAAATAGTGCGTGTGTGTGTGAATAAAGTAGTGTCGGAGGCTGAATTCGGGGGAGAATTGCAGAATGTGGTCCCTTCGCCGTGTTCGAGGCTTCTGGGGTTAGCCTAAAGGGGAAGGTCCTAAAAAAGCTTGGGTCAGTTCAGTCTAGTACCGATAGGTAGGTATGCTTTAATGAGATTGGAGCTAAACTAGTCGTGCCTTAGTGTGCTTCGTATTTGTTCGTTAGGAATGTATTATGCAGTACCTCTACACTACTTGTGTCCCCTACACTACACCGGATTAGAGGCACAGATTAGGTATATTGGCCTGTTATCTAGGCATTGCTATGTATAAAGCCTACATATGTAGGTACCTGACAGAGTACCTACATGTATAATTTCTTTCTTTCCACCTACTCCGTATAATGTAGGTAGGTTACATACCTCTGTAGTACATACCTAAGTTCTTTTTTCTTTTTTTTTTCTTTCCTTTTGCTTTTCCGGTGCTTGTGAGGTTCCTTTTCCTAACCCTTTTCCTTTTCCTTTTCCTTTCTTTTTACCACTACACACACCACGGCTTCCCGTAATCCGACCCGAAGCTGCCCGATTCTAGTCTTCCTCCACTTATAATCATTACATGTACCCTACTTTAGGCTTCGCGCAAAGAGGGGGATTACGTACAAGTACTGCATGAGAATTATGGACTCATCTCATGTATGTAATGTAGGCAAATCTGATGACTGATCGGCCCTATCTATTAGGCCATGTACGATACAAGAAATCATTTCCGTTGCTGCATACCCTAATAATAATAATTATTATAATAATAACAATCATCACTACCTGCACACTACAGTACAGCACAGTACTTGGTAAACTTGTCATCGAGATGCTATCAATAGTGTCTAAAAGACTAAAAAGAAACCGAATTACCTAGGTAGACACACGCACGTACATGTCTCAAACAGAAACAAGCGCGCCGTTGAAATGAAAGGCCCGCCCATTGCGTAATCCCGTCGATCTGATTTATTGAGGGTTGATGGGCTTTGAGTTTTGACCTCTCTGTACACTAGGAAATAATCTGTTAATCTGTAATCTGTACCAAAAACGTTATTGACTCACTACGTGCACACTTGGGACTATAGGCGATGCTATTAAAACTATTGGTAATCGTCGGAAGCTGTGCCGCCTCGTCTCGTCGTGTTCCGGGTTTTTGGCGGCTGGTAAGCAATTTAAGCCGACAACCCCTTATGGGAAGTGGTTCGAGATGAAAAGAGGCACTGCACCGTTTCCTCGAATATCTTTACTTTATCCATCCACATATACGCATACTCTCAAACGGAGGAATACGAGCACGGTCTCTATCTATCGATTATCCTTCCTAACTTTGTAATGCTGCGGTTACAACTTGTGTAGATATAATGATATCTAGCCATTTTACATATTACTTATACGCGTAAAACGTTACATGTATCAACAAAGGACAATCTACCTACCTTAGGTAGGTCGTAGTTATTTTTGAATTGGCACTGGGTTATGTTGTTTGTTTTAATGACATAATGTCATGTTTTAGTTGTAAGCGAATCTTGATCTATTAGACTTGTTTAATGTACGTAGGTGAAATTGCTAAAGAGAGGAAAAATTTGACAAGGTGCGGGTTTTGCATATTAGTTGATTGAGAGGCACACACATAAGCATATGATCCCTTTCTCCTTGCGGATAGTACATATGTGTTGATATGTGTTTGCTCAATAGTACTAATATTTGGTGTATTTGATGTATCTCTAAGCACCATAACCCAAGAATATTATATAAAACCTATGTATATACACATAAAGTTAATATAGTTACCATCAAAAAGCACGAGGCAGTGAGCAAGCAAGCAAGCAAGGAAACAAGCAATCTAGCAGATCAGGTACAATATGTACAACTGAAAAATAGGTATGTACTCAGGTACCTTACCTACAGTTACCATCCTCAACCTAGCTGCAAGGGCTCCTGCACATACAAGCTGACTGGGGTGAAATATTGGGCTAGTCCCTTCCCGAGAACAACCCCCTGCCGCATCTCACCTGCTGCTTTCAAGGGCATGGCCCTGGTCTAGGTCCAGGTCTAGGGCTGCCAAATTCAAGTTCAGGCTATGGGTTAAGGTCAAGTTCAAGGTCAAGGTCAAGGTCACGAACATGCCTACCCTTTCTTACCTCTTGTTCCTGCTTTTCTTTGCTGCGCCTACAGGGGAGGGGTTGTGAACGATGGGATTTGGGAGTGGTGGGTTCCACCTGTCAGTTCTCTATTCCATATTTGCCTCTCCTTAGGTATTTTTCTTCCCTTTTCTTCATGTTACCTTTGATTTGATGTTAAGATACCTATGTCATATTCATAATATCTCATTAAGACCCAAAGCAGTCTAGGTGTAAGTATCTAGTGCAATCCTTGCCACTACACTACGAAGAAAAATTTTCTTTCGTTTTTATTATTTCCGTCCGTTCTCATGGGCCCGTTGTTCGTCAACAACCCATGTGGAAATAAAAAGAACAGTAGTGTACATATGTACATTAGTGTAGGAATGTCTTCTCCCCACTCTTCAACTGTGGGACCCTCCCTCCCAAATCCCGGTCGTGAACCTCATTAATCCTTGTTCACCGTTGAACCTGCTTCTGGGTACGTATCTCTATATCAAAAAGATATGATCGTCAAATTCACTATGTTAGTCTTGCCCGTCGTTGAGTTCTAATTATTCACAACGAGTATGTTAGAAGAGATGGTAGTGTCGGGTAAGTCTATGCCGAACCACTGCGACAGAGCTTGCAGCAGATAGGTAATTCCACAAAACACCGACGATTTGTATCCATTAAGTAGGTATACGGAGCACACTACAGTGCACTACACCACATATAGAACGCTTATTCTTAGACGCTTATCCAAAGTTGTCTCCATTTCCGCCCGAAAACCAACACATTTGCCCGCCAGCATCCACACGGCAAATACAGTTAATTACTCACATAACCTACCACCATCCATGAACCTATAGCGCTAGATACGAACAAATGCGTGTTGTGCTATCGTCTGTCCATCCTCAGACCATCCGCCTTGTAAGTAGCCGCTATGGGTTTTTTTAAGCTTCAATTTCTTTCCGATGTTATACAAGCCCTCATGTTTCAACGTTACCTCAGCTCCAATAGCACAATCTACGTGGAGTCTACACTAGTAACACCCACCTTCATCTGGATTCTATGTACGTAGGTTGACGAGTCGGGGTGGGACTGTCGCGTGCATGCGAGGATTGAGCCAACGCCCACGCGAAATCACTCAGCTTGGGTCCGTCCTATCCATTAGATCCAAAAATCAGTCAAATTTCCTTGTCGAACTGACCTGTTCTTTTGCCATCACTCCCTCCCTTCTCCCGTCTGTTAGCGAATATCCTTAGTATTTGAGCTAAGTTGTTGTCGGTACTTTTTTATTATTATTTCCTCTTTCTCTCTTGCGTGTTTGTTCCTTCACAAATTCACATATTCACCAAAAGGAGGATCAGTCTCTCGATATTGACCAGCTTTGATAATCCGTATTCTTCCGTGTTCGGTTTACGGTACAACCAATTCAGATTCCCACTCGTTTAATATAACAAACGTGTCTCGACAGACCCGCTGTTGAATCATTTCAATCTATTCCTCTCTTTCCCCATCCATCCATTCTAAGGTTGTCATCTATTTCCTTATCCGGCCATACCCAGAACTGTAAGTGAGATATTCTATACTCATTTGGAAAGCACACCACACCCTCCACTATTTCATCTTATCTGCGTTTGCGAGTAAAGAAAGAACGCGTTTTGGTTCGAGTCCAGGGGGGCCTGTTGCCCATGCGCCAACCATGCAACTCTAACCTCGGCCCATGTCTGTATGCATGTATGCAGCTGCATGTTCCCTGGGTGAGCAGGTACACAGATTGCGTCAACCCTTCTTGAATGTATCACACCGGATTGCTTAACCTTTGGGCTATCGCGAGTCTCTTATCAAGAAGATGGTTTTTTTTTTCTATGTTAATATTTCCTACTCTTTTTTTCTCTCCCTCTCTCGTTATTATCGATGCTTTACAAATTCGTCTATAGTTACCTTCTCATTGTACATACTATTGTTCATTGCGAACTTGTAATTTGTTACCATACCGGCCGAATTTGTGTTGCGATATTCACTTGTTGATTTTTTTTTCTTAATCAAGGTTTCTCGGGACGTATCCGTCGACCGCGGTCATCCCTGCATCTTTCCCGCGAATCTGCGCATCTTAGCTCTAACCCCTGAGGGTTCCCCAGGTCCAAGTAAACCTCCCACGACGACCTCATTGTAAACTTGGTGGCGCCACAAAGGATAGACATAGATCTCTTCCAGCGTTGCCAATTATCTGGTTGGTTACATCATACGGCAGTTCTTTTATTTTCCTAGAGCACGCTCAATCTTCACCGTTTCTCTCCAACGACCAGTCGGTTTATCCAATTATTGTGTCTATCTTTTCGCCGAATCACCGACCCGTATAGGTTATAATTGGCACTACCTCACAGCGGGTAGGCACTTTGTATATCTGAAAAGAGCAAGATTACACAACACATACCGGATCCAATCGAAACTGGACTCTATCCCGACATCCGTCGACCTTATTTCCTCTGCAGCCTGCCATCTTCACCCCCCCGCGATCTGTCAAGCTTTGTGCGTTACGCCGGACCTGACTGTTGGCTGAGTCAGAGTGCTTATACTACAACCGTCGCACCGAGGAAAGAAACGAGGCGGTCAGCTGTCTCCATATCTCAGTTGACCTTAGACTAAGCTTTTCTCGTAGATAGGTAAGAGACATCTTCTGACTTTGAATCTTTTCCTTCCTTCCTTCAAATCCTTGATCCTACCTTACTGCAGATACCAACTAGCAATGCAGAGAGAAGCCCGGAAGACAACTGTCTCGATCGTCAGATTACTTATTTGATAGAATTAACAACACACCTACTACATACCAAAAGAGTTGGCTACAGCTTTATACCTTAAACTTAGGCCCTATAAACCAGGTAAGAGCTATTTCAATTTATCGTACCTAATTTTCTCTTTGTGTCTTTCCTACTATTTGCTGCCATTTGTTGGAGGGTCGTCTAGAAAGCCTACCCCCCTGTCATTATATTTAGCCGCTTTTTTCGGTTTTATCCTAAGACAGGTCCTTACGTCGATAAATTATGCTCCCCTATTTCTCAGACATTCGCCCTACCTAAGCCACATTATCGTTGCTGTGTATTGCTATTGGTAATTCCACATCCCTGCAAGTTTCTTGTATGGCTTAGTTACTTGCTTTTTCCTGCTATAGAATTCTTGCGTTGGTGTAGCGCATCTGGTGTATACGGCGAGGTTTATTTCGCATCATGCACAAAAGGTTCACTATCTAGAATCACTCAGGCCTACTTCATAACCGCGCAAGCTGTAGCTATGGCGATAGCTGGCACAATTGCGTCATTACACTGCCATGCCCTCACCACCCCCCAAAGCAATCCCAGTAACAACGTCTGCACCCCTCCACCCGTACCCAGTCCCTGTCAAGCCGGCCCGTGTTGGGACAGATCCCTTTACCAGCGATTTCCATCTTTGGCTGTGACTGACTCTACTAGGCTGGCTTGCATGAACTGACAGGGCAACACAGATCCAACCTCGAGGCTCATCAGCCACGACAGATAGCGTGCAGAAGTCTGCGTGCTTGGTCGACTTTGGAGACCACCCTTCCCGATACCAGCAGAAAGGTACAACCTTGCAGACCACGACACGCCACGAGGGAGAGTGGGATCAAGTCCAAAACCACTCTGGATTTGTCAGAGCGTCAGAACGAGCAGAACAGTGCAGTGCAGCGCAGCGCAGCGCATATCTCTATACACTACCTGCAGCAGAGCAATTCAACTAATTTCTCAAAGTTGTTCCCGCATGCCAAATCTAGATCTCGAGTATTACTATTAGATTTGCTCCAAGGTACGGACAGGGTTTAATAGGTACGTATACGCGTCACAATATTCCTATCACATATCGAATTCGCAAAAGCTCCGGCCATGTCCACCCAGTGTTAGAAGTCCAAGGCCCATTTCAATTTCGGCGGCATTCAGCTGAGGAAGACTTGCATGAATAAATCCAACTGCATCAAATTTCCTTACATTACCTACCTACTTATCGATACCCATTTCTATTTTTAACGATTTCCCCCTTCTCTTTTTGTTTACTGTCATCCCTCCTCGACATGCTGTGTCCACATTCCGCACTAATTATCATCGTGGAGACTAACTTGGTGCATACAAAAAGCAACCGCTATCATTTACCATTTACCACAAGATCACACGACCTACCTACATAATCATTTTGTCAAGTCATAATTCCCTGCTTGCAGTTGTCATCTGAGGAACCAAGCAAACCACCTACGTTTATTTAATGTTGGTAAGTGTATACCCACTTTCCTAGTCTCAAGCTATAGACAGACAACGGCCGCAAACCCTAATTTCCCCAAATCTTATACAAACTGCACGCATGGGTCTTAGGAAGACAGTGCTCATCCTGGCTTCCAAGACACGCGGGGAAACATTTTGAGATTTATCGACATTTGAAAAACACGGTTGATTCTAGCGTGCCTCCGCCAACACGTTGATAACATGTTTTCAACGCGTGGCATTTCTAACGGCTGGGCCGAGATGAGGCTTGTGGAGAGAAGAGAGAGAGAGAGACCAACATGAATCATGGATTATCATTGTTTTAAACTGACCCGTTTATTTCGATACAGCAGACGACAAGCAAAAGACCCAAGTTTATCAATTAGCAATGATCATGAAAATGGCACACCACCGTCAGGTTCATAGCCCATATGTGAAAGAGGAGCATGCAGACCCGGTAGGTTCTTTTTTATTTTTATTTTAATATTTTGTTACACTTTCTGTTACCTCCGGTTGAGGTCACATCTAGATGCATGGACGCGTCGATATGGATACATGTGGTTTTTTTTTTTCTTTTTCTCTTTTTATCCGCGACTCTTTCGGTTGCGTTACTGCAAGTAATGGTTTCCCAAAGCTTCAGCCTCAAGTGAGCGCGACGAGGAATCCTTGCTCAGCACAGTATCAGATAACCCAATTGATGGGCAAACTGGACAATTTGAGATTCACGACATCGATTACCCTCGCTTCCAGAAGATCGCGGGGCGGTCGCAAGCCTGACCAGGTCCGGACTCGAGAAGAGAGGCATATTGCAGGGGGGCATGTTGTTTCACAAACGACTAGGGGGGTCTTCTTCTGGAACAGGGCATGTGTGGGCAAATAGTTAGCGTCCCCGATGGTCAAGGACAGCGGTCCATTGCCCAAAAAAACTCAAGTCCCCACCAGGGCTACCCCTACCTATTGAACGCTGACGTGCCTGCAACGCCCCAAGTCCAAGTGGAGGGCGGAGGCGGGTACCAGTGCACCCTTTCATTCACGATCAACGTCGCCTCGGCTGCACTAGCCACACTGAAGTCGTCTTGTTGCAATTACCCAGTGGTTCTAAGCAGATGATGGCGCAAGTGCGAAACAACAGGTGACGGGTGGGAAATGAGGTACCAACAGAAGTGGGAAGAATGCAAAGGCATACACACACACTCGTCGCGGGTACATGAGACGTCTTGCTTCAGCTACAGCCACTACGTGAAAACGTGTTAGCGGAAACCAGATACCCGAGTCAAATCTTTTTTTTCTTCACTTATTTTCACTTACTATTTGCCAATGGACCACACACAAACATCATTTACTCCAATCCAATCGGCCGATGGGTCCCGGTGTAAAATTTGGACGCCCCTTACCCTTCTGAGTATCGATGATAAGATGACTTTTATGTACCGGTCTCGTTCATCCTCACCTCACAAGCGTGATAGTGATTGATAATGATGATGGTGGTGGTAGTAGTGGATGTTAGTTTGTGTGTGGGGCCGATGCCAATTCTCCAATGAAGCGTTGGTGGCTTTTTTCTTTTTCAGGAATCAGCGCCACCATCACTCTACCAGCTTTTGATTGACACCAGCTCCTACTAGTAAAGAAATTAGCACTAGTGGGAAAACTTTTTTCTATCAATAAGCACGTTTCACTTTACAAGTGACGAATGACCGTACTGTTGGTATGGGAAACGGAAAAGAGGGAAGGGGAAAAAAAAGATGTCCCAAAAGAGCATAGCACAGTTTGTACATGATCGTATGTACTGCTAGCTTAGCCTGAGCATTGTGTCTTTAGCAAGGGGCCCATTCAATGCTTGGACGGAGTTTCGTCTTGTGTACTTCGGGGGGCACTTGGCACGCGGTCGAAACAAGGCAGAGATCGAGGTACCGATACTTCAGCTGGACACACCGCTCTGCTACTTTGCTCCCTGTGGAATCGCGAGCGAGCTTGCCATCCATGCAAGACCCCTGCTGGTGTAGTCCACCACATATTAGCCCCGGACATCGGGTACCTTATTGGGTAGCGAAGTCCTTCTCGGTTCGATCAGGCATCCCCCCATTGGCTACTTCATCTAAAGTGCAGATAATCCTTGCCCCCTTGTCACGTTTTCCCCCCATGCGCTGTTCCACACACCTTGAT
This sequence comes from Camillea tinctor, assembly GCA_022578605.1. Taxonomy (NCBI): domain Eukaryota; kingdom Fungi; phylum Ascomycota; class Sordariomycetes; order Xylariales; family Graphostromataceae; genus Camillea; species Camillea tinctor. Next base: position 123,830 of record MU394084.1, on the reverse strand, counting down.
CCATCCACCCCCCTTCCCCCGAGTAAGAGAAAATCTCCAACTTCGATCTCTACTTTCACCATTTCATGCTTTGCCGCAGGCATCGCAAGCATTGCACGTCCTTTTTTCGTACCAAACAAGCAGTCATATCGCTGTTGTTAATTATCTCGGGACCAAGTAACAGCAAGTTACGCATACGCATACACATACACACATACATACAGTCTCTACTTCGTACATACATTATCAAGCCCCATAGCACACTGAGCCCCATTTCCAGCATTCAGCGTTCAAGCATTCGAGCATCCAGCATCCAAGCATCCAAGCATCCATCCAAGCATCCAGCATATCCACCAACTTCTCTTCTTCGTACTGCTCTCCCCCCCCGTACCTTGTTTCTCCCTCACCTTATACCTCAAATATCGTGGGCCCTGCTCCCTTCTGTCCCTCTCATCGTCGCATTCTGAATCCTCGCTCCGATCTTAAATCTCCTGTCGCCATTTTCCATTTACCCTCTTCCCTCCCCTTGTCGGCTCCATGGTTATCTCGTCCTCGTTCTATACTCGCATTGTTCCTGTCGCGTCCTGAATAGGCTTGCAGCAGAACCTAGTGGTGAGCTCTGAGGCTTTCGGGTTCCGCTTCCGATTCCTATCCACTCTCTCTCCCAAAGGAGCAAGCACCTGGTGGTGTCATTTCCTGGTACTGCATTTCTTTATCTCTTACGGTAATATTCCTGGGCCCTGGTCATTTAACCCACAGCTTGCCCTCCACCCCCCAGTCACACCTAGGCAAGCCTCACCCGTCAAACCTCGTCGTCAGGGGGTGTTTAAAGTTCCCCAGACCTTGACAGTGTTAAGAAATAAAAATATCGACGCGTCCTACTTCTTGACTTTCCATGGTTATCGCTACTATTTGGCTTTGACACTCGAGAGTTCAGGACTAATGGTTGTCTCCTCTATGCAGCATCACCCCCACCACTCGCAGGGTCCGGCGCCTCCTCAACACCTTCAACATCCTCGACCCTCGAGTATAGTTCATCAACAGCATCACCAGGCGCCGCCGCCACCCTCGCAGCACCCAACCGCGTATTCCTCGACTCATCCTATCCAGCCAGCCTACCAATCCGCAGGTCACGCTCCCAGTGCTCAACACGCGCAAGATTTGCCCTACTACACTCACCAGAGTCCCTACAGCACTCCCGGCACCACCAGCGGATATACGTCCGCAGGTAAGTCATTCGCGCGCTGCTCGTTGAAAAACGCGCACGGAATTCCGCTTACTGACCGTTCTGATAGACACCTCCGAAATGATGGCCGCAGCTCAAATGCCTCGACCCTATCCGCCTATGTCGTATCATACGCCTCAGTCGAATTCTCCAGCTTCAGTCGCATCTCCCTCGGGTCATGACCAGCACAGGAGTATCTACGGGCAGCCAACTTCGCAGCTGCAGCACCAATCGATGTACTATGGCGCGCAGCAACCGCAGTATTCGTCTATGGCCCCTCAGGCTCCTTCGCCGTACCAGCAGCATACGCAGCAACCACACCAGTCCATTGCGTCGCAACCGAGTATGATGATGTCCCAGACCGGGCCACAACATCAGATGACGCAGCACGCCAGTCAGCACGCGCAGCCAGGCATGACGGGAAGCCCGCGACACACGAAAATGGAACCGCAGATGCCTCCGCAATTGCAGCGTCCTGCTTCTGGTCCCTTGGGCACGCCCCAGCCGAACCAGAACGGAGGGCAACTTTCGACTCCTACGGGTTCGACGACCCCTGGCATTAACAACAATGCCGCCCCTGGACCTATTCCCGCGACTACCCCTCTCGTAGTGAGACAGGACAATAATGGTGTCCAATGGATCGCTTTCGAGTATTCTCGCGACAGGGTCAAGATGGAGTACACAATCCGTTGCGACGTGGAATCTGTGAGCACGGATGAGCTATCGGCCGATTTCAAGACAGAGAATTGCGTTTACCCTAGGGCATGCTGCCCCAAGGACCAGTATCGCGGCAACCGGTTACAGTATGAAACCGAGTGCAACACGGTCGGATGGGCACTAGCCCAGCTCAACCCGTGTCTTCGTGGCAAGAGGGGGCTTATTCAGAGGGCCGTCGATAGCTGGCGAAACAGCAACCAAGATCCCAGACTTCGAAGTCGTCGTGTGCGCCGAATGGCCAAGATGAACAATCGCAAGGCTGTTCAGGCCCCTCATCCCGCGCACATGTCTGGTCCCAGTGGCCCTGCAGGGATGCCGACCCCTGGAGCCATGGGTCCTGGCGCCGGCGCGCCCATGGGGAAACCTGGAATGAGCAGCATGGGTCCTCAGATGCATCACCACCACGCCCATGAAGGGGGCGCTCAGGGCGGAGGGGATGAAGTCGGTATGTATCAGATGTGATTGATGCGTTGTTGTCGTTGTCGTTGCTGCTGTCGCTGTTGTCGTTATATTGTTGTGCAATTACGTGATACCTTCATCATTATACCTCGTGCCCTTTTTTGGCTGATTTGGATTGGTTCTTCTGTTTATATACCGGCGCAAAGCCGCAGGCGTGTAGGGAAAGGTATCTTTTTTTTAGGTGGAACTGGCACTACTCCTGTACATTATATAGTAGCCTCGCCTAGTCGAGGCAAAGCGGGCAGTATATTCTGCTTGGCAAGAGTTTTGCATGGCATTGTTTTGCATACCGCTGCACAAACACATCAGGCACATATCATCACATCCTTATGTTCGTTGCCTTCTTGTACTGCAAAGACCCCTTCCGCTGCAGAATTGCAAATATCACCTTGTGTTTTTCAAAGTTTTTGACGCTCTTTTCTTGAATTCCACACCGAAATCTCTCCATTATAACTAGTGTCCGGCATGCTAACTCAGCTGCCTCTTACAGGGGATGGAGAGTACATGGATGAATCCCATCATCAAGCACCGAGTGGGCCAGGATCGGGCAATTCGGATGACGTCCGACCATCCCATGTTTTTGCTGGCTACCCCCAGCAATATCCTAGTCATCCCACCTCCGGATCATCCATGCCACCTATGCAAGATGGGTTGGCAGGAGCTCACCACGGAGCTATTGCGGCTAGACGCCAGAGTAGAGAGGATGATGACCAAAACCCGGACGGACTCTTTCCTGATATTCCGGAGACCAAGAAGCGAAAGTTTATCCTCGTCGACGATAACAAACGTGGTGGCCGTCTTCGGGTGCGCGTCACTCTTGAGAATGTCGACACTAAAGAGATCCCTGACTCATTTCGCAAGAGCTTTTCGGTCTTCCCACGTAGCTACTTTCCCCGTGAGATGCAAAGCCCGCCGCCGAGTGCAACCGGCAGCCGGTTCTTCCAAGATGATCTAAGTGATGATGAAGTCGAGGTTGATGGTGGCCGAACAGGCCGTTCAAGAGGCAATAATGCTAGAGCTCGAGTGATGGTGAAAGTTCCAATGTCTGACGGGACCGAGGGCGAGGTTGCTATCCCCAGAACCCGAAAGTCCACCCGTTCGAAGGAAGTTCGCCTCAACGACCTAGGCTACAGGATGGCATGGCTCCAGGGTCGTGTCTTTGCGGACAGAACCATTTTCTTGCAGCGAGCCTGTCAGTTGACCCCGCACTTTTACTCACATTTGTTTATGATGCTAACATTCTACAGTGGACTGCTACCGCAACAAAACTAGTGGTCTCATCGAGAATACATTGCAAGACGTCAAAACCGCTGCACCTCACTACGAAACTCGTATAGGAAAGCGTAAATGGGGGGAACGACTACGCCGTGGCGAGAAACGAGACGACGATGCTTAAACCAACTCAAAAATTTTCGCCCCACGCTTAAGTCGATAATGATATTGCAAAGGAAAACCTGAGGTGTGACCTGCATTTCATGCATTGCATTCTTACACTTCATTTGGATGTTTAGTGATTTGCTATGTTTGAGGCATAAGGGTTTCTTTGCTTTAATTTTCTTTTTTTACTGGTACGATTCCGTCATGTTTTCGCATGTGTCAGAGACATCTCTATGTTTCATGCTCGGCATCGGAGCGACCGAGCTGGCTTGAAATCCATCATTCACTGCGATGTGTCCTGCCGTTTGTTACCTCATTTGGTCTTCAGGGAATTTACGCGTGTGTGTAATAGAGGAGTTGGTTTGTTTTTTTTCTTGTACTTTTTTTTTCATCCCATTTGTCCAGGTGGGGTGCTGGCGGATTAAAGTAAACATTATGTCATGATACACATATGCTCATGTGAAAAAAGGGGTTGGAGGAAAATGACAGGAGGAGATACCATTCGTAACGAAACATTACAAATTCTTTTTGCTTTTTTTCTCTCTCCCTTACGGATGTCTAGGTCAGACCTAAAGCTGCTTTCTCGGGGGTGGTTGGCTTGGCGGGAAGAATCAAGGAAGAGAAAAGAGAACGAATGTAGGGTAGAGGGAAACTTGATATCCGGGGTTTTAGGCACTTGCGGTTGTTTTAGTCTCTTAATGACATTATTTATATGATAGGTGAAGTGTTCTACGATGTAGGAAGTCAAGTTGTTTTTCCAGGTCCCAGGACAAAATACTAGATAATGGGTTTGCTTATTGATTTTCTTGTGGTTATCTTATGCCGCTCTTTAAAAATTTCAATTATCTTATTGCTGCAGGTTAGTTCTATAATACAGAACCTTGCCGACTTTCTACTAAGCCGACTAACATAGGTGAATGATACGCCAGCAAGGATTCCTCTACAACCCTAAGACCGATTGAAGTAACTCTACTTGCTAGGATTTCCCAAGGTACGTTACCTGAATATGTACCTAGATAAATCTACCCTGCCCGGCTCGGGAGCTCAGGTTACACAAGCGGCTTTTGCTGTCAATTTAACCTTCCGGAGAGCGCCTGTGTCGTTTCGCATCGCGCCGGGACTGATTGAGTTACAAGTTAAGTTACCTAAGTTAGGTTAGCAGTTGTACCTACTAATTTTTGGGTTTAACTTCTCTATTGGGTTGTCTCTTTTATCGACTTAACGATGCGTGAAATAATATTATAAATGCTTTCAATACTGACTACTGCTTAACTAGTTGACAGCGCATGGATAGGCCAGATAAGGTATAAGTCACATATGAACAGTAAATAGATGATATAACCTATGTATGTCAGGTTTATATGCGGCTTAACAATGGCTACTTACCTACCTTAAGCTAGCTGATTTTGTAATTTCTTTTTTCTTTTTGACTGGCATCTACTGGCTAAGCAAGCAGGTAGACAGGCATCACAGGACAGGGACACCGACGCAAGATTAGCGAGGGACCGCTATGTGCCGCCCGCGGTTGCATACATACATTGATACATGCATACATATGTAATGTACCTACGTATGTATGTATGAATATTACTACCTACCCAGCTTACTTACTTACTTACCGATCTAGCTAACTGATCCTTTCCTTGCTTGCTTGCTGCGATCACCTAAGGTTATGTATGTCGACAGTGGACCCCGTATGTAGTAGTATAGATACGCCAACACCCCCCTTCCCCTCCCCCCTTTTGCCCCATACATAGTTCAACGAGATGACATTATCAGTGGGAGGGGGGAGGGGGGGGCGTTTACTTAACAGCAAAGTGACACCCGAATTACCGGAACCTCGCGAACTTTTTTGTTTTCTCTTTGTCTTGCCCTGTGTCTCTGCGATCTAGTTGGCTCGATCACCTTTTCGAGGTGATCAGGGGCAAAAAACATGAGGCGCTTACCTGCCTACATGCCTACATACTTGCCCCCCTTTCTGCAGACGTTTGGCGGCCCGATAATTACTGGGTGTGCACGATTACAACTGCTAGCTTGTCTAATGACTCTGGCACCTACCTTAACCTTCTTAGAGGGGCCAGGAGGCGGAAATCTACGGTTCTTTTAAGGTTTACCACCGGTCAAATTAGGTTTCGGGAAAAGAATAAGGTAACCAAACTGTAACGGGGAATATGGGAATGCTCCATAGCAATGGAAGTTTCCATGAGAGTTTATTTTGTCCTCAGAGGGGGTGTTTGTATATGTAGTAGTCTAGATTCTTGAGCGGTTAGTCAAAAGTATAAAATCATCCTTAGCGGTGGTCAAAAGTATAAAATACTCCTTAACAGTGCAAGTGAGAAATGAAATAATGTAACCATATATCGTGAACCAAATAAGGGGTGTCAAGTTTTTTTTAAATCGGGAAGAGGGGGGCAATTTTTATGTACATGAGGGAAAAAATAGGGGGGAGTGAGACATGTGAATAGGGAGGCGTTCTTGTTGCCTCATACTCCAGCTGGTTTTGACAAAGAAAAAGAAAAGTCCAGTCAATAGACTCAACCATGGGCATTTTTTGCTTCTTAGAAGCATTACGTACCTATCATCTACCATAAATAGCTGCCTCCCGTCTCTCTGGACACTATTACCTACATAGATAGCGTCATTCACGTTACACGATGTCTCCTAAACCGCTTCCACGTAGCCAGCCTATCAACTCACCCAAGCCGCCCACGACGAGTGGGATATTCAGGACTCATAAAGTACAGAAACAAAACAAGCGGCGGCACGAAGAAACTTTGTCCTGCATATGATAGTCTAGCTAAGCTAGTGTGTAGGTGTGCGAGTCGTGAATTGATGCTTTTACTGGATGGCTAGCTGCCTTCACTATTTACCCACACATCCGCCCACAGTATAAAAAAGGGGGAAGGAAATGGATGGGAGACTTTCTCACATGTGACTAAGTACACATTTCGGCGACCGAGAAAAAAAAAGCCAAAAAGGGGCCTAAAAGAGAAAAGGGGTGGAGGGAATTAATCGTAGTCACGAAGAAGGTTATTGATTGGCCTTTTGTTTTGTTTTATTTTCTTTCAAAAAGGGGGGGGATGAGGGAAAGGGATAGCGAAAGAGAAAAGGAGAGGGGCGAAGACTGGTGGTTGCGCAGACTCTGGCCCAGATGTCCCCTGCGCGTTCTTATTGGCAGTCAGTCAATCGGTCCTAGGAAGACTGTGTAAGGAGAAAAGAGGAGAGAAGAGGGTATGCACATGATAAGTGGCGGTAGCATGTAGTGCACCTGAAGGAAGGGCGCAAAGGCAAATTCAATAACCTCCATTACAATTGCTTTTGATCCTTCTTGTGATCAGTATAGGCGCTTCATGACGTTTTATGTTTATATCTATACCTGCTACAATTGACGTCTTGCTGCTTCTGGTTTTTTTTTCTCCCCTTTACAATTAAGTCGAAATAAACTATTCTCTACGCATACCCCCCGTCCGTGTATCTAGCTGAAACTTGTCTTTCTCTCTTTTTCTTTTTTAATTTTTATTCCTTGTGCGTGGGTTGTCTCGCAGCAGCTGAATCAAACTAGACAGGGCAAGGGAGGAAAAAAACACAAGGGTTCTCGAAAAGGTGAAAAAAGAGTCGACCCGAATCTGCATGTATCCTTTCTGGTTAGTTAGGGCTGGCCTGGCCTGAACTTGCACGTGGACTTTCGGACCGAGTTCGGGAAGGGAGTTCCAGGCCAACACGTGGGTTATCGTGGGATATTTTTTTTTTCCGCACGAGGGTTCTAGGATCATTCTATGCTTCCAAAAGAGATAGTAAAGACAAGTCTTAGCTTCTAAACAACGTGGCATTTCCCCCAGATCAGCGATAAATTGCCAACCAGAAGAAATAAAAAAGACCAGGGGTTTTTCTGTCACGAGGGTTGATCCATTTTCTTCTAGAAGGCCATTGAGCGGCAGCGGCTTTTTTTTGCGCTTTACTTTACCCCAACGACGATCTTTGATCTCCGCCCCCTCCCCTGGGGGATCATCCATTTTATCACGCCTTACCCAGATGATTAATTCTGTTTCCCAGACAGGGCTTCCGAAACATCTGGATAGATGATTCATCTTTATATTAACAACCAGCCTGTATCTTCTGCATTTCGCCCGGAATTTGATAGTCAGGTATAGGGAGGGTGAAAGGGGAGAGTTGAAAACGATATGCATTATAATGTCTATTTCGTGGTGCAAACTGGAGATTATTATAGTAACAATAAATCGCTTCCTCCACAACGATTAAAAACTTGAATAGGTACTCAGCAATAATATGATGAATTGTAAATTTGCAACCCCCGGTAGGCGATGCTAGATTTAAAAATAGGAGAAAAGAAGCCTGAGAGTAGCGGATTACCTTTTTTCAAGGCAGTTGCTGGTTATGTCTCACGGCTTGGGGCATATGTGTCTAAGAGCTTTCCATGGAACGACAGTCCTTTTCCTGGTCTTATGGTCTTGCCGACATGCAACCTGAAATACCGGGGACATTGTACCATTTGGGGTTCCTCAAAACCATAGACTCTGCCCTGCAACTTAACTGCAACTGTCCGATTCTGTTCGGAATACCTGCTTGTTAAATAACTTGTGGCCTATGCAGTCGCACAATTTAGTTGAACAACATATGATCTCCATGCTAGAAGGGGGGCTGACGCACAGGCTCCGAAGAAGAAATCTCTAGTGCTAGCAGCCTGATGGCTTTCCATCTCTGCTAAGCAGTCATGGCGCAGTAAAAGGAATCAAGAGCATCAAGCCTCAGACACTAATAAGCATCAATTACCCATCGAATAGAGAATGGAGCGCGAATAGAACCTTTTAGACAAATTGGTCTCGTGGAACCACAGGTGTCCATTCATAAGCCCATAGGCAACGTTCACTTGCTTCCTCACAACAACCGGTCTCTTTGCCTTTCTGAAGGCCTTTTCATACACCTCCGCGATCGCCATGATCTTGCGATTGGCACCGTATGAATCCCGCTCTTCCTTCCATTCCACAAAGCCATCGTCATCCCGGGGTATATCATCCATTACTACACCCGGGCTAGGGTCGAGAACTAGCAATAACTCAGATAAGGAAGGGAGCATGTCGAAAACAGACACCATGTTCACATCTCCGCGATTTATCTGATCCATCTCGTATGCTAGAGCGTGGATGCCGAAATGCAGAGCTAGGCGTTGTATCTTTTTCGCCCACGGTTGTGCCATGGCCACTAGCAACGAATCAGAACGCAGCAGAGGCCGGAACGTGTCCGGAAACAGCAAATAGACAAGATCCGTGGACACGTCGATGACAACCGGCCTGGCTCTCTCCTCGTAGCCTACCAGGTGCGGGAAGGTTTCCTGAAAGAGCTGAAGCCCGCCGCGCTCCTCGCAGGACCCGATCGTCATGTCCCGAGCGAGGTGAAGCACCTCGGTCCTGCGGCGCTGGGCCCTAGCCACAATCGCCGCCTCATGGCTAATGTGATGCGGCAAGTCGCGCGGCAGGCGGACCGAGGAGCTGTCTAAAGAAAACCATCTTCGCCCCAGCGACTCGGGCTGGCGGCTCTCGGCGTGGACCACGTGAACGCGGCGGAGGCGCGAGAAGTGGTGCTCCCATATCTGGAGCCGGAGCTCCACGGGAAGCTTATTGAAGTAGTGGAAGTGTTGCGCGACACTGCTATTGCCAGCCATGGTGTAAAATAGAGAACGAGCTGCAGGATTAGATAGGTTTCTGCCCCAGAGTGCTTCTCGTTGAGTGAGTGGTGAGGCCTGTTCAGGAGGCGATTTGATTGTTGAGGACAGGAGACAAAAGGGAAATTAGAGATCAGCAGCGCACGGGTACCTACTCATTCAAAACTGACCCCCTCGATTCAAGTATCGCATTATACCCCAAGTTTATGCAATGACCACCATGTAATTTACCTTACGCCTCTTTTACAAGAATTGGCTATGGCGGTCAAAGAATTGACTTGGTAACTCACACAAAGAGTGACTATGCACTCGCAACTGCATTGGGAACGATAAAGAGCAATTCTGTAGAGAATTCAGTTATTCGATATAACAATCAGTACCAGGTAGGCCTTGTGAAAGGACGTCTATACGAGCACTACACGTAGGTAATTATTATAGTAAGCAGAATTTATACAGACAAGCACAAGAAAACAAGGATATGATACACTAAGCCATATGAGGACGTATAGGAGAAAACAGCCAGTGATGTTGAAAGATGCCACGTCCCATGTCATTGAAAAGTGTCCGGGCGTCTTTTTCAGAGTTAAAAACCAGGCAATGGGATAAATTGAGTGTAGTGTTTGAATAACGACTTAAGATATCATAGTCGACAGAAACACAGGTTGAGACTTCCTATATCCGCGTCATAGTAGTATAAGTCTGTCGGTAAAATACCGTAACTGATAGATAGCTAGCCTAATATTAGTATCACGAACATGACTCTTTATTATAATGTCTGTCAGCAGTGTTCATGCTAAATGGAGGTGTGAACTCGGACAATAGAAACCTGTATTTTGTGTTTACTTAACAAGACCAGACAACTTCTTTCAGAAAAACAACTTCGTTTAGCCATTCATGCTGGTGTTTCGAATAGACAATGCCGTTGAAGAAGTCGGATTAACCTTTTCAGCTTGTGGCATTTTACCCTCCGGCATAAACTCAGTTGTTAGATCTTCAGGTTACGAGTTGAAGGATATATTAATCTGACAAGATTCCCGTTTCAACTCTCATCTCATTCCCATCATCAACACCAACAAAACACTCCCAGACATTAATTGCACCCAGTTCCGCGAAGACACCACTTATAAACGTACCCAATAAACCAACACTTATACACCTACTAATCAATTAAAACTAATAACCTAGAGCAACATGGCTGACAAAAAGGCTGTAGTAACCTGGAACTGCTGCGATTGTCGTTCAAACAACAACCTTCAATTCCACCCGAACCAATGCCCCCGTGTAGGTTGCAGTCATACCCGCTGCAGCGCCTGTTATCTTCAGCATTACGCACCGAAATAAAGTCTAAAGCCGATCCTGAGCCCGGTTGCTCAGAAGCGTAGCTGTGTAATAATATGGAATGCATGTAGGCTACTAAGCTCTCTCAAGCCCCCTTTAATAGCCCCTAATCCTCTAATCATGAATATATTAGTGCGTTGTAAGTAAAGACACTTGGAAAATAATATCATTACAAAAGCACTGACCTAGATAGATTGTTAAACTAAATCGCATATTGCTTTTCCCTCAAGTTTGATGCCATAAAGACTCTAAATATTGTGAAAAACAGACTATTATGATCCTATTGAGTTGACTGTATTAACTGGTGATACCTATAACACAATAAGAGGGCGTATAGCTAGCAGGGCCTCGTAGAGATATAAATGCAATATGCTATGCTTTACCCTTCATATTCTTCCTCATACTCGCGCTCCTCTTCAGACTTTGTCTCCGCCAGACTTACCGGTGCTCCGACCACGATATATTTCCCATGTGGCAATAGTACTTTCGTGACGACCACTCGTGCAACCACGTTCAGTACCACGCTTCTCACAGCAACTCCATAGATAGCTGTTGGGATATTCCTCGCGATTCTCTGGCGTATCCATCACCTCGCAGTAGGGCTTGTTTGAGGGTTAGTAATTGTCATCTCAAGTAACTTTTGTACTTTTGCCACTGTGTCTTGGAAGTGAACACTCATACACGTAGCATTTATAGGAGATGTGCGCTCCCAATACAGGGGGGAAAAGGGTGCAAGCGACTACTGAAATTACTCACCCAGTCATTCCAGGTCCAGCGAGTGTCGTCCATCTCAAGATCACCTGTAGTTATCCTTGTCAGCAGACCCTCACACTGCGTAGTAAACACAAAACGTACCGTCGTGAAAAAGGCACGCCTTCGGGCCGTTGTCTTCCTCGTAAAACGAGTCTTCGCACTTGATGCATATCTTGACGGGCGACTCCCGCTTTCTCTTCTGACCAACAGCTGCTGCATCCCCCTTGAGGGCGGTCATCTTGTTGATATAATCGAGCGCCTTATTCTTATTGCTAGGCTTATTGCATAGGGCAATCAGTGCTGCCCGCACGAGGTCATCAGGCGCGTTGGCGATTTGATTCATGGTAGTGGTTGAATCCTCTAGCGATTGCCCATAGTGTGCACACAAGATCTGAAAGACGCGAGGCTGTGGTGATTTGGGCGACTCAGGTGGTCCAGGCGGTTCAGGCATAGCAGGAGAAGGGGATAGAGAACATAACGATTGAATAGATAGCATGATGGAAAACAGATTGTTGAGGAGAGGTTGAAGGAATTTGGGGGTTGACGTTATTGAGCTGGTAGAACGTGTCGTCATGCGTCGGAAACAGGCAGTTTAATTGATTGCCAAGACTTGCACAGTCCGAACATGACAAAAACCATCCCAAAGATACTCGATACAGTATGTATATGCTATCCTACATACAGGGTATGTTTTCCCAGATACAGCATATACACTGAATAGAAAATTGACATGCTCATTTCAAGTATTGCATTTATTTTCTTTCATATGACCTGCTAATTAATATCCTAGTTGATAGAGATTATTAAAGGTCCGTTTTAAAAGACAACTATCCAAACGCAGTACCTAGCTATTAGTGATGTTTCTAGAGACATATCATAGATATTTGACATATTTGAAAGGGGTAACTGTAGAGTTCAACGTAAAAATAGGATCTCTTTCGAAACAAGAGATATCAATAGACAAAGAGACCATTATATATTTAGGGACCGGATCGCTATACATCTTTCTAGTACTTTACGCAGCGACAAATGTGGTTTCTCCTCATCTCGGATGTGTATCGTGACAATATATATCGCCAAATAGAGCCTTACCCAAAATGATTCAGTTAGGTGAGTAGGAAGGGCAAATTTACTCTCAAATAACATCCTAGTTCTCTGCTCTCTCTCGATACGATATGAGAAATGTTTTAACTTTGCAACTTGAAGTCAAAATAAGCATAGGATGTCTTTTTACTAAATATCGTGAGGTTTATAGTATAGACTTATGCCATGCTATACTAATCTATCACATAAATGTGTACGAAGACATGCAATACTTACTGACACTACATAAGGCCTTAAGTAGAACTTAGGAAATCACATGATTATGCGGGATATCAGAACTACAAGAACCTATGTCAGAGATGATAGACCTAACGTTATACGGGACAAAGGGAACATTTCTATATGTATGTATCAATATCGCATGTAGTTGTAGTTCCTCGCACAACGACATCGTGATTACCTAAGTTCGTACTAGGTCCTCGAGGTTGTCACAACTTGTGACACTGTTACATATTCCTACAAACTGTTTCTTGGTTTCCTACTAAAACATGTACTACTATGTATCGTATGATCTAGCACACCGCTTCTGACGCTTCCCCTTATTTTGGTCGAATAGTAAGCGTTTATCATTGTCTAACCTCCTGCTATAAAAATACATTAGTTGTACCTGGTTGGGGAACTCTAGGCAATAAGATAGATGATACCAACTGTCAAGGGGCTAAGCTCCAATATCGAGCACATGGGCTTTTGTGGTATTAAGTGTCCTCAGATGAAAGGTAGACATCAAATATTGGCACTCTGGTATCCATGGAACACACATGTTCTATCTAGAAGCATTGGATACCAAAGAAACAATAAATGATGCTCCGCGCTTATTCTTGGCAACGAAATCCGATCTAAACTCATATGTCAAGTGGAAAAGTGATGATCATATATGACAGATTTCCAAATGCAAAGGAGTTTTTCTTTTTTCTTTGGGGGTGGCCAGAGGAGCGGGAGACCGAACCAAAACTCGGCATCCTCTTCTTGCAGCTTCGTGGCGCGGCCCAACGGGAGTTGCTCTTAACGTCAGGCTCCCCTTCACCGTCAAGCCCGAGCCCCCGGCACAGCCAAAAAGCACTCGAAGTCACATATCTATCCCCGCTTTCGGGGGCGAGAGGAACGCACCGTGATGCTGGCGACTTGCAGCAATGCATGTTACCGTGTGAGAGTTGCCGGGTCTTTGCGGAAAGGCGGTGGGCGGCGCGCGGGGTAGGAGAGGAGGCTTGGGCATCCCATTTGCTCACCAGATCTTTCACGTTGGCAATAGCCATATTAGGTAGCCTTGATGGTGACTGTGATGGAGGGCTTTGCCAGATGACAGCCGAGACTTTGGGCCAATGAGGCAACGAGTATAAGGGTCCATGATACCCTATTGGGTAGGAATTATTATGACTGCTGTTGAGCTGTTCTGCCATGGTAACCATCTCCTCTCTTGACTCCTTATCTTGTGGTATCCCCATACACCCGTTCATTAGCAATGTCAAATTCACCGGTGAGGCCCAGCAGAGCTGATTACTGGTGCTATTAAACGATAAATCCAAAGATATATACATGAGTGATACTTGATTAAATGGCGGACTCTATGAAAAGATCGACAGACACTTAGTAGGTTAGACTTATATAATACCGTTACACGCCGACAAAACTCGTAATCTTAAGGCTTATAATATCACAATATTTGATGTTGAGAATAACTGAAGTTATAAAAAATTAATTAATAAGTCATTACGCTAGGTCTGGAAGACGACAACTCACCACGATGTTCAGCACTTTATTACAATCCATGGACGCCTATAGAACTCGATATATATCAAGGTATCAACAAGGACCCACAAATCGGTAACAAATCCTATTAAACCAATAGACTACATACAAAGGCCGTTGGGTACAGATCTTCCGATACATGAATAATGCTGACCAAATGCTTCACAGCACACTCGGGCGAGCTAGGATAGACCTCCCGGCTAATCAAGATTCTACCCCTAGGTTCCCATCGGTGCATACCTGCTCAGCTATCTAGCTGCTAGGTTATCGTTGTGTGATCTCAGTACCTATCAAGCCCCAAGTGTGGTTGGTTGTGTCTTGGCGTGCCCCTGGGACGAATGACGCCATCAAGGCCAACGGCGTGAAGCCGACGATATGAACATGAATAATGCATATGCATTCTGCGTAGCTTACTGTACAGGATAGAAACAACAATAGTAATAATAATAATAGCAAGAGGAAACCGCGGCAAAGATTATTCTGATAAGCTAGTTTAGTTGATTCCAAGATTGCCACGATTTACGAGTGTTTAAACAGTTCTACTGTTTATGACATAGTCGGGGCAAACCCAGGGGAACGGGCTTGACGACATGATCACCGTGGGGCGAATAATGACGGGCTTCCTGGGGTGCCTTACGCCCCATCTGTAGGTAAAGAGCTCGGTCCAGGTAAGTAAGTACACTACAATAATAAGGCTCGGTGGGAGTCCAAAAGGGGATTGGCTGTTGGACCTCGATATGTCATCGTGGGCAAAGAGCTGAGGGTATCGCGGCTATGCCCACGTCAGGGTCGATTTATATCTTCTAGCTATAGCCCTCTATCTTGCCTCCGTGCCTCGTACAAATATCCGATGTCCACGTTGAAATAGAGTGATAAGGTATTGCTACTCGTATAGTTCCCCAAACGAGAGCAAATAGTATTCCTATTTGTCTTCGTCCTGACTTCGGAGCTGTAGTTATGGCACGTCCATGGTCCGTTAGGTTATACTGGTACTCGGTTGGTTCGTTAGCTAAACACTGCATAAGGCTCTGCTCAACTAGATCCCTCGGTAGTTGACACACTTGTTTGTTTGTGTCCCGTGTAGACACGAATCATGTTCAGGAGGCACATGCGCACATATGGACTTCTTGTGTCTCACTTGCTCGTTGGGCAGCTAACCAGTTCACGCTACGACAACTGCCCAACCGCAAGTCCCTGCATATTTCCTGACCGAGTAGTATCTGCGAGCCACTGAATAAACATAAACCGGCTTGAAGTAGTGAGGCTTGACTTGATTTCACGATTTTTAGTCTGAGCGCAACTGTACGGGTTGGCATAAGTGGTTATGTGAGACTATGTACAAAATGAGACGGCCCGCCTGCGTGGCTTAACTTTACGGGGAAGGGGGCCCAGGACTCGAAAAAGCTATGTCGTCAGAAACCTTGATAGTAGATAAGGCTAGACAGCGACGAGAAGGTCTGGTGAGATTTTTTTCTCCGGTCCAGTGAGTTTCCAGCAAACCGAGATGTGCCAACGTTCTTACCTTGTTAGTAGAGCTAATCCTCTAGAGAGATAGCTCAGGCGTCTTTGGGGGTTGACGATGGAGTCTGGCACTGGGAAATCGGGCGTTGATCTACGCGTGGAGCACGTCTAAACTCCACGGGTGCTCTCGCATTCGACAATGGGTGCTTAGCAATGATGTGAGCAAGATCCGCTCATGACGACACTATACCACAACGAGGCGGTGGTCCCGGATCGACAGAGCATACCAAACCAGTCACCTGATAGGAAAGGGGAGTCCGAATCTTTGGGGTTCGTTCTAGACTCTGTCTTCGGTATCTGCTGCCTATCAAAAGGTCTCACGCAGTGTCATCCACTCTGAACAGAGCCTATGACCATCAACTACATGCGTCATGGCCCCTATATGACGGATTGCATTAGCAGTCTGGCTATGACGATGGTCACGATGATAGTTACTATGTAAGTCCAGGGGACGGCATCGGCATGGTGAAAAACGTGTACGTGTCACCAATTCGGAGCTTTCAATCTTCCATCCAAGCCGAAATCGTGACGCATGACTAAGGTGCTCAAAAGATCTTGTCTGAATGTAGTAGCAACAGTATTGTTGGCATTATACTCAGGGCCGACTCGGTCTACCGGTGATTTTTAGGTATACGAGCGTACATATGCACACACTACAAAAGTATACAGAGATAGGGAAAGAAAGAGGCCTAGGCGCTTTTAGAAAACTTCTAGAAAAGGGCAAAAAACCAACTTGGAGAGGGAAAGTGGGAAATAGCTAACGTTTGGTCCGTGGCATCCTTCTCCTCGGTTATCGAAATCGCCCCAGCGACATAATAATGGATCCCCTCGCCCCAGCTTGACGAGATCTGCCCTTATGCGGACGGACCACGTCGACAATCGAATGGCGGCAGGACACAAGTTAATAGAAGATTCTACTGACATGACGTTTCCCCAGCCTAATCACGCCCAGACCATCAAAGGTTGGAGTTGAGGGAAAATCGTCACCTTGGGGAGAGTTGCTCTCCCCCCTTTCCACCGAACAGAGTAGGCTAACGATGCGCACGATCTCGCAATGATGATCAGTCGCCTTTGTTCAGCCTTGCCGCTGGTTTCTTCTTAGCCAGGAGAGCCCGGTTAAGTTGGGCTCATGGCTCTCTACGACCCGGATCTTGGCTTCTTCCGAGACTAAGGACAACAATTTTGCCTCCCTGAGTTGACTACATAGAGAAGATTTTCGCATTGGTACCCAGGAGAGATCAAAGCGCAAGCGGCGATGCACTAGAAGGAATCAATCTAACAGTTGACAAGATACGTATACTCCGTACAGATGGGGTCGGCGGAGGTGAGCAAAAATGGTTACCCCTGGGTACAACCTCCCCTGGTCTCATCTGTGGTGAAGCATCCCTTGTCCATCTAAGAAAACCCAATAAGGTCAAGCAGTGAGGTCTTAGACGCTTCGCCACTTGGGCAACTTGTTCCTAAGGCGACGGTTGTGTCAGACGTCGGTTCATGCGATGCTATCGCATGCTGTATCTGGTGGTAGGGTGGCACTATAGGTAGAATATTCAGCCAAGGGATACCCTCATATGGGAGGTTTAGGAGGGCGAGTGTGATATTGCCTCGTGGTACCTCGTAGGTACCGAGGACACGAGAAGCTGGATCCCAGAGGAGCGGGCCGGACCACTTACAGGGCAGAACCAAGAGGAGTCTCGGCGCAAGCTAATAAGAGGGGCGTTAGGTACCAATAAGATATGGCGTCGAAGCCCGAAACAAACACCACCACTTGGTTTTCTGGTACCAACAACATCGGTAACCGCTTTGCCATGACAAAGGAGCAAGAAAAAGAAAAGAAAGCCCGAAATGGAGACGGGAGGTGAAAAGGGAGATGTGAGCGCCTGTTGTTTATCGCCAGCACGTTTTGCTGCGGACGAGATGAGATCCTGCGCTTCACGTGCATAGAGCCAGTGGGATTGAGAAGAGCCAAGTCAAAGTAAGCTATTCGCCGAGTCCAGCCACGATCACACCCCAGGTTCTCAACCAGTAGTCGAGAGTAGGGTTATAGGTTATGGTTTAGGGTAGCTGAGTGTATGCGAAAACTGAAACCAACAGAAACCCATGACTTATACAACAACACCAACAACTCCCATAGTTCTCACAACCGCCATCACAGCTCTGACGATCTGAGAAACAAAGCTGGCGCATTAAAAAAAACCCAAAAAAAAAAAAACTCAAACTCGTAAGATTATCCTGTGAGAAATCCCGTAAGAAGGGCGCTAGACTGAGCAATGAACAATGAGCAATCGTAGTGCATTGAGTAAGTATCCATCTGGATGATGGACAAGGAGCGAGGGGTTACCGTATTAGAGAAAGGAAAAGGAAAAGCATTGATGATGATTGCGACGAGTTGCGGAACTTTACCATAAGCATATAATCGAATTCCGCCCATGAACAGCCTATTAGACTCTTTGATTTACGTACTTTACTTGACCTGACCTGACCTGACCTTTCTTTTTCTTACTCCAGTCCCGTCTTACATGTAGGGCTAGTTTCCAATATTAGCAACATGGAACATTGATAGCCCCTCTATTCTTTTTTATTCCCGTTCCAACTTACACCTAGTGTACATACATACATATATACCTACATGAGGTACATCAATGCATACATACATACATAGAACTTACCTACATACAAAGTAAACGGATTATTAGACCATTTATTGTCACCTTATAATAGACTACGTGCATAGAGATACAGTACGCAATCTGCTTAAACTATACCTAGGTGTATGTACGATGGCATCACGAATTGTTAGTAATAACAGTAATAACAATAATATGTTTAAACCTATATCTTTAATTCTAGTCTGAGAAAAGACCCTTGCTTTCTCTTTCTCTGCGGCATAGTGATTAGAAATATAGTAACATGATATATATATAAGAAACAAAAAGAAAACAAGGAAAAAAGAGAAAGACAAAAAAGGTAAGCAGCCAAGCTAAGGAAGACCGGACGATGGCATTCCTGATCGGTTGTGTCGTTGCACCGGCATTTCCATCCTCTGTCGCTGATCAGTTGATTCAGGTCAATCTAGACTAGAGTGACTACTTTCTGGGTAGGTGAGCTTCCAAATGGGGAAAAGAGTTGTTAATAGAGCTGACCATGTGCTAAACCAGGTTGGGTTATAATCCCTGTCTTCTTTTTTTTTCTTTTTTTCTTTTGGAGGAGGGGGAGACCTTCCTTCCATCGGCGTTCTGTTGACCATTACATACTATGTACTACATCTATTAGTACTATACCTAAGTACATAGCATCGAAGAAGAGAAAAAGGAAAGGAAAGAAAGAAGGAAGGAAGGGAAAAAAGGGTTAGCTAAGACAGGGTCAGGTCAAACCCGAGTCTCCGGACCTGTTCTTGACGCATACCAAGACAAGACATCAATCAGTAGTACAGTACACACATGTCTATGTGTGCACACACACACACACACTTCCACCACCTCTACATACCACCACCACCATCACTACCTCTACCAACATCATCCTAGTTGTTTCTGCCATTGACACAATACATTTCTACTTTTCTTGCGACAGGACGTCATCAGTAACTCAACCTTCCATAGGAAATTATTATTTATTATTGTTTCTGGTTGTTTATTGTTATCTTTTTTTTTCCTTCTTCCCCTTCCCCTCCCAAGCCCCCCCTGCTCTGCCCCTCCATCAATCACCACCACAACAACATCATCATCGTAATCATCATTATTATCAATTATCATTGTCATCCTTCCCTTTCCTTCCCTCCTCCCAATCCTTCCAACTATCATAAAACTAATGCGAGGCTGTGTAACCCTCAACTCTCAACATTGTTTGATTGAAATCTCTATCGCTTCGTGTGCAAACCATTAGTTGCGCCGATTATTTATTTTATTTTTGCCATTAAATTTATCATTTGATCAATTTTTATGTTATTTTATTTTATTTCATTTCTCTTTTCACAATAGGGTATTCATTTTTCCATTCAGACTCTTTTTTAACTATTGTTCCTTGTCAATTCTCATTGATTTCCCCCCCACTCTACTGCAGTAATGGGTGGTGTAGCTTAGCTGCATGATTGAAGATCCACCCGCTAGAAACCTGTTGACGATCAATTTTTGCACCATTTACTAGCACTATTACCTACCTACTTTACTACGTACATTTTTTAAACCTTGCTGCTACTTGCTGCTACCTTTCTTACCAAAACCCATCTCGTCGAGTTTTGTAAAGAAAAGAAGAAACGAAACGAAACGAAACAAACTAAAGCCACCGAGAAAAAAAAAGATATATATAAAAGATCATCAAATTGTTGTTGTTATAGAGCCTCAACATCTAAGATTCCCCTCACCCTCTCATTATCCTAAGACAGAAGAAGACAGTCAAAGGGAAAAACAAAAAAAAACGCAAGTAACCGAAGCCCTTTTTTTTTTTTCTTACTTTACTTGGTCCGAGTTCACGAACTGCTTCTGAACACAGCGACGGGCGCCTGGCCTTAAAAAAGAAGACGCTGTATTGGCCAAGCAAGGACCCATTCTTTAGCTGCATGTCTATAGACATACAGTTTTCTAGAGGGGTCCTCTGGTTTGACAAGATTTCCTGTCAGGCCTACCCGACGCCGCCAACAAAGTCAACCATTGTCTGGCGGTTCGCCGACTCTCATTTGTGATCAACCAACCTTTCTGGACCTGGTCCCGAAGCTGGACTGGGCTGAGCTGAGAAGAAGACAAGACACAAGAGAGAGAGAGAGAGAGAGACAAGAGTCCGGTACAAACGGCACCAAAAAAAAAAAAGTACAACAGCCAAGAATATACATATATAACAACCCTCTTATTTACTACTTATTTTCCCCCCCATTCCCCTTTTTTCCCCCTTCATTTTGCCTTTTCTTCATTCTCATCTTTAAAAAAAAATACACTCCCACACACACCCCCCCTTTTCTCATCCTCTACACCCCCTTCCCTTTCTCTCTTTTTCTTCGCCCCGACCTCGATCCGGTTCGCCCTCGTGGCTCAAGCTAGTTAGTCTAAGTGGCCCAATTCACCGCTGGTTCCCGTCTGCAGCCCAACCCGACGCTCTCGCGCATCACACGCATATCCATCCACCCCTCCATTGTCTCTTTTTTACCACCTAGAGGACCCTGACCACTCATTTCCTGATTGGTCTTCTGCCCTCTACTTTTGTCTTCTATTCTGGCGGGGTATTTTTTTGTAGAGGTATGTATGCGGGACTTAGATTTGTCTCTTAGTTTTTCTTTTTTTTTCTTTTTTTGCAGGTTTTTTTTTTTACCTCCATTTTTATTATTTTCTTTTTTTTTTTTCAAAAATTTATTTTTAGTTTTTGAAATTTGCATTTTATTTTATTCGATTGTCTTTTTTATCTTCTAATCTCTATCTATCATCCTTTTACCCTTTTGCTGTTACAGACATCATCGTCATTTGAATAACACCCCTCCCCCTCCCCCCCTCCATCTATATCTCATCTGTATCCTGGCGGCACTATCCGACCTGTCTCGCTACTCTGTTAGTACTCTGAAAGTGTCTTAGCTAAGACTCATGATCTGTAGCAGGAGACCTGGCCTGACCTATCTGCCTATCTGGATGACTCGATAGGTGTGTGGGATAAGAAAGAAAGAAAAGGAGAAGAAAAAAAAGACTTCTGGTCATTTTCGCCCCCAATCCGAGACCATCCTCCACGACACTAGGACTTGGGTTGGAATTCTCAAGCTAAACCCGACGGACTCCCCTTCATTCCACGTTTTCTGTCCCACTTCGCTTGGTCTGTCATTGTTGCAGCCTATTCAACTATTCTTCTTCTTCTTCTTCCCCCCCCCTCCTCTAGCTCCAACTCTCTTATATTTCCAGTCGTGGCCCTCCGGTTGACCAGCGACACTACTACACACACTCTCTCTCTCTAAACTCGCTTCCCCATTTCCGTCACTATGGCCGACCCTCGATATCGACCGTCGGGACGCCGGTCCCCCACCTTCAATCCCGCGCGGGCTTCGATGCCTGTGAATATTGGTTATAACCCGCCTTACAATGGAGATATCCATGCTATTCCCACTAGTCGTTATGATACTACCGGCGTGCGCCGACCGCACGACCATAAGGCTCCCGTCACTCCAGCTGCCACTATCACCACTTACAACGTCACCAAAGACCCGTTGACTCGAAGTGCCAGCACTTCCCGCCATCGTGCCTCGACCGCCGAACCTGGACCTGGACCTGTGAAGCCTATTATTGTTACCACCAACCATGCGCGACCCCATGCATCGTCTGCTCACACTGCCACCACCTCATCGAGTGGTAGGACCTCTAGCCCGTCCCGCGATGCCTACCGTTCCAGCGAAGAAACTTATTATACCCAACCTGCTTCCTCAGTCCGCTCGCGCAGCCAACACCGCCAGAGCCACAGTTATAGCCAGAGTGCAACTCTGAGCAACGACGAGTTCTACCGATTGAGGGAACGGGTGGGCGAGGAGAGACTCCGCGCACCAGCTCGTGCGGGCACCGATTCTTTCCGTCACGCACGGCCCATTTCCCTATATGCCGCAAATCCCCCACCTGCAGGTACTACACCAGCGGTGGACTATGAGGACGAGGGGTATGAGTACACGAAGCCTAGTGACTTGGCTCGGTACGACTTGACCCATGAACGGGAGGCGGCCAGAAGGGGTCGCCGTGAGAGCATTGATCGATCATACCACAGACCTCACGTCAATGTCACGAGCAATGACCCGGCCTCCCGCTATGAGCCCCGCAACCGTGCCAAACCCCCACCGGCCACTGGCATTGATAGATACAACCGAGCCGCCGCCGCCGGTGTCTATGATCGTCCATCCGTGACCATGCCGGCTCCCCCGGCAGTTCCCCCTCCACCCATGGTAGAGGCCGGACGCCGACCTGCCTTGCTAGAAGCCCCGTCTAGTCCTACTGTTGAGCGGAGAAGTTCGCGGCCAAGGCCTGTCTCACTTTACCAGGAGTCACCTGCACGCGCATCGCACCCGGACGAACTCTACCGTGCTCGTGATGACGAAAGGTTGCACCGTCGCGAGCGCGATGACACCTACCGTGATGATGCCGTAGCCATCCGCGGGTTTGGCATCCGCACAGATACTTTGGACCAGCCAGCTCGTCCATCTAGTGCCAGCAATTACCGAGACCAGGATGACCCTCGTCCCCGCCGTGATGGCGAGGATCACGAGCCCAAGCGCCGATCTGACGAGTCACTACCTACTGCTAAGCCGAATGATGAAGTTCGACCTCCCACCAACGGCACTCACCGAAGAGAAAGCATGAGTCTAAACCGAAAGAATAGCATCAGTGAACGGGCCCGCGAAAGATTCACCGCAGGATTAGCTGCCATGGGTATCGGCGGCCCGAAGGAAGACACTAAACCTGCAGCTCGGCGAAACTCGGACGAGGAGAAGGAGCCCGCTAGCACACGCCCTGCTGACAGATACAAGCCTCAAGATAAAGATGCCCTTGAACGGAGGCCTGCCCCTAGAGAAGATCTTGTTGTAGAGCCACGACGAGAGCCCCGAAGGGAACGTGCTGCCTCGGTCTCCAGTTCGAGAGAACGAGTGGGACTTGATCGCGAGCGTGACAAGTCCCGTGACCGGGAACGAGGTAGGGAGAGAGAGAAGTCTCGAGACCGCGAACAGTATCGACGCGATGCTGAGTCTAAGCTCAATGGCTCGACTCTCGATCCCAGAGATATTTCTCCAGTCTCTATCGAGTCCGACTCAGGCCCACGGAGACGACCCCGGTCCGCTTCATTTAATCCTACCGATGCGAAGGGACTCATGAACCTAAAAGCGGAATTAGCAGCACGAGAGGATAAGGTGGGCGATAGGGCTACGTCTAAGGATGTGTCTGAGAAAGATGCTGTCACATCTAATGGCTCTGGAAGGGAACTCGAGCTGAGTGACGAATCACGCGGACGGGAACTTGTTCCCGCAAGGGAAGAGAAACAAGTCCGAGTTGTGTCCCCACCACGGGAAAAGGGCGAGCAGAAGCCTCTGAAGGGCATTTTGAAAACACCCAGTGCTAAATTCCCAGAAGACAACAACCCTGTCCGAGAAGGTGTTGCCCCCCACAAAGATGACAAGACAAAGAAGGATGTCCCGAACGGTGCTCGGTGGACTAAGATCAGCCGAAGGATGGTCAATCCCGAGGCCCTATCCATCGGTAAAGAGCGTTTCGAAGTCCGTGACGACTTTGTCATTGTGCTACGAGTCTTAAGCAAAGATGAGATTCAAGCCTACGCGATTGCGACCGCCCAATTGAGAGGTAAGTATTTAATTACAAACAAAGTAATAGCCATCGGGATAACAAGTTAGCTAATTACGAGGAACATTAGAGCTTCGCAGAAAAGAGCATGAACGAGAGACTCGATACGACCGCTATTCGGACGAAGATCGCAGAGGATCAGATGAAGAGCGGCGAGAACGTGCCCGTTACCGCCGAGAGGAGGATGATGAATATCGAAAGGGGCATGGGCGGGACCGAGAAGATCGCCACCGAAGGCACAGAGTTTCCTCGGATGACGAGGACGATAGACGTCCCAAGGCGATCGAATACGAGACCAGTGGCAGCAACCACCGCACTTACCGAGACCACGATTCTGTCACCACCATTTCGGATGACAGGCGGTGAGAGCATGGCGACCGTGTCATGATATATGATTTATGTCCTTAATTTTCCCGGCGAACATTTTATTTGTTGAATCCATGAGGCTATGTATTCATGTATGTATGTAGAGAGATACCAAAGAGCATGTATGCGGGACGCATCTTATCACCTAACGACTTTGACTTGGAAGCGATTGAAAAGACTACAAAAAGGTCTACGGAGGAAATATTGTGTCGTTTGTCTGCTGGTGTTTTTTTTTTTTTTTTTACTCGTGGTGATTTGGAAGATTCCCCCCTTGTTCTGTAGAACATTTCAACACAAATCCCAAAATTTACTAGTGCTAAACGATCACTTTTTTTTTCTGCTCCCTACCAGTGTTCTCCAGTTTGTCTCTCCATGATGGTGTTCCTATACGAGATGCTTACGATCTGGATTAACTACATAGACACGCATGGATCGGGGACGCCTCGATGATGTACGCACGTGCAACTAAACGATGACGGGGTGAAATTGATGCCCAAGCTCGAACAAACGCACACAAGGGACAAGACACAGACATTAGGAAACCGGTCTCCGGGGCACAGTCAATGGTCCGTCCGCTGCTGCCCGTCCTCCATTACGATCAGAAACCGGAGCCTTGGCGAGATGAATGAGGCGAAAAGGAGAGGGAGAGAACTCGGATAGCAACCCATCATTTGCATCCATCTATCGATTCTTCCACCTTCTCGGACCCGAAAAGGCAGAAAAATAGATTCAAAAGAAAAAGGGAGGCAAATAGGAAAAAAAGAAACTTGTATCCATCCCGCTCTGCCTTATGCCGTGTCACCTCAGACGTGCAAATTACCTAAACCCAGACACGTACATGAACCCTCCCTCCCCTCCCGAGCCGCCTCGTCATGTACGTGGGTGGGTAGGGCAGCCCATGGGCCAAGTAGCTAGCTTAGCTACATATACACACAGCCTATACATTTATACATACATGTCTCAAAGATTTGTTGTTGGTGTTTTTTTTTTTTTCGCTGTTCTTTTCGCCACCACCAGCTGTCACTGCTGTACATTAGCATGCAGGTTTCTTTTTTTTTGATCTCTCGATCTCTCGATTCTCTTGATTATCCTATGGGTATGACTGGCTGCGTTGTCTACGGCTCGGGTAGGTGCCTCCTCGCAGGGAGTTGCTTTGATAGACAGATACATAGGGGTGGGAGGTAAGGGCTTATAGGAGGCGTTTTATGGGGTTACGAGATGGGTTGCGGTTGGGTTTTTACGCGTTATGTGTGTGTAGACGTGTGTCTAGGGCTAGATAGACAAAGCAGGGTGCGTAATTAAGGTAAGGTATATAAAAAAAGTAAAGAGTTAGATAGGGCGGAAAGGGAAGACGGGAAGGAAGGAAACAAGGCGAAACACACATACATACATAACAATAGCACATCTATGTTTTTTTTTTTTTACCTCTTAGATCTTACGTGTATGTCATTAGGAAAAAAGGGGGGAACAGTGATTGATACCACATACGAGGATAGGTAACAGGTAATTCCTACCGGGGCGTGGGGGTAGGGGAGAGATAACCCCCGTACCGAAAAGCTAACCGATTATTTTCTTTCCTTTTTTTTTTTGAGAGAGATAATCATGATGGCAACAATAGTAAACGATCTACTGAGCACGACAGCTGTCATGCTTGATTGATAGGTGTTTGGGGACACACTGGGGAGGGTAGAAAGGGGGCGTGTGTGTAGGTATATGTACGTTGGATGATAAGGTATAGTATAATACGGCAGGATAGGTGGAAAGGGGCAACGACTTAGGTATGCGTGTAGGTATGACGCGATAAAACGGGGCGAGATGGCGGCGATGACTTTGCAGGCTAACTACTTGCCTACGATCTAGCACGCAACTTACATGGACTTGTGATGTAGGTTTATTCCCGGGGAAGGTAAGGCAAGTCAGGGGACATATGGGATAATGCGTATAGGGGCATTGTCTACCTACCTAGGCATAGATATTGTATGTGTATTACATCTAACCTATATCAAAAGGGCGTAGAAGGCAGAACGAGGGGGGGGGTGGGATGTGTGCGAGCAGAAGGAAAAGAAAGGAATAACTCAAAGAATCCAGGGGTCTACTATCCTAGTACAAGGCACGACACGACACACTAAAACACGACATGGAGAATCCATATATCGTGTAAGGGGGATTGGAGGGTAGGGGAAAATGACACAAGCTGTCATTCGGTATAGACCTGCCGGTTGGGTTCGGCTCGCTCATTCATATGGGGCCAGGTTACGAGGCACATGTGCGTATAACTCCGGGTACGTGCATAAAGGGGTTTTTTTTTTGGCCGGCCAGGCGAGAGGGAGGAGAACAAGTATATGAGGCGTACACGCGTGAGCATGTGTATGTATCTACGTGGTGGGGGTTTGAAGGGATTTTGCTTAAGGAGAAGGGGGAAGGGGGAGGGGGAGTGAATATGCAATTTGCACTGATCTCCAGGTTTCCTCGACCGTTTCGGGCGAAAGGTCTTTTTCATTCATTATCTCGCGGCTTTGGAGATAGCTGGAACTTTCCCCCTATCTTCATTCCTCACCGGCATAGCTTGTGGATGGTTTACTTAGGCCTCTACGTACCGGTAGGTATACACGTGTAAGGCATCGGGGAGGGAAGAGGAGGGGTTGTGGAAAATAAAAGAAGAGAAGAGGGGAATGTAATCTAGGGAAGAATGAAATAATAATTGGATGAGCAAACACCGAGCCTAAACGAACGGTGGTGAAAGAGGTGGTATGTAGGTTGGAAGTATTGTATGAATAGAGGTGGACAATGCGTAGGACGACGGCCTGTCATTCACACCGTCGTGGGACAGCATCATGACATGACATGTGCTTCGGTATTACAGCATACCAGAACAAGCAAAGGAAGACAAGACAGCGGCAGGCTGCTCCCCTTGTCTTCCCGCTCTCTACATCGCATCGCATAGCATCGCCTAGCGTATCCGATGATGCCTAGAACCCCCCCTTTCCTTCTTTGTATTTTTCCCCTTCTCTTCTTCTCCTTGGGATTCTACAGCTATAACCTAACTTACGTGGTTTTGCAGGTCACGTGGGATTCTCCACTACTACTGCGATGCCTGGTTTGCGAAGCCTTGGAAACTTAAGGCTTGAGCTAGAGACTTTTACCTAGACTGTGTGCAGACGGAAAGAGAGAGAAAGAGAGAGGGGGGATAGAAAGGGGGAAGAAAAATGGAATCAAGCTTAAAGGTGACTTGTGGTAGGGGAACGTGCAACGAAGGTACAGTATAACCTGAGAAAGGGGGCTAGAATTCCATAGTAGTCAAAATATGAATGAAAAGGGGGGAACACAGCAATAGAGTTATTTTCCTTCGATCCGCACTCAGCGCATGTAAAACCAACAGTAACTCGTACCTGCCTACCTTCACCTGTCAGCTTCGAAAGTCGTTAGCTCCCTTCCCCTATTGTCTTACCAACGAGGGTGGTGACGAGGAGAAAACTGTTTGTTGTGCGAGGTACGTGCGTTGTTTCCCTTAGTCCCTCCCGTCCTGTGGGAAGCTGTGTACGAGGCGAGGTGTAAAGGGGGGAGAGGCGTGTGTGCTGTGCTGTGCTGTGATATGTTGTAGTCATGTGGTGTATACCTACTCCATACTTCTCCTAAGTAAGTTGTGTGCTCTACGTCTACCCGTTATCCTTTCTTGCCTTACCCTGCGTAGTAGATCGGGCGATTCGGATTCTCAGGTGACACGCATAGCAGGGCGGCGGTGAGGTGAGGCACGGCGTGAGTTTGTTCGTGTGTTACCGGCCCGCCCCTTTTTAAAAATAGCGATGAGAGATCACAGGAGAGGAGGGGAGAGGGATTAATACGATGATATATGTGTGCTTATGTCCTGTTGAACCATCTTGACTTTGGAGTGCTTGAAACGCTCGGGCACCAGAACTACCAGTCTAACCACCCCAAAGCGCCCTTGCTTAGTCTTGGAATTTGAAAACGCAGTTTTTTAGTGTCACGAGCCTTTCATCCAAGGAATGATGGCCGGGGTTTGGTTTCTATAAGCGAGAAGAGATTTTATTGAGGCATCCAGTTGCCTTGATATTTTAGTAGTGTGTATCGAGAAGAGAAGTATGAAGCGACGATATGTCTCAGCATCAGCGCGACATAGCCTTGTGAGCGGTAACCGGTTAGCATACCCGGATACGGGAGAGGCGAATATTGATTGATGTGAATCAGAATGATGTTAGACATTTGTAGAATGCTGACATTTAGGACACATGACGTTCTAGGCTGAGATACTCGATGGTTGGGCGGGATTATTTGCACACTCTTACCTACCTACACAACGGCTTATCCATTCTCACAGGTTGGAGTGTAAATTGACACCTGAAGCCTGAGAAATACCGCCTTCGAAGAGTCATAACTCTTGGTAGGACTAGTAAGCACGGGACAACGTATGAACTGCTCTACTAGAGATGAGATATGTTTAGTCCATGATTAATACGCAACTGTTAGAATGTCTTCGATTCACTTGCCATATATACAGTTTAGTAAATATCTGACAGATATCCACCTAAGTCTCTCCAACATAATCAAACATGAACGGAACAGGCTTTCATAATTGATTACTAGCGACGGAGATTGAATACCCTTGGTTGAAGGATAGGACGAAGAGCCTTTTAGATCTGATTTTCTTTTCTACACCAGGAGTATCACGTTTCCCAAACGCCATATCTTATAAGGACCCGAGCCTTAGATAATCCGTAGTCGTGAAAGTCAATAATCAAGTGTAAAAGCTTTAGAAAATAAACCTCCCCGTAAATGTCCCTGACAACTGTCTTAGGAGGCTCATGAAGGTTATCACAAGCAGCCTCGTAAATCGTACCGCTTCCTAATCCATGGCACTTTAGAGGATCCTGATATTCCATCTCAAGCCGTTATCAAATAGGTCATTTCAGATAGTTCTTGATGTGCCACTAGGGAGAAAATACGTGATATGGTACTCCTCCTTAACACCAACATATGCTACCCGTACTAGATTCTTTTCCATATAAGTAGGTATTCTGGGCTAAATAGCACCAAGGGCAAGGAAGAAATATAACACACCTGATTCTGTGTTTTATTCCTATTATATAGCACGTTTCCATATACATACATTAACTTGTTGGTTTTCCGATATGAAGCATCAACGTAGAGCCATTCCTAGTTGATAAAGCAATGAGTCCTCCCTCTGGATTATGCCTGGAATCAACAAGGCCTTTAAGACTCGAAGACTACGATAATATCAAGACCTAGTTAACATATATCTAAGCAAGTAGAAGACTTGAAATTGCCTCATATATAAGTCGACAAAGATAAAGAGCATGTTAATGTAGTATTCATAATGACTTCACGTATATAACCAATCTTGTAGATAAGCTATACCTTCACACATATAATCCCCTTTACAACACCCACCAGAGAGACCTAAGAAAAAGAAAACCACATTCTGTTCCCATGAATCCAGCTTCCATGATTCCTTAAGTTTCCTAAATATCGTAAAACCTTAGTCTCGTCTATTCCTAACGCGGACCAGCACAATCTACCCTTACCTTCTAACAGAACCTGCCCGTATTAGGTGTACCTAACCTTCCCTAAGCCAAACTACCCATAGGATCCCAAAGCGGCAGCACGACAGGCTCCTGCTTCAGTACATCCTTGACCTCCTGAGCCAGGAACTGCGGGTCAACGACAGCCTGGTAGACAAACTCATCCATCCAAGCATCGCTCATGAGGAACCAGCCCTTATCCCCCACCTCGGCACCCCAGCTATTCTGCACTCTCCAGCGAACATACCTCTCGTCCCCCTCTCCTTTCTCCTCCTCCGCGACATGCACCCCCGTCAGCACCATAGCATGCGTCATCGCCGACTCTCCAACCCTCAGCCTCGCCTCTTTATCCAGCCCCCCTTCTCTGCCGCTGCTCCGGTACATATCGACCCCGAACCCGAGCCCGTAGTCGAACAGCTCCAGGTCCATGAGCCCCTCCTCCTTGCTGCTGAACTTGCCCACGTCGCAGCCGAAGAACACCGGCTTGCCGGCGCGCAGCATGTCGGCGCACGCGCGCTTCAGCGTCGCCATATCCACGTTCACGTACGAGACGCCGCGGCCGCCGACCACGTTGCCGAGGCGGTCGACGGTGAGGCGGGCGAGGGGGTGGTGGCGGGGGTCGTGCACGAGGGAGACGTACGTGTCCAACACATCGTCCCTCGGGCTGGCACTGCGGGCGGTATTGATCCCGCGCGCGAACTCGAGCGGGGTCTTGCTCACGCGTCGTGGCGCGCCGGCCGCATCGACGTACTCCCACACGAAGGGCGCGGTGGTGGAGGGCGGGGGCCCCAGGGCCAGGGTGAGCACGGCGTGGATGTCGCGGAGCATGGCCTCCTTGGCGGCGCGCAGGGCGGCGGGAGACGCATTCTCGCGGGATAGCAGGCGCCGCAGCGCGAGCGCGTACTCGCGCAGCTTGCCGACGACGACGTAGTCCAGGACCGCGCTGGAGCGCGCGTTCCACGCGTCCGGGTACAGGGTCTGGGGCACGAGGCCGTACTTGCGGACCAGGTTGCAGACCATGTCCCACTGGCCGCCGTCGCTGGCGGGGTCCGCGAACAAGCGCTGGACCAGGCGGCTGTCCAGATCCTCGCCCGCGGTGGCGATGGCGTTCTCGAGGAAGTAGTTCGCTTTCTCGAGCTTGTCCCAGAAGAACAGGTACGCCTGGGAGAGCTCGAAGTCGCGCAGCTCGTAGCGCCGCATGAGCGCGACGCGGAACACGTTCGTGCTCGCGAAGAGCCAGCAGCGCCCCGAGGAGCGCTGGTTGGTCGCTGGGCTGCCTTCGAGCGGGATGCGCACGTTGAAGATGTGCTGGTCGGCGATGCGGGAGGCGCGCGAGGAGAGAACGTCCCGTGGGTTGGCGCTGCTGAGGGCGGAGAGGGCGAGTCTGAGGGGGAGGGGGGAGGAGGATGGGAGTTAGCGAATGGTTACGGGTTTCTTGGATGAGGGATCGGGTAGATAGATAGGTGCAGTATGAAAAGAAGGGGTTTTTTTTTTTCAGAGGAATCACGAGAGACAAACTTTCGTTCAAGCGAGAGAAGGAGTAAAGAAAACAGAAACAGCGAGTTGATATAATAAAAGGGGGAGGGAGGAAGAGAGAGGGACGGCGAACCGGTTCTTAGGATCCTGCAGCAACTTCGACTGCCAATCTTTGGTCAATCCCACGGCGAGGCCTTCCGGTTCTCGATCCAAGAAGCAATTCGGATTGTTTTTCTCACTAGTATCTTTGTTATCGACGTGGACGAAGTCGTCATCCGAACAGTCAGATTCTATCGACAGTGACGCCAGGCGATCCGGGACAGCTTTCTCACAAGAAGCTATCTCCGGCGAGACCTTAGATGTCTGCGCGTCCATTCTAGGTGATGAATTGTAGTATTATCACGAGGGATGAGTATATATCACGTTCGTATGTATATAGACGAATAGATAATGAATGATCCGCTTAGTTGTAGATAGATAAAGTATGGTTATGAGTTATGTAGGTTATACGTATATATTACCAGCCGTCATATTCAGAACTGCATATCTATGATACCAGCCAGGATTAGAAGGTGACTTTAAAAGTCGGTGGTGCGAGAACGGTTCCTATGCAATCGTTATCAAGTTACCAATCAATGCGTGAGAGGGGAAAGGGATAACACCATTTGCTTGGCCTGAGACCTACATAAGACCAAAAAGTGCTCCAAAGTTGGAGATAAACTTACACAAAGGTACTCAAAGGAGAGAACCTTGATGTCCGAGAAAGCTTAGAATATCAATTGGGTTTAGTAAGAACATTGAATAAGGATGAAGGAAGTAGACTAGAAAGATACAAAAAGTCAATACTAAATTGAAATGAGATACGAGAAGATAGTATGTATACACAAGTCACAAGCATAAGCATAAGCACAAGACACATCAAGATGCAAGATCATGAGAAAGTTATAAGACAACAACACCGACGAATTGCATTACCAACCATATACAGGAGCTAGTCTAATCTACTGTAACAGGACAGTGAACCCATATTCATCCTCAATTCCTCCCCTTTTTAATTATCCCGTAGCTGCGTGACAGATCTTGGAAGGGCAATCTTGCGATCGACCACGACGCCAATCATTAATAACCAATAGAGAAAAAGGAACGGACCCCCCAAAAAAGTCATGCGAAAATCAACACCGTTAGATTCCGTACATCGTTAATTCCAACACATTGTTCTTTTCCCACATGAGATGAATTGATTTACAGGCGGGAGCCGTGGACGACCTTCATGTCGACGACGAGCTCACGGCCGCTGTCGTTCAGGACGAGAACGCGGACGCTGCCGTGGCCAGTGTTGAAGGCAGCGGACAGACGCGACCAGAGACCACCCTGGTCGGCGACGGGGATGCCAGTCTTGACATCGCCAGTCTCGGTCATGGCGACGATGGTACCATCCTGCATGTCAAGGACGCGGTACTGCTTGAAGACGGGGCCGAGCATAGTCTGGACGACAACGCTGGGGGCAGGGTTGGAGACGAAAGAAGACTCCTCGTGAAGCTGCTTGGTGAACAGGTCAACACCGAGGTAGCGGTGCTGGCCAGTGGCGGACGAGGTGGAGATGCGGATAACCTGGCAGGGACGGCCCTGGAGCATCAGGATATCGCCCATGCGGATGTGGTGGCATGGGATGGTGACGGTGTTGGGGACGGCATTGGAGCCGGCAGCAGAGCCGCGGGACCCGGTGGGAGAGTGGTGTCCCTCGCGGATGACCTCCACGGAGTCAGAGTGAAGAAGACGGTCGGCCATTTTGTGAATTCCTTCGCGAATGGAGTGGTGGTTGCCTGTGAGAAGAGGAAGAAAAAAGATGGGTTAGCACGACCTGATATACAGGACACGCAGTGGGTACAACAAACCTGCGTCGTCGTAATATCCCATGGTAGGTGTTGACTTACTTGAAGAACGGCGGTGGCGAGGATACTCAATGATCTCCTCGACAATTGTCGTGTCCTTGTGGGTGGCAGCAAGTGGCCTGGGTGCGTCGATAGTCTCGTCGGTGGACTCGAACTTGTCGCTGTACGACGAAGAGGGTCTGTGGACAGGGAAGTCGACGGTGGTACCGCTTACAGAAGACTCTTCCTTGTAAGTGGGCTGGACACGAGAGCGATATTCGCGCTCGATCTCGTCAATGGGGCTGAACTCAGGGTAGGGAGCCTTGTGCTCGTGGTGCTTGTGGTGGTGAAGATGGGGAAGGTGGTGATGGTGGTGGTCCTTGTTGTGGTTGTGTTCGAACTTGATGATAGTCTCAGAGTGACTGTGAGAGGGCTTGTGGTGGTGATGTTTACTCTCGTGGTGAGAAGTCGAAGGCCTGGAAAAACGAGGCTTATGTTAGCTTGCAATGTTTTGGTGCGGGACGATGCTCTGGGATCAACAACCAGCTCGACAACCGTGTCCAAGCGTCCCCGAGGGGATCCAGCAGGGAAATGAGAGGGCAGGGGGGTGTCCGAGCCGGATTGGTTCGAGGCCTGTTGGGTACCAAAAGGACCAACAGTGCGAATTCTCATCGCTTGCCTGCTCCGTCCCCATCCGATCGATCGCCCGCCCCATTCTCGCTCTCCCACTGGTGCCATGTCTTGCAGTTCCCCATCCAAAAGCCAGCCGAGCTGGCGCGGTGTGCAAACTGCTTGGGCCACTTGGTGGTGAGAGCTCCCGAATAGTTGTGTTGGCGTACAACGCACGGTGGTGATCATGGGCTTCCAACAAAAACACACACAAACAAACACAGACCAAATTCTGGTTATATAGAATAGGATGGGATGGGAATAGGAAAGAAAAAAAAGGAACCCAAAAAAATATCGAACATTTCAGAAATCATTTCTTTTACTCACCTGAACTCAAAGTGCTCGCTGTGGACACCGGGACGGCGGTAACGTTCTTCTTCACGCGTTATACGGACCTCTTCTTCGCTGAAGCGTTGCTCTCGTCGCGGAGGAAGCTGTGCTAGGGCAGTGGTAGAAGAGTATTGACCTTCCCGTCCGGCTTTGTGCTCTTTAAACGGGAGATCGATTTCAATCTCTTCGTGAGTCTTGGTGGTGGTCTCAGCCTCGGCTTCCTTGTATGTGCGAGGGAAGATGCTAAAGGGAACGGGAACGCGGGCTTCAAAGTCCAGGTTGGCGACCTCGTAGAGTACTCTCCTCGACAACCTTTCGAACTAGGCGAAAGGAAGCTCAAGAAGATTCCTCTTGCTCTTCTTTGGTTGATCTGTGGGAAAGGAAGAGAGAACGAAGCGGAGTTATAACACAACGCTTCCAAACTCGAATCTTTCTTTCTTACAGAAGATAGATGAAGAGCAGGAACAAAAAGAGG
Organism: Camillea tinctor; assembly: GCA_022578605.1. NCBI lineage: Eukaryota > Fungi > Ascomycota > Sordariomycetes > Xylariales > Graphostromataceae > Camillea > Camillea tinctor. The sequence continues at coordinate 88,883 of MU394084.1, read as the reverse complement.
TATAAAGAAAAGCGGTGGGACTGTTGGGTCTTGATGAGTTGTTTTGGGTTTTGCTTTAGAGATAGGAATGGTATCAAATAGGAAGAACGGAGGTGAAGTGGCAGCAGCGATTATTGGCGGTTATGAAATAGGGGAGCCAGAGCCCGGCCGGAGCAGTGCTGCCACTGTTTGTTATGGGGACATGGGCGTGGCCCGGTCAGGTGGCAGGGATCATGGTGATACTGGCTTGTTTACTCCAGTGGGGCCCCTCGGCGTTTTCTGTTTATCCCCCGCCGAAACAGGTTTAGGGTGCTGGGGGTGTTCGACCATGAGGAAGTGGCCCACACGCGGTGGGGACGCTAAGCAGGGTCCACCCCTTTCACTAGTGTCCTACGCTACTACGCTACACATTGATGCTGCGTATCGCCCCCAGCCTGCCCAGCCTAGCCATAGATACAGCTAGGTCCTAGGTAGGTAATTACTAGGGGGATAGGTAGGGGTAGGTAGGTAAAAATGGTAGGGTACGCTATTGCTATTGCTAGGTTTACGAAGCACCAACCTCTTTTTCTCACTTTGTTTTTTCCCGTTTCGCATTCTCTCTCTTGACGCTCAGATCGACAAATCTATCCCCCCTTCCTCCCAGCTCCGTCTTTTTTTCTTTGGTGTCACGGGTGAAATTGAGAGCCATAGCTGGTCAGAGTGTCAGAAGAAAGGGAAAAAAAAATACCTAACCTTTAGCACCTGACGTATATCCTCCCAAGTGGCTGGTAAAGACAGGTTAATACTCTAGTGTAGTGCAAAGTTTAAACCCCCTTCTCCACTATCAATTGGATACTGTGCGTTTCAAACGTAAGTACTTGCCTACCTAGGTAGGTAGGTAACCAAACTAAGTTTGTATAGTGTAGTACCTATTCTGATTCTGATCTGCCATTGAATGGATGTAGGTCGATGTAAGTCGAAGTAAGTTGCTGCCGCGTATTCAGCTACATGTAAGTTGTATGTAGTCCAATCAGCAATACCATGTAGTTTCCGTCGGAGAGCTACTTATCACGTACCTGAATTTCCATTGCAATTCCAATTTCATGTTCCGCACCCACCACAAACGAACCTTAACCTAGTGTACCTAAGCCTGCAGGTTGTTCCAGGTTAATGGCTGTTGTTTTATTCCCAAACTCGCTTGGGATTCATTATTTCCTTTTTTTTTCTTCTTCTTGTTCCTTTGCCACCTGCAAGAAGCTGCCGAAAAGTCCCCTGCCGGCCCCATTTCACCTCGTAAAAGCTGGAGTCCGTCCGCCAGCCCTGTTTTCTCCGTCTGTGCCCATCTGCCTTTCTTCCGTCACAGCTTCAAACATCTCTCTCTCTCTCTCTCTTCTTTTCTCTTCCCTTTTCCCCTTGTTCCCACTAATAAGCTGCAGAACCTGCAGAACCTGCATCATATGTATCATCATCCCCCCCCAATACTGTTACGAATCCCGCCCTGTCCGTCCAACCTGTTTTAATTATTCCTTGCTTTTTTCCTGCCTGCCAAATCCTGCCTCCTGCGTTTGATTCCCGGGGATCGTCATCCCGGCTATCTGTCATTTTCGCTTCATGATTTGCGGGTTTTGCGTAGCACTCGTTCATCGAGATTGCACCAGCTCTACACACTAACTAGGTTGTAGTGTAGTGTAGTGTATAAGTTGTAGTATCTAGTCAGATACACACAGTGGAAACGACCCTCATCCACTTGGTTGGCCAATCCCCAGCCTCCTCGTCTAAAGGGTAAGATGAGATGCTGCAGAGTTCCAACATTGTTTCTCAAGCCCTTCGTATTCACTTCCTGCTTGGTCTTGGTAGGTGTAATGGTCGATCTTATGATTCTGGCTTCATCATAACCACCCCCTAGCTTGGCGCTACGAGGAATCGCAACTCTCGTTTCTTGTCACATCCCATATCATTTCCGTTGGCGCCGTGAAGAACCCTCCCTCTTGTATAAGTCACTGGTCTGTGGCCCCGACCACCGCGATTTTATCAGGTCCCGCCCAACCCACCAAATCCGTCAGCCTGTCTTGAGTGGTCCTGGCTGGTTCTAGGTGGTCTTGGATGGTCCTTGGGTGGTCCATCCCCAGAGAAGCTCGGACTGGTTGCGAGACAGAGAGGGCTGGTTCAAACCGATCGATCACCAAGATGCGTGGTTGGGGGGCTACAGCATCGCACCGGCAGCATATCGCCATATTCTGGCCTTGTATGGTTGGCCGCATGTTCTTGGCTACAGGCTTTCGACCAACCACTTTCTTTTCATGCTGACCCTTCTGCAGCTTCTCGCATCTTGCAGCACTCTTCTTATTAGTCTTGCCCTCCATCAGGGTACCGGTCTTCCAGCCACCATCCGCAACAAGTAACGGCGTGGTCTCCATTCATTGGGTTGTGCTATCTCACTTATGCAAGCCGCACGGCAAGTCCTGAGCTGACTTTTATGCTCCCTTTTTACCCTTTTTGCCTTCGCGTCTCTCATGCTTGGTCCGTCCTGTCCGTCGTGCATAGTACATATAGTACATACATGTGCGTACATGCCTGGGTACTGTACACACACATACAGGTGTATGCGTACGTAACCTGCAGCAATGTGGCCTCACTAGGATCTCACCAACCCTGACCGCGTTTTCGGTCTGGTCTGGGGATACATAGCTTTAGTGTTAGAAGGCTGGATTGGTTTGGTTTGGGGAATATACCCTGACAGTATACTGAGCGGACGGACCCTTGACTCCATCTCCGTCCTACCATTTTGTTGCCTTGGACAACCAGCGATCGATTTTTCATATTTATTCCAATTGACCTCGGTCATTCGTCCGTGAGTGCGTGTTGGAACAAATTTCGGCATTGTCCATCCATCTTCGTCAATCTCCCACGAGCCACGAGCTTTTTGGATTCGGCGACTATAACCAATAGATAGTCGATACTAACCCCTGATAGTCAAGGCGCCGAGCCGTTACCATGACAACCAAGGGAACCGAATCGCGCTATGACCCCCTTATTGTCAGATCAAAAGCGGAGAAGAGTAGGAATAGAGCTGTTTTAGCTTTTCGTCTATGTGAAATTAGACGTCGGGTAATTTGATTCCCATCACATAGGCCTACCAATGGCTCTTCGTGCAGTTGCATCGACGCGCAAGAGTCGCGCCATCGTTGGACGACGGTCAAACAGCCCTTCTGGACCCAGCTGACACGCTCCAGTACGATCAGAATCCGCTGTTTGATGTCTCGGATGCATGTGATCATGCCAACCAGCCTACCAATCTACCAGCCTATATCACTATTCCTGTAGCAGTCCCGAAACCCACCCGCTCCCGACATCTTGGCAGCTGAGATCCGTATAATCCTATCCTCGCGCGGCAGTGAAATAATTGCTTTAAAAAAAAAAAGGTCCATCTGAATCCACTGATAACCAGTTGTCCAGACAACTTTTTTTTGTAGTGTAATTGCTACGGCCGCGGCCGAGCTTCTGGCGAGCAGTTTGCGATTGGCCATATTTCAACACGTTCAACGCACTGTGACAAATATTCCACTATTTGGTGGCCTCCCAGGCCTCCCATATGGCAACTTCAACGATGACACTGTAAGTGGAGGGTCTAGAATGCCCGATACTCGTCAGCGCTGCGGCTGAAAAAAAAATAGGCTCACGTAGCCGGTCCCCATATGTTCAAGCACCTGTCAATGGCGAATCACTATAATGGAAGCAATGAAATATGGGCTTTGGGTATTTGACTACCTGACGGCCATCGGGCTAGCCCAGCAGCCTCACATCCCACCAATTACCGTCACGTCTAAACCAGCACGCAATATATTTATTCGTAGAGGACAGCTTTGATGTAGGCGATGGCTTCGTTGTAACGCCAGAGAGCTCTCAGGCCAAGGCCGATGGGGTTCCCCGGAGCCAATATAAACTGCCTATATCGCGGTTCAGGACCCTCACCTCACCGCTAGAAGCTGCTACAGAATAGACGGGGCGCGAGGGATATCTTTAATAATCAGATTTGCATATACGAAGTTTCCCATGACACCAGATAGGTTTGTCAAATGATTTCATTCAATGCAATTCATTGACAGAGTGTGCATCGTTAGAATAGCTGTCAGCTCAGCTGAAATTGCCAGCTAGGTTAAGTGGGTAGAGACGAGACAATTTTATGTTGGCAGCTCCGCTCCGCTCGCGAACACGAAACTTCGAACATGATAATTCCTTGTCAGACAATATTCACTTTGGCACCATCTATTCTAGAACCTGCCTAGAAAGAATGTGGGATTTTCCGTCAAGCTCGATACACTTCAACGTCTTATGGCTTTCCCGTACACGGGTGGACTTTGGTATGGGGAAAAGGGTCTCGTGGTGCAGTTAGACGGTCGATTACGACAGCGCCCCGATGACATGAGCGTAGATCTCCTGTCGGCTAGCTACGGACAACAAGTGATCTGTGGGTGAGCAAGATGGGCCAGCAAAGAGACAGAAAGCGTGTGAACAAAACTTTCCACATATCTGCAATGGGCGAAGTGATCGACTGATGACATGGCAAAGAACGTCTACTGAACTCCTCGCGTCGGGCCGCAAAGGCTGCAAGCAATCCAGCAAGCACTTACGAGACATTTTCCCTACGGGGTTGAGTAAAGGTCTTCTTGTCTCAAACGCATAGACGATTCGGAATTGTTTGGCTCAGATATGTCGAGCTCTGCCCGACATGCAGGACGATCATGGCTGAACAACTCTTGAGAAGCTCTCGAGCTCGGATTTGAAAGCGAGTGGTGCTTCGTATAGGTAGCGGATAGGGCGATAGGCATAGGCAGTGTCAAACATCTAAAGGAATTCATCCGACTGTTGGAAATGACCTACCTATCTCATTCACTGCAGCTTGGCCACCACGTCATTGCTTGTGGTTATCAATAATGGCGATAAGGAAGAGCCTCAAATACATACATCTACGTCAAAGCCAAGCCCTCGTCGATACCTAACTAGAGCAAGCGAATCCGGAGACTTGATTCTTTTTTTATGTGATATGCTTTCATGTAACATCAAGGCTCATAGGTTAATAGCATGAAAATATATCTGATGTAGAGCGATTGTTCATGGGGTTGCAAAACCTCGAATTTTGAGTTTCCGTACCTGAGATAACTAAAGGTTGAAAGTCATGAGGGTTATCAGGCTTAAGTTCAACGGGATTTCCTACTTGCCCACGCAACTCGTATTTCTCTCTTTCACTACTCGAAACTATCGCATTTTATTATATTAATGTCTCGGCTGCTACTTCATCACACAATCCCCCATATCTCCTTGCAATCTAACATGAATGTTAGATCACCAGTTAGTTCTAGATAAGGACTATGGACGAAGAGGCCCCTCTATGATGAAGTGCTAACTAATAGCAAGCTCCTTTTATGTTTAAAGTTCATACAAATCCTCTCTTTCGAAAGAGACCATGGGGTATCTAGGTTCACTTTAATCAACTTGCCGATGATTCTTGATAACCCAGACTATCTTGCTATAGCCAGTAGCCCTATACTCGGGTATTTTTTTCAATACTAATATACAAACTCAACATTTTTTTGGTTCCTTTTCTTAGAAGTTCTTAGGGCTCTACGATTTCGATATTCGGGGTCTACCCCCTATGTCTACCTAGAGTTAGGCCAATATGCCCCCGAGTACTAGAACTGGTCTCGAGTGTATCCCCTTTCTCAACGTCACATAGAAATGGGATATAGTTACTATCGTTACGGTCGATGCTAACTAGCATCCCCCATAGGGGGTTTTTCTCGTCTTTATGAGAAACACCGTTTCTTCAGGTCACTTCAAGAAAGGGAAACCAGGAGAAAGGGATATTGGTTCATCTGAAAGTTTCTTACGTGGATAAAGACAGGTAGTCAGCGAACAGGAGAACACGCCAAAGTTGGCAAAGTTACCTACCAACCAGATTCAATCAACTCCGGCTGTTCCCGAGAATGGGTTCACGACCACGAGTTCCGTTTTCTGGAAGAAGGGCGATGAGAAATCCATATCTCGGGGACCACCAAAAATGCGCATGCCAAAGCTTCCGCTTCCCCTATTATGCATGAAGTTCTCCCCCCCTCCCCCCAAACCACACACATGCATACATCATACATACATACACATTCCTTCACATGCCATCCGACGAAGTGTTGTCATCCTCGCCGAGTCTTTCTCTAAAGGCAGGCAGAAGTGCAAGAGACGCGGGATCTCCCCCCCCCCCATCGGCCCCTCTTTCCCCCCATCCCTCGTGATAAAGTGTCCTATCGTCAATTGGCCCGGCCACATCTGGCTCGAACCCATTCTATCAACCAAGTCCGAGAACCGGGAGGGGGGGACTAGAGCTTATGCGATCATCTTCTCTATCGAACCAAACGTCTGCTCTTCTATCTATCCAAAGTGAGCCGTCTATCTGCGCACATTACACGCGCGTATGTAGCAGGTAAGGCGTGCTTGGCTCGAATCGGAATACATAGCAAATAACGATCACCGTTCCTCCCCACGAACACTAGTTCGCTTTTTCTCCGGTCCTAATGGGCTTGATATGGCGTGTCTGCGTTAGGGGCGGGCTAGTTTGGGGGTTATGCTTCTTCTATTGGATAGGGGTAGCTTTTGGTAGTGCATAGGTCATATCTGCAGGGCTAGAAACTCATCGTTCCGTATGTATAATACAGTATACATTCATCTCATGTATTGAGTTAAGTGTGTCCATACTAGTTGCTAGTTTCTCACGAAATCCCGCTTTCTCCCACCGAAAACTATAGTAGCAGATGGATCCCAAACCTAGCTACATATCGTATCGTGCGTCAAGTAGTAGGCAGGCTACTACATTTTCGCGGGTGGCGATGTTGACACGTTTTTGGTTTTTCTTTCTTCTTCTCTAGTTCTTCGCTATCTCTTACGCCGAGGTTTAATGAAAGAAGGAAAAGACTAAACTTGCTTCGTACTTAGTACGTAGTAGTAAAAACAAGATGGTGCGCGTAGTAGTATGCATGCATGTTTCTTTCCTGTTCTTTTTACTTTTCGCCTCTGCCGAGAAAATGATACCTACCCCACGGACTGCGATTTACGGCGTTGCCGGAACTAGCTGCGTGCTTTGTGTAGTTCTATGCGGCGAAGCTTGGTTCGGGGGCTCTTTTCGTGCATATCTAGGCAAACCTACATACGTAACCTGCTTGGCTCTTGTGAGTATATCATGAGAGGCGGGAAATCCGGGGGTTCGGAGGTAATATATAGAACGGAAGAAGCTCCGAGTCGCATCGGTCTACTTTCCGTAGTTGAGGCCGCTTCTGATCTTCATCCCTCTCCTTTTCTCCCTACCTTCTCCTCTTGTCTCATTTTTTGAGAGGCATCTGACTCAAGGGATGGGGATAGCCCACAAAGATAAACTAAGTGCTTATAGCTCGAAGTAGCCGAAATGTGCATGTGACATTATTGAGTATATCAATTAATTTCTCATTATCTACCTACGTCTCTGACTATCCACCCTCCGGACTTGTAGGTAGATGAAAGGCAAGTAGGTATGTTTAGTTAAGGTGCTTGCTGTACTGTAGACGAGCATGAACAAGACATCCCAGAAGTATCGATAAGAATAGGAACAAGTCTGACTTCAATTCAATTTACAGAGCTACATATACAGATGAAACTTTCGAATCTATGTTGTTACACTTTGGATATCTTGCACGTGAGAGACTTAACCTTATGAAAGACAGGTTTTTCATCAGGTGATTCATCTGGCGAGAATAAGTATTAATAAGTAAGGTACCTCAGGTAGTAGGTGGATGTCAAAAAAGTCTTCAACTTGGCTAGCTACCTCCCTAGCTGCCTCCTGCTCTCTTATTCTAGTCTTAGGAGGGGAAGCATATGTTCTTGTCCTTCCCCTCTCTTATACTATACACTGATTGTACCTAGCTTAAATCCCTATATGACATATCGATGCAGGCCATTTCGACTACCCATTCCCGTGTCGTCAGTGCCCCCACAATGACCGGCTTTGCGGAGTGGAGGGACCATATCGTAGAGCGCCACGGCGAGATACACGCGGCCCCCATTCCCCGAGCTCTCCTCAACGCTGCCGGTCCTCCTCTGTTGGCAACTTTACGCAACGCGTTGATCGCTTCATTCACTCTCATGGCCACTGTGTCCTTGCGTGCTAGATACATGCCTATCTCTCGCTAAAGTGTCCCGAGATGAGGCTGGAGAGGCTCTAACTCTGCCTCGAGGTAGAGGATCTACAAAAGTCTAGAGAGCACTAAGTCTCACTTTAATATTTATTTGCTAGATGTGGAAGGCTGCGAGGCATGTCAGGTGCTAGCAAGCCGTACCGAACCTGACGGTTTGTACTCACAGAGAGAATAAGGTAACCCGTTTCTTCGTTGGTGCATCAGGCGAGAAAATGCTTTTCGTAGGGCAACGGCTCATGTGGTATGGAGTACCGCACTAATATTGTTCCGTGCCCATGCTGCTCTAATCTTCTTTTTTACGCATTTACGATTTATCGGTGCTTTTTTCAGCGCGAGATATTGCTTAGCTACAATGCCAACGGGAGGTGAGACAATGATCGTGGTTTTGCCAACGCGGCACCAACATTGGAATAAACAGAGTGACTAGTTAACTAAGATAGGAGCAACACCAACCCTCAACAATCCTCATTTCATGAGGTAGAGAGCTTGACTATACTATGTCATACTTGATCTTTTTCGCTGAGGCGAATCTGCTCGGCTTACTCGGCATCCCATATCCGACTCAGCTCTGCTGTGTCGATAGGCGTATCCAGCAACTCCCTCTCCTGCATAAGGTCTTTAAGACTAGGGAGACCGGCTTCGGCGGAAGTACTGGAGCAACTAGCATCTGGTTTCCATATAGCGGTACCTGGTGAAGTTGCTGGGCCGCTGGGCGACGATGGATCCGGCTGGCTGGCAGTATCCGATATAATACTACTTCCATCCCTGATATCGAAATTCTCTCCCAGTCCGTCGACAACAGATCCAGTAAAAAGACGATGTTCTGGGTCTTGCATCTTATCGGCAAGACGGCGTACTTGTGTCTTATTCTTCTTGCGGGTGAGGGTGCCTTCTGGAAGAGGAGCACCTGATCTCTTCCTGATATATTTTTCTAAGGAAGCATCGTCCAGGTTAGAAGGAGAGTCATCCGTGTTTTGACTACGGGGGAAACCAGGTTCCTCGTTGGCACGCAATGTTGGCTCTGCTGTCAATCTAGTTCCTGCACTGGCTGAGACCGATGGTCCGGGTTTCCGAGGAGTTGATGCTATCTGGTAAGCATAATGCCTCTCGGTGACACTTGCCGGCAGACGATCGTCCTGATGGTTCGATGGCTAGCATTGAAGTAAGCAGGAATAGTGCCAGTGAATCCATGGTTTCGGAATAGTACTCCCTGACACAGTCGCAGATACTCCCGTGCCAGGCGGAGTTGGGAAGGCCGGGATCTGGGAGGCCGCAAAGTAGGTAGTTCGGTGACAACTACTCCGGCGGACCAGATATCAACATCTGAGGTATAGCCGTTCAGTCTGGAACTACTTCTCCAGCTCCCAGAGAGCTCGGGTGCGAGGTATATTTCATTGCCGCAGATAGTGGTGAATTGCTGCCCCTCCTTAGACAGACCGAAGCCAGCAAATTTGATGAAGATGCTGTCGGGCCCGCGAGAGCAAACAAGGATATTGCTAGTGGAGATGTCTCGATGTGTGATTTCCAGCCCGTGAAGGTATTCTAAAGCATCGGTAGCTTGGCGTAGAACTTGGACGGTTTCGAATCTCGAGAAACTTTTAGACTTCGCAAGCTCTTGTCATATCTTGCGAGTGGCACCTTCACCGCACACTCCTCTCCAGTCTCGGCATTCCAGCGATGAGAAACTACTCCGAAGGATCCTTTGCCGGTTTCCTTTGTAATGATGACTGGACGCGTGAATTTCCATGGGTGTCTTTTGGTATACTGCTACTATTTCAGTTGCAATTCGGTGGCCTCCTCAACCCTTGATGCCACACCTTAAACCTTTAATAATCGTGGTACTTTGATCACTTGGCAATATCTTGCCATTATAAATAAAATAGAATTGCAATTCAACTTACAACTATAAAGTAAAAAAGGTACTTATAGTAAAAAGGCACTTATACCTATAACACTGTACTAAAGCCAACTAGGTTAGCAGTCTTTAAGCTTAAATATGGCGGTAACCGTGAGAATAGCCAAAAGGCTCCGTCAGAATGGTTGTGACTTCTAATTGGATGATAACCCTAAGCTGAAAGCGGCGTTCGGGAAGTACCTAGGTACCTAGGTGTTTCATCCAGTCTGCCGGTCCCAACATCCTCCCCTCCTAAGAAAAACTATGCTGCTAAATATAGTAATAAGTTAAATGATTATATAATCAGCTTAAGGAAAATAACATAGCAAGCACAATCCAAGGCAAACCATCAACTTTTCATTCCATTCACAGATCATGCCACCGCCAGCGGTCTACATTTCAGCATGCCGGGATCCCTTCAACAAGATGCTGAGCCTGAGGTTCAGCGCATGACAACTGAAAGAGCATGGCTTTACCCAGCCATTCCAGTTCCAAGAAGACGCCACACTTCAAGATACATGGACGACGTAGGTGGAATATATCGAGTTCACATGCTGGCGGCTCGACAGGGACATCAGGAACGCCGAACGCTTACAGCTACGGCACGATGCAGAATGGAAAACGCTGGTGGAAGCTGGAGTGCCAAGGGATACTGAAACGCCAGAGAACGTGTGCACATGGGAGGCAGTGAGGGCACGCGGAGAAGAGTTATCGCGAACCCTCGGACTTCCACCTAGCACAGCTGTAAGGGGACCTCCGCTAGTCGAGGCCCTTAGGAAACGGAACGGCCAACTCCGGGAGTTCCGTGAAAAAACAGAGCTACAGAGATACAAAGCAAAGCATTCGCCATCTCAAGGCCTTAGTGCAATCACTCATAGAACTGGCGCCTCAGATCTGGGACGAGGAACAAGAGAAACGGACTGCAGCAGGCGGCCAAGTCGCCACAAGCAGCCAAAAAAGGGGTCGCGATGAACAAGGTCAAGAATCGTTGACAGAGCCCAGCGCAAAGCGGAGAAGAGACAACACAGAGAGGACCACAGATCAAGTCGATAACCCTGCCGCCGCCGCCGCCGTGCACCCGGAAGCTATGCGGATAGAGGCGGAGAAGATGGCAGATCAGCCCTCCCGCAAGATGCGGCGCAAAACAGAGTCTGGCACAACAACGGCGAGGACTCGTGACGAATGGGTGGCCTGCTTGCGGAAAAGACCACGAGAGAAAAGGATGCAGCAGCCAACAGCGCTGGTTCGTCAGTCGAAGACCCTGGCGGAGGTAGAGACGAAGAAGCCTAGGCTAGCGAAAAAAGACAGCTGAAGTAGGCCGCGGTCGAGGAAATGTATTTAGCGGATTGTCTGTTTGACTTAGTCCTGTCCTCTTCGCCAATTGGTTGTGGGGACGTCTCCAATATGCTGAGAAAATGTTCCATTTTTTTTGTGGGAGGAGGGGGAAGGATAATACGGGCGTTGTAGGATTTTAAGTTTTTATAGTCTAAGTAGAAGCGGGCAAGAGATTAGTAGGTGATTTGAAGCTTAGCGATATGATGTCGGCATGAAGATGCCCTCAGGCCCGTTCTCGCCTTTGACCCCTGACCGGGGGCCACTATGTATGTACGTACGTATACGTACATATGCAGTGGGGATCAAGTAGACAAGGCCTCCACACGTGCATATTTGCACTAGGCTAAATATCGGGATACTGGTGGGCTTAGTTAATTACATATTCCTTAAATGTACAATCTTTACTACCCCGCGTTCTCTTTTGTCGCATAATTTTGCTGTACATGTACGTAATCATCTAGGTTAAGCTTGGCTTGTCCAACCTTTATTACTAGTACTGAGGACATTTTCTTTTACAACTACCAAAGCTTGATAAAATAAATAAACAAATTCAGAAGAAGAAGAAGGGAAAAAAAAAAAACCATGAAACAGAGATTCTCTTCTCTCGATGTAAAGGTTAGACATATTCTTTTTGTCCTCCTCAATGAACCCGACTTTCTAACCTCCCCAACCACTCTCACTCTTATAGGTCATAGCTCACGAGCTATCCACCAGCTTGGTTTCCCTGCGACTCTCCAACATCTATGACCTCTCCTCCAAGATCCTTCTCCTGAAGTTCGCCAAGCCCGAGGTGAAGAAGCAGCTCCTCATAGACTCCGGCTTCCGATGTCACCTCACGGACTTTGCGCGCACCACCGCCGCCGCCCCCTCCGTCTTCGTTCAGAAACTGCGCAAAGCCCTTAAGACTCGTCGTGTTACTGCTGTTTCCCAGATAGGCACCGATCGTATAATAGAGTTCCAGTTTAGCGATGGCCAATACCGCCTGTACCTAGAGTTCTTCGCCGGCGGCAATGTCATTCTCACCGACAGCGACCTCAAGATCTTAACCTTGCTGCGCAATGTGCCCGAAGGAGAAGGACAAGAACCCCAGCGCGCCGGTCTTCAATACTCGTTGGAAAACAGGCAGAACTATGGAGGTGTCCCGACCTTGGACAAGGACAGGCTCAAAAATGCCCTCCAAGCTACCATCGAAAAGAACGCTGCCGCCGCCGCGACTGCGAAGAAGATCAAGAAGAAGCCTGGTGACCAACTTCGAAGGGGGCTTGCTACTACCATAACAGAACTACCCCCTATCCTCGTCGACCATGCCATGAAGGTTACCGGCTTCGACTCCACAGCCCAACCAGCAGCCGTTCTAGACAGCGAAGCGCTCCTAGACCACCTTTTAAAGACCCTGGAGGAAGCGCGGAGGATAGTCGAGAGCGCCACAAGTACGGATACCTGTAAAGGGTATATACTCGCAAAAGCAAGGCCTGGTGCCGGGGGCGGGGACGGGGACGGAGACGGAGATGAGCAATCGGAGTCCCCTGAGGCTAACCTGTCGCAACGAAGACAGGGCTTACTCTACGAGGACTTTCACCCGTTCTTGCCACAACAATTTGCGGAGGATCCCAGCTATACAGTAATTACATTTGATAGTTTCGGCAAGACGGTTGATGAATTCTTCTCATCTATCGAGGGGCAAAAACTGGAATCACGGCTTAACGAAAGAGAGGCTGCCGCGAAACGTAAGTTAGCTGCGGCTAAAGCTGACCAAGATAAGAGAATAGAGGGCCTCCAAGCCACCCAGCAACTTAACACACGGAAAGCCATTGCCATCGAGGCCAATGTTGAAAGAGTACAAGAAGCAATGGATGCGGTTAACGGTTTGATAAGCCAGGGGATGGACTGGGAGGACATTGGCAAGCTTATCGACCGAGAAAGACAACGGCACAACCCGGTCGCTTCTATCATCGTATCGCCTTTGAAATTGCATGAGAATACCATCACTCTACTTTTAGGAGAAGCTGAGGACGTTGACGAAGACGACGAGGACAGCGCTTCCGAAACAGACTCAGACTCCGACTCCGACTCTGATCTAGATAGTGGATTTGCTGGCAGTAGTAGCTCAAAACAGGGAGAAACTAGACTATCTGTTGATATCAACCTCGGTCTTTCCCCTTATGGTAATGCAAGAGAGTACTATGACGAGAGAAAGACAGCAGCTGCCAAAGAACAGAAGACCGCGCAGCAGTCCGAATTTGCCCTGAAAAGCGCCGAGAAGAAGATTGCTGCCGAGTTGAAAAAGGGGCTCAAACAGGAGAAGCCGGTGCTTCAGCCTATAAGACGGCAGATGTGGTTCGAGAAATTCAATTGGTTCATTTCGACCGACGGATATCTCGTTCTTGGTGGCAAGGATGCGCAGCAGAACGAGATGATCTATAGGCGCTATCTCAAGAAAGGAGACATCTACGTCCATGCTGATCTCCACGGTGCGCCGAGTGTTGTTATCAAGAATAATCCGAACACACCAGATGCACCTATTCCACCGTCAACGCTGTCGCAAGCTGGGTCTCTTGCAGTATGCGCATCATCTGCCTGGGACTCGAAGGCTGCCATGTCTGCTTATTGGGTCACAGCAGATCAAGTGTCAAAGTCTGCTCCTAGCGGAGAATTCTTGCCTACCGGCTCCTTCATGATACGCGACAAGAAGAACTTTTTACCCGCAGCACAGCTCGTTCTAGGTTTTGGTTTAATGTTCAAGGTCAGTGAAGAAAGCAAGGCAAAACACGTAAAACACCGCCTTTATGATGGAGCTATACGGACAGAGCAAAGCTCAGGAGCAACTACAGCTGCCGCGCATGAAAGTGCACCGCCCCAGGACAAAGAAGGTGGCGACGAGGGCGCAGAAAGTGACTCAGACGACAGCGCTATCGACGTAAATGAAGAAAATGAGGCAAGGGCGAATCCGCTACAAACTACAGATAACGCCGAAGAAGAAGAAGAAGAAGAGTCAATAAAGGCCGAAGAAACAGTCCCGGAAGATGCAGTTAGCAAATTACAAATTTCTGAAGGCTCTGCTGCCGCCGAATATTCCACATCAAAACAGGAGACACTATCCGAGGGCGAAGCCAACGACGAAAACGAAGATAATACAAAAACAGAAACAGAATCTGTATCTGCTTTGATGTCAACTGCGCAGGCATCTTCTTCACGCAGCGAGACACCACAACTTCAAAAGAAAGGACAGCAGGCCAAGCGTGGCCAACGGGGCAAGGCCAAAAAGATTGCTGCCAAGTACAAAGACCAGGATGAGGATGACCGTGCGGCAATCGAGGCGCTGATCGGTGCTACGGCTGGCAAGAAAAAGGCAGAAGCGGAGGCCAAAGCCAAGGCCGAGCGCGAGGCCCAGCAACAAGCGGCCCGAGAACGACGACGGGCGCAGCACCAGCGCCAGCAGCGCGAGACGGCCGAGCACGAAGAAGTACGCAAAATGATGCTGGACGAGGGCATCGAGACGCTCGACCCGAACGAAGTAGCCAACCTCACGCCCCTCGACTCGCTCGTCGCGCACCCCCTCCCGGGCGACGAGATCCTCGAGGCCGTCGCTGTGTGCGCGCCGTACGCGGCCCTCGGGCGCTGCAAGTACAAGGTCAAGCTGCAGCCCGGCACGCTCAAGAAGGGCAAGGCAGTGAAGGAGATCCTCGACGTGTGGAAGAACGTGTCGGCCCGGAAGGGCGTCGTCGACGAGAAAGCCCAGGACAAGGAGAAGATGTGGCCCAGAGAGGTCGAGCTCATCAAGGCACTCAAACCCGAGGATATCGTAAATACGGTGCCGGTGGGGAAGCTGAGGGTCGTGGGGACGGGGGGTGCGAGTGGGGCGGCGGCGCAGGGGGGTGGTGGAGGTGGTGCGGGAGGGAAGGGGAAGGGGAAGGGGGGTGGTGGGAGGGGAGGGAAGAAGAAATAGTAAGATGGAAAGGGGTGGGTGTATATACCGAGCTTTGGTTTAGAGAAGAGGGAATAGGAATGGGACAATATCGATAACAACATTGGAGATAGAGACGTATTGTTTATACATACGGTTAGTCTATGATTGCTGCGTCCCCTACAAGTGATGTGGCTGAGTTGTAGGACGAATCAAGATACTTGAATGCAATATATCGCTATAGCTCAGTAAGTAATCATGCATTGACCTACGTGCCTATGCGTTCATATTACGATGCAAAGACTTAAAACACTATCACGATGAGGATTGTCTTCCGGGTAGGACTGTTCCTGTAGGAAATTATTCTATTTTTTATAAACATTATCCCGTAAAAGCATAGTAGAAACGTATATAATCTATATTAGAGACAAGGTAGATATATGGGTTTAAGGTACTTATTTTATAGGTCTGTTATATTTTCCATGAGTTTGTTTTTTTATCGTCGAGATGACAGGATTATTGTTGTTATTATATAGTGTGCAACCTACCTCTACGTAGAAGGCAACTCACCTTGACAGCGACACGTCTTTTTTGAATCATACTAAAAAGCAAACGCCATGTCCTGCCTATTTAGAGAAAAAAACAAAATAAAAGGAAAACAAATGGAAAATTGTAAAAGAAAGGGAAAAACTCACCCTGCCCCCCCCCCCCCCCCAGCTCAGCCCGTCCCGCAGGCCTAAACTGGAAAACTATATTCGAAAAGGCACAGAAAAGGAATAAGAAAAGACTCACCGCGGATCAGCTTCAACTTACCTCACCCGCTTCCCTCTCAAATCCAATCCGTCTTCATACCCCTAGCCAACCTCTCCCTCTCGCCACACGCCGGACACAATTCCTTCCCCTTCCCCTTCCCCTTGCCCTTGCCTTTGTCTGTATCCTTGTCCCCGCCGCAGTAACACTCCGCCTGCACGGCGCAGGTGAAGTTCGGCGGCGGCACGTGGACCGAGACCATATCGGGGGGCGCGGAGCGGCAGAGGCGCGGCGTGATGCCGCGCTCTTGGTAGAAGCGCAGTTCGCCTTCTCCCGGTCTCCCTAGGGGCGCGGTTCGGGCGCTGGTGGGGGTGGTGGTGCAAGGGCGGAGGAGGTAGGGAGTGGTTGGGGGGTTGGTGAAGGGGGTTGTGGAGGGGTGGAGGAGGGAAGGGGCGAGGTTGGTGTTGATACTCAGCGAGGGCTTCTGCACGAGCACGCCTTCGAGCCGCTGCGGTGGCGGCACTGGGACGTGGGTGTGGGAGGGCGAGAGCACGCGCGCGAGGGCGGGGCCGGCGCGGGAAGGCGGCGAGGTGTACACGTGGTAGGTCGCGGTGTTGGTGGAGACGGTGAGGGCGGGGGAAGGGGGCAGGCTCTTGTCTGTGTTGAGACCGAGATCGACTTCGCTGCGGGCTGGGACCGGGGGCGCTTGGCTTGGCACCTGGGTTTGCTCCTGTCGCCGTTTCTCCTCGAGCAGCTGCGCGACGCGCCAGCTTGGCGTGCGCGGCGCGGACACGATGTGCGGTACGTCGGGGTACTGCGGGGTCTCGGGGTTGGGGTACGTCCAGGCTTGCGCTCGGGCCGTGAGGTTCTTGACTACGGTGATGTCGGAGGGGGTCATGAGGCCTTGGCTATCGCCTGTGCGCTGGGGACGGGCGGGCGCGGGCTTCTGGCTCCGGAGGTTCAAGTGCGGCTTTGGGTGCTTCAGGAAGGCGGACTGGGGGGATGCACTGTCTCGGGGTGGCTCTCTGTACTTGTCTGCGGCGAGGTGCTGGAGTTGAGGGAGCGCGGCCTGAGCATGGTGGTGGTGATGATGATAGTAGGGCTCGTTGGCTTCGGTGTCCGATGTGACGAGGTCCTCAAGCTCGATGGGCTCACCTGTTCCGTGCTCAACTACAGCAGCGGGTGGAGGTGGAGGTGGAGGTGGAGGGGGGTGGCGACGCGCAGGGCTTCGGCCGCCGGAGACGAAGTACCCATTGGACTTGGGTATCGTTTGCTCGCGTAGCTGGGCGCGATATACCTGCGGCGGAGCCCGCACCTGGGCCGGCACTCCTTTCTGAGGGCGGGGTTGCGGTTGTGACTGGGGATACATCCTGTTGAGCGCATCGAGGTCAGCGGCGGTGATGTAGACCTCGCGAGGGACGGTATGAGGGTCGATGGCCTTCTTACCCCAGCCCTTCGACTCCTTGTACTCGAGGAACTTGGCCACAACGGTCTTAGCGACGTTCTTATTGCGGTAGCGGGTAGTGAAGTACTCCTGACACAAGTCGCACAGCCGGTCCAACTGGACATGACGCTTATGCGACTTGCACATAGGCATGATGGCGGCGAAACAGAGGTTATTCTTCTTAAATTGATACGACCAGCACCGTTCGATTCTGCGTTCTTTGTGGCGGCAGATGCAACGGAAGGTGATGCGCTCGCAAGTACACATTTTTTGGTGCTGGGCGAATCAGGTTGGTAAGCTGGTTGCTACGAAGAGGTGAGTTGGTGTAAGTGGAAGCAGGAAGGGATGAGGGAATAGTTAAGAAACAAAACGAAACGAATATAGTATATAGTATATAGACCTAGGCAAGACGACAAGGGGTATCTTCTCGTCCTAGGAAGTTGAACCTGTCAACGGTAATTTTATGGGTGAGTGTTTTCTGGATGAGTGAGTGGTTCCTCATCGTGAGGATGGCTTCTGTTGAGGGGATATATATATATGCAACTTTTCGGTGATCTTTCTTATCCACGCTGAAAGGAACCATGATGATTTCCTTGAGGGTTTGTTGAAGGAGCTATTTTCTATAAAGACATTGTTTTGTGGGATATGCTGGATTCCTTTGTGTGGTTCTCTACGACAAACGATTTCAGGGGTAAGGAGGTGAGGTCTTTGATGCGCAAGTCCTTTGTCAACAAATTCAAGACAATGGATTGGTATAATTGTGAGACTTATGGTAAGAGCCAAACACATTGTTTTGAGCATAGTAAGAGAAAGATGAGTGGCCTTGGCAATGGTGATATGTTAGTGCTGGCTGTCGTTTATGAGTATTGTACATAGTAAGATGCAAATAGTGTAACTGGAGTACCTAAATGATGAAAGATGAGTGATGAGTGATGGACCGGCCACTGCCACTGTCACTGCCACTGTCACTGCCACTGGTATTGGCCGATTGAGTCACGCCTATATTATCTAAGATAGAATTTTAGGTTGGTCTGGGATTAGTCATGACTTATCAGGAGCTTGAAGTGCCCCTCCCCCCACTTATAACCTATAGCTTTAAAGTCTCCAGCGTCGCGGTTCTTTCGTCATTTCCATCCCATCACAACCCCACGGCCTTCAACTCTCCCCTGGAACCAACCTGCCTCCTTCGCTGCAATTTTCGAGATCAATCAGTCATGGATAGCAAAAAACCTGATGATCTGTTGAAGAGACCGCTATACCGTACGACACTATTCCTAAAAGTCAACTATATACCCCCTTCGTTTGACTGTCTGCTAACTTCCACCCCGCCAAAAACCTATAGTCTATGACCTGCCGCAAGAAGTCCTCTCTACCCTCACACTCAAAGAAGACACCGATGCGCAAAACTTAGAGACCAACAATTCCTCGATATCCCTAAAACCCTCCCATGACGCATCGCCAAGCTCTTCCTCCGAGAATCTCGTAGGCTCCCAAGCTTGCTCGCTATGTAGCTTGTCCTTCGCCAACGTGCAAGACCAACGGAGCCATCAGAAGTCCGACTGGCACCACTATAACTTGAAACAAAAGCTGAGGGCACAAAAGCCCGTTTCGGAAGCTGAATTCGAGAAGCTTATAGGAGATCTAGACGAGAGTCTTTCGGGGTCGGAATCGTCTAACACAGAAGACGACGAAGATGAGGCGAACCGCAGCAAGGAGAGCACCCTCACGGCGTTACTAAAGAAACAAGCAACGCTAGCTGATAGAAATCGCAATGATAACAAAACAGGAGAAGAGGACGAGGACGGCGACGAAGATGGGTCCACGAACAAGAAGCAAAGGGCTGGTGGAAAGCCGCCCCTGATGTGGTTTACCTCGCCCTTGCTCCCCACAAACACTTACTTCGGTGTTTATCGCGCGATATTTACATCCGAGGAATCTAGGAATGGAGGCGAGATAGTCGATATAGTAAAGAAGAAGCAGCTAGACCCTATACCCGCGCCAAAGCCAAGCCCCGATGGAAACTTGACGCCAGCAGCTTACAAAGGACCGCATATATTTTTATGTATGATCGGTGGAGGTCATTTTGCAGCCATGGTGGTGTCATTGGCACCCAGACAGACTAAGCACGGTTCTGCTGGGCCTATGAATAGGGAGGCAACGGTACTTGCCCACAAAACCTTTCACCGTTATACTACAAGGCGCAAACAGGGTGGATCACAATCGGCGAACGACAACGCAAAAGGCAATGCACACTCGGCTGGTTCTAGCATCCGTCGGTACAACGAACAGGCTTTGACAGATGAGGTTCGCCTTCTTCTACAGGATTGGAAGGGTCTCTTGGACACATCAGAACTACTCTTCATCCGTGCTACGGGGGCTACAAATCGGAGAACGCTCTTCGGTCCCTACGAAGGCCAAGTTTTACGAGCGAACGACCCGCGGATACGAGGATTCCCCTTTAGCACCCGGAGAGCAACACAGAATGAGCTTATGCGGTCCTTTATCGAGCTTACACGCCTTAAAGTCCGGGAGATCGATCCGACCAAGGAAGCCAAGGCCCAGCAAGAGCCACCAGCCAAGACCACTCCCGCGAAACCATCCAAGCCAGCTACGCCGAAGCTGACCGAGGAGGAGGAAACAGCACTCCTTCACACCACCCAGCTACAGGCCTTCATCCGGCGCTCTAAGCTCCCTGCTCTTCTCTCCTACCTCAAGACCAACGACCTCACCCCCGACTTCCCCTTCCAGCCTCCTAGCACACAGCAGAACCACCACGCTCCGACTCCTCTCCACCTCGCCGCAAGCCTGAACTCAGCGCCCCTCGTCGCGGGGCTCCTGGCCAAAGCCGGAGCCAACCCCACGATTCCCAACGGCGAGGGTAAGACCCCCTTCGAGCTCGCGGGCGACCGCCCCACGCGCGACGCCTTCCGCGTGGCACGCGGCGAGCTCGGCGAGGATAAATGGGACTGGGAGGCAGCACGCGTGCCGCCTGCCATGACGCGCGCCGAAGCCGAGGGCCGCGACGCGAGGGAACGCGCCGAGAGCGAACGGAAGGAGGTCGAGAGGCGGAAGGCTGAGGAGCTGAGGCTCCAGAGAGAGGGCCCGAAGGCGACGGGCAGTGGTGCCGCTGCAGGGAGGAGCATGATGGATGGTGGGAAGATGAGGAGTGCACAGGAGAAGCGCGAGGAGGAGGCGCGGGGGATGACGCCCGAACAGAGAATGAAGCTAGATCGGGAGAGGAGGGCGAGGGCAGCGGAGGAGAGGTTCAAGAAGATGAGGGCTGGGGGCGGTGGATGATTGATGAATTGAGGGGATGATGTGATGTGGGTGAGAGTGTTTTTTCTCTCTCTTTTTTTTTTTTTTTGCCGCTGTAAGATGGAAGTATTACCTACCTACTCCATGCGCTTAACTAGGTTCAGTTGAGAGATCCCTCTGCGGGCGGATCAATGAACAGCGTGTAATTGATGACAGTCATGATCGTGATGCTTCTTCTTTTTACGCGCGAGTATTGGTAATACGCGCTGAAGAATAGAATCCCTTCTCAAAAAAGGTGACTAAGAAAGGAAAAGATAGAACATAGATCGATCGATATCGTGCATACAGGCAACGAACCTATACGTCTAGGCGCGGCACGCCTACATTGCATCGTAGATCACTACCGAATCTCGAGAGGTGCGGCGGTTAGGGGACTATGTGAATGAGTAAATGGAGTAAATAAGACATACATAACCATACCTGTCTATTGCCTACCTACTGGCTACTGCTTACCTACTCGCTGACTGTACGCTCGGACTTTAGAAAAACTAGTCGTTACGATGGCTGATATATTTGGGCTTTCAAGTTAGCCGCCCGGTAAATCATCGTACCCTTTTTCCTCTTCCAATCCCCTTTGCGATCTACATCAACATGGGCGGCTACGGCTAAACTTTTTCACTACCACTGCCACCACTTTTACTACCAGCTGCTTAACCTACCCTAGCTTGGTTTATATGAATTATGGGATTGATACTTTTTGCGTTTTGGGGGTTTTTATTTTCACCGCTCTGCCGAAGCCCAAAGATGATTAAGCGCCGTAGCTTCTTAGGGCTTATATTTCATCCCGTGTTTGTTACCTATGTATAGCGATTTGGGGGTCAAGGCGAAGGAAGGTTGGTTTTTAGGGGAGGAGGTTAATTAGGAGTCTTGTTTATTATTCACGTGAAGAGGACCGGAGTACCTAGGTTAGGTAATACGAGATGGATATAGGTAGATCGATCGAGATAGGGGGAAGGGGACCTTCAGATATGCAGTATCCGATGGTACCCCGTTCCTAATCCTCATCTCGTGTAAGTCGTTCACTTAGGTAGGTAGTACCTATAGAATAGATGTCAATGTTTCGTCTGCCGTGGTAGGTAGTGGCGGAGATGGTGGAAATGAGAGGGGATACGTGAGAGTGCAGACCGGCATATAGGTAGGTAAGCAACCCGCGTGAATAGGTGTATATATATATATAACCTATTTCGTTTATTTCTCGTCCTGCGCTGTCCCGTCCTGTACCGTGCCGTGTCATGCCGTGCCGTTTTGCATACAATGGATAGGCACACACGTAGGTAGAATGATAATACAACCGTGGGTAGCTTTGGAGAAGGAATGCACGGCAAGTGTTTACTTGCAGAAGCTAGCTGGATAGGAAAGGTGGGAAGAGGAAGAAACCAAAGACCTAACGCGGATGCTGGATTTAGCGACCCGCGTGATGAAATTAGAGAGGCTTTCTTTCCCTCTCCCTCCCCTTCTCTGCTGACTGGCTTCTCTCTTTAGTCGGCAGTGTCGGTCGCGAGTGTGTGCATAGAGGGAAGAAGAGGATGGTCAGAGCCTGAGGGATGAGGAGGAGGAAGTCCACTAGACCTGCTCGTCCGTAGAGTGCCATCGAGGAGGAAAGGAATGAGGCCGTGACCGGTCAGGGTAGCGTTCTTTCATTTCCACATATGCAGGTAGGTTGAACCGTTTTTTGCCATATCAGGTAAGGAAAGCTTAGTCGTAGTATATCTCTCTATCGTTCCCGATTTTCAAAATCTGGGCCGTTGCTACGGTCATTCATCGTAACACGTCGTACGGTTTCTTCCCCTTTCCGCTCTCACCACCATCCTAATTTTTGCCTCCCTCCCTGAAGAAACTGAGGATAGCATGTAGTGTATGCGGGAAAGTGAGCGAGTGTGTGCACGAACACGTTTCACGTATAAGAATCTGAGATGAGATTGAGATGTGATGAGGTGCCAATCCGTCTAACTACCGTGCCGTGAGCATTGACTAATCTAGGTATGTAGCTTGTGGCTATTGTGTTTGGGTTTGTGTTTCTCGTATTCGTTGGTTTCTCGGCCTGTGATGATGCCCTCCCTCCCCTCTTTCACACAATCCAATCTCAAGTATCATTGGAATGTCACAGAGAGGATGATTGAAGAGAATAACAAAAAGGGAGGTTTTAATGTGACTAACTAGTGAATCGTGTGTGTGACTAAGTGTGGTCTGTCAGTGCCTGTACCTGGTTCTCACGAAGCAGGTAAGCCAACCGAAAGGGGGAGAAACGGCAAGGTCAAAACATCGAAACCAACCTAGAAAACAGCATAGCCACCTCCTAAAATATTATATAGACACTACTGGCTGCGTATATCCTACATACTAAAAGAGAAAGGAAAACTGGGGCACCACTATTAATTGTACTATAGTCAGTATAGTGAGCCGATTTGAGGTGTTTGGACATTATCCCATATCTGGGAATCGCGCCGAATACTTCTTCAAGCGTTCTCACATTCTTTTGCATTTCCTTTCCTATTCTCTTCCCCGGTGTAAGCAATAGGGGAGAATAGAATAAAAAGAATCCCTTCCCCGAACAAAACGCATAAAGTTCATGCGCGGGGCTGAGCATTGGAACCTATAGCGTGCAAGGGAAGAAAAGAAAAGGGAAAAAGACAAAACAACCCAAGTCAAACCCGAACGGACGGGTTCCCTTCCAAGCTGAGCTGCCAAGCTGCAAGCTGTGCGGGGTGATAACACCACCTACGGCTGTGATCGTCGGGAAAATAGATGCAAAAGCTTAATGTTCAAAGCGCATAAAAGATAATTCTTGGAATGCTTTTGGTTTGACCAGTTTATAGATAGACCATATACGGTTCGGTTGCACACAACCTACGTACTCACAGCATGTTGATACTTACATGTTTAATAGTGGATAACGGAACAAAAATAAATATATACGAGATAAGTTGGGAGAGTATAGGAAAGGTCGGCGTGATATCCGAGATATACTACAAACCTGATTATCGGACTTGGAAATATGACGTGTAAATAGGTGTTATATGTATGCTATCCCCTTATTCTTGCAGAATTGGCATTTTAACATCATCATCGTCGTTGTATAGTTAGACCTCATCGTGAGATCGATCGGAGCTCTCTAAGATAAGAAAAAAAGCTTATGTTTTCGAACCGCTCGTCGATTGGGAATGGACTGCGGGAATGGAGGCAATGATCACTTAGTGGTTTGAAAACGCGAGAGAGAATGTCGCGAACTGGGATCGATCAGCGATCGTCCGGGTCAAGTAAGACCCTGAGGACGGGCGTCCAGGGGTGACCCCTTTAACCACTGATCCCCACCACGTGGGTGTGACTAGGGTTGCCGGGTTTGAGACCCGCAGCGGGGAGTAACAAGCAGTTTCTCCTGTCAACTATATTGAGTGTATTGACTAACATTAGGTAACATTTTAAAGGGTTGAGTTCATCTTAATCAATGCCTATTCTTCTTCATGTCTGAGTGTATTGGTGTAGCATAGCTAAGGTATAGTCAGTATAGTCGTTTAGGTTAATCCATACCAATTTCCAACATTTGACAAAAATCAAGGAATCAGCTACACCTGAATCTCGTAATTGCACGTGGAAACAACATTGAAATGAATCTAAACTAGATCCTTCGAGTTTTTATGTATATGGAACGTTACTCAGTAACCTGCTACCTAAATCTAGGGGACAAGTAGTAGTGTGTTCAAAGTCACTTTACCAAGCCCGGGGTCTACATATTAGTTCGTGCGCACAGGCACCTGGATGTTGCCGACAATACCTTCGATTACAACATAGACGGCCTCGGCCCTTGGAAGAGTTACATAGAAACTCATCTAGGTTAGGTAACTTTCGAGTCAGTGGTTACCTAGACTAGGTGCTAGGTAAATGAAAAAGAAGATGAGAAGAATCTACAAATAATAGTGGATATATGATCTTCTTTAAAAAAAATCCAAAAAAAATTCGGGTCTGATGGGTTTTGGATGGTTTTCGGATAGATCGGATTGACGTCTTAGTCGATCGAGCAGAGAGACCCAATTACTTAAATTTTCATTTGGAGAGACCTTCGATCGCGGGCCAGCGCTGTAGGTAAGTTGATCGAAGATCAGAGGCAGTGCCCAAAAAATCGTCACCAATGATTCTAATTGAGCCTCCAACTTTGTCGATCTCTTTTCTCCATCTTCTGCCCCGCTGCTATGCTAGATTGACTACATACATACGCATACAACATCACAAGAAAGAAGAAGAAAACCACGACGCACAGGCTTTTGACACACGCACGTACTCTTGATTGGGGATAAAGTAGCACTCGCTTGAGAGAAATGAGTGAAGATAGCGAGTATGGGAAATTGAAATGGCGTCCGAATCTCCGCTGCTACTCAGTACACTAAGACGAAAATTTAATCAACTACGATTACACTAGATGGGGACACGGACTCTTTTGTTTTTTAGTGATTCGATGTTAGTGAGGAACCGTGTCTCCGGGAACCGGATAAATCTTCTAGGTCTCGCTCGGAGCGGTTTGGTGCTATTCGATCGTGTGTAGCGACGGACTCCGGGTTCGAATGATTTTGAATACCTACACAACCTATATACATAGAAACACTCATGTAAGCTTGGCAGTGTGGTATTCTCATGGGTAAGTCTCAGGTGATGCGGCTCTAGTTCTCTCTACTCCTGAGCTCGTATTCGATAGGCCATGGGTCTTCCGGCCTAGAAATTCTTAGTTTCTTGGCGTCCTTTCTTTTCTTTCTCTCTCTTTAGAAGTAATGCTGGGCTATAGCGCGGGTATGTTATGGGCTCTCTTAACGTCATATTGCTCTTTTTTAAGAGATCAGCCCAGAGAGAACAGGGCAGCACCCCAGAAAAACAACGCACGGAAAGCAGTGATGCCAACTTCTCTCAGTCAAATGAATTTTGTTACTTTACCTACCTACCTAAATGGGGGCAAGAAACGAACGATAGTTAAAAGAACCGGTAGAGAAGTTATGAAACCGCGGCTTGTTAAGGTTGTTAAACTTAAATTCCCTACTGGCTGCAAAGTGAAACAGGTACAGAGCCTGAGAGCCTTCTAGGTAGTTGTAGGTGCCTATGGTTTTCTGAAGAAAAAGGGAGGGTATCCTTTCTACCACTTCTACCCCTGTCCCCTATTCAAAATCCTTGCACCCGATCACAAATGCTTGGGCCAATCACCAATAGATTCGGGAGAAGCATTCCCCTTTCGGAAAAAAAATAGGTATAACCTAGGTTCATCCGAGTTAGCTTTTGTCTCTTTACCCTGTTTTTCACTATGCGCGCGTCTCTTTCGCTCTCGCTTCTTCTCTTCTTCTGCGTGTCTCTCTTACCCCCATCACGTTCCTATCGGCTGACTGCCTAACCATCGGGTTGTCAGCCAGCCAAACCTCTTCAAGTAGTCCAACAGGACCGGAACCTCTCCGACCTCGATGCTGGAACCTGCCGCCTGTGGGATTAGTATGGCGTTAATATGTTCTGCCGAGTCAATGCAATATGTAAGCACTTGTTGTCAAGGTTCGAGGCGAGCTAACCACAAAATGGTGTTAACCATACACAACCTACACTGCTATTCCTCCCCCATATCTAAGCCTAACGCCACTTGACCGCGATTGGTCAAGCTAATCATGTTGACCCCCTATTAGTGAGCTGTGCTGGGAGTCTCGGAACATTACCGTACAGTACCGTATGGGGATTCCTTCTCAGCCTCCCTGCCATATCGTCTGATTTTAAATGATTGGATGACTCGAGTGTTGCCATTTAACTAGAGTTAACCTGTCTAAATACGCGGAAAACTAACCCCCCCCCCCCCTTTTCTTGAGATACCGTTCCCGTGATGCCCCGGAGGTTGTTATTAGGGTATTAATCGTAGACACCACGAGTCAAGACTCGTGCAGTTGATTGCTCTATGCACTAATGTATGTGCGGACCGAAAATGTCTTTCGGAGTATTTTACTTTCTCTGCGCTTCTGCGTACTATGGATGCTGATCTCTTTTCTTTTTCAAACTATTCTTACCTAATTTTCTTTTACTTGGACGTCTTAAAATAGCATGATGGAGATGAACGGCTTATATTTCTAGCTCTGAGTACGAACTTCAGTTATTCGCAAGGTAGTTGTCGGTTGATAATCCTTCGTGGTACATGGTGATCCTATGCACATGCGCATATCCCCTGTTCGATAAGTAATTGTACATACATGAGGTTCTTTTCATGTGATGAGGAATCGTGATGAGGAATATACCGATTCATAATAATTAACCTTGATAGAAAGGTATCATAGAAACAGCCCCTCATCTTCAAAATAGTCTTAGTCTCAACACCGGACCCCCCTCCCCCCTGGCTAAAGGGGATATAACCTTAACCTCGTTGCGGTACCTGCATTAGAGCTGCAAGCCCAAGTGGCTATGCTCGTTTCAGGTTCAACACAACAACGGCGAAACCTTTGGATTTCACATAGAAAAATCAAATACACTAACTTAGGGATGGTTGATGGTTGTTTCTTTTTCAATCTACCTGACGGTCTAAATGATCATGCAAGAGAGAAAAAAACACATCCTACCTAACCTAATATTTTGTTACAAGAGATTACCTGAGGAGATAATAACCTACACTCTCTAAAAGTATCCCAATAGTGTAGAGTAGATTACGTACTATTTCAATTAGTCGCATTGTGACTCTTTCGGTGGTAGCTACTATTTAACCTACCGAATTTCCATTTCCGAGTATGTTTCTATAAATGTATATATAGGTTATAGGGGTCTGGTAGTCGCTTACATACTTGGTACCTGTAGAATAGAAGGCGTCCACTCAGAGCCCACAGTCATGCAGCTTTCCAGCGTTAAAAACAGGATGTATGTACAACTAAAGGTTATTTTCCAACCACGCCCGGATTACTTTGTATAGAAATACTATTCCAGACAAAAGAGGAAAACCAGTCCCAAGGTTTAACCAAATCCATTTCGCTAAAGGGTTGCTATTGGTCGGTTGAGCGCTCAGAACAACCAGAACAGCAGCTTCACTAACCCGATCGGGGAGGGACATCGGGCGATCCACTTTTCAATCCGGATAGGTTGCAGGCAATTCCCTGATCAAGTTCCCTGTCTAGTGTGTAAGTCCCCTCGGCGGCGGCCCCCCCTACTCCTCCCCATCCTCCCCCCTGAAAATACCACCCTCGACATCTCAGGCTGGTGTAAGACATCTTGACATCCATCCCCGACCGACAACCGCGCGCTCTGTAGCCACTCGATCCGGCTTGACGCTGTGGGGTCGACATATACATCTCTTTGCTTTGGACTTCACCCCCTGACGCCATTGTCACAACTAACCCTTTTCTTATTCCTAGTGTCCATATCCACTCATCCGCTAGCTTGCCAACAGTGGTTCTCCTTTCGATCATCTTGGCCTGACTCGGGGCCACTTTGTGGGTTGGCTTCTCTCGATCCTGGAACAGATCCAGAGGTCCAGCATGGATGTATCGAAGACTCCTGCATCCCGGCCTACATGTGCTGGCCCGTTGGCCGCCGGGGCTCGACAGACGACTGGTTCACAGCCACCCATTGTTGAATCTATATATGGATGTCTCCTGCTGCACGATATCAACAACATCTCTCTTCATTCTCCCCAAGACTCTCTTTCTTTAATCACCTTCGTTTTCCCTCAGGGATATAACCAACTATCGTTTCTTTCTTAGTTTTGGAGACAAGATCATTCGTTATTCTTGCTTCTTGACTAATATTTATTCCGTTCTTACATAACCAACTCGCTCCTATTACAGGAATTTCACAGTACATCCTATTATATTCTTTATTTCCCAATTTCAGAGGTTGTATAGTTCAATATGAAAAACGGTGTAACGCTTGTTGCCCTGGCTGCTGGGCTCAGCCAGGTCGTGGCCACTGTAAGTAGCTCCATATCTCCTATGTATCTACATAGGAAACACTATCTAACTAGAGCAGGGCTTCGGTTTCCACAACGCCCCTTCTTTCAGCTGTCCTTCCAACACGGACAACACATGTACCGACGACCAGAAGAGTGGTTTCAACTGGTCCGGTCTTGATTTCGGTTCTTTCTCTTCTTACAAGGGGTTCGACTACAGTGGCTTCACCTGCTCCCAGAAGTTCGGCAAGCGGGATACGTTGACTGGCAGGAGTTTCCAGAGCAAGTGTATTTCCGGAAAGGCCACTGGCGACAAGGGCAGCAGCCCCAAGATCAGCTGTGACAAGACTACGGTTAAGAAGACTTCGATCAAGGAGTTCCAGGTCACTCCTGAGTTCGACTGTGACCTTGAGTTCCACTACAGCATGCCTGATGGCTCTACTTGCAAGCACCGCTCTGCTTGCAAGGCTTCCGGTACCACTGTTCAGAACACCCAGTGTGGTGGTGCTACTGATGTCACCATCGTCTACCCTTCCCAGCCTGAGAAGGGTAAGGACTCTTGCGACTTCGGTGTCCACAGCATCGGTTTCGACTGCGCCGGCCCTTCTCCCTCCAAGCCTGCTCCCTCCACCACTGCCACCCCCAGCTACCCCGCCGGTACTCCCAGCGTCTCTACTACCAGGGTCAAGTCTAGCAGTGCTTCCGTCAGCATCCCCGCTGGCAGCACCTCGGTTTCCACCAGCGAGGTCAAGTCTTCTTCGTCTACTGCTGTGAAGTCAAGCGGCACCCCCAGCTTCGGCTACCCCACCGGTTCCGTCCCTGCTACTAGCTCCGTTCCCGCTACTGGCTCCGTCCCTGCCACCAGCTCCGTTCCTGCTCAGTCCACTGGCTCTACCGCTGTCGTGAGCTCCTCGACCAGCGTCGCTACTAGCTCCGTTGGTACCAGCTCTGTCCCTGCTACTGGTGTTGAGACCCCCAGCTACGGCGTCTCTACTAGCTCTGCTGCTACTCCCAGTGTTCCTGCTGAGTCCACTGGCTCTACTGCCGTCGTGAGCTCCACCGTCAGCGTGGCTACCAGCTTCTCGGTCACTAGCTACCTCAGCACTTCCACTGTCTTCACCACCTCGGTCCAGACTATCACCAGCTGCGGTCCTACCGTCACCAACTGCCCGGCTAGCTCCACTGCTCTTACCACTGTCACCATCCCCGTCTCTACTACCCTTTGCCCGGTCACTGAGACTCTTAGCGTGCCCGCTACTCAGGGTACCGTGCCTGCTGGTTCTCCCTCATCCGCTGCTGAGACCCCGTCTGCTCCTGGCGCCCCTGCTGAGTCTACCATCGCTACTACTGCCACCTCTCCCGCCGACAGCACCTCGAGCACCCCTGCTGGCCCCGTTGAGACTCTTCCTTGCCCCGACGTTGTCCCCTCTTGCTTGAACACCTGGATGTTCAGCGTCGGCTGCTCTTCCAACACTGACTCTGGCTGCTACTGCCCCGACAACGCCTTCGTCCAGAGCGTCTTCAGCTGCCTGTACGCCCACGGAGAGTCTGACGAAGTCATCTCTGAGGCTATCAGCTACTTCCAGGGTATCTGCGCTCCTTACGTCTCGACCAACCCTGGCATTGCCACCGGCGCTGAGACTATCACCTCTGTCTTGACTGCTCAGCCTACTACTGCTCCTGCTGCCGTCACCACCATCCAGATCGTCGCTACTACCGTTGTGCCCTGCACTGACGACACCGGCGTCGAGATCCCCAGCTCCAGCAGCACCGTCACCATCAGCACCAGCATCACTGTTCCTGAGGTCCACTTCAGCACCATCACTGCTGGCCCTGGCACCAGCGCCGTTGGTGTTGTCCCTGGCACCTCCCCCGTTGCTCAGCCTACTGCCACTGCTCCTGGTGCTACCGCCACTGCCGCCGTCCCTGGCAGCGGTAGCGGAAGCGGAAGCGGCAACACTGCTGCTCCCTACCCTACTGCTGCTGTGACCACTCTCAGCACCGCCGCCGCCGCCTCGACTGGCTTCCTGCCTACCACCAGCGCCCCGGCCTTCGTCACCGGCGCTGCTCCTCGCGTCGGAACCGGTCTCGGCTTCCTCGGTATGGTCGCCATGGCCGTCGCTGCCCTATAAACGCACTCTCCCACATGCGCATAAGCGTTTGCATTTCCTTTTTTCCTATTTTTCATTGATTGTACAACGTAACCTCGGGAAATAAAAACAAAAACATCAATATCACAGATATAAAAGAGCATTTAATTCTTGACGATCCTTACGAAAAAGTTTATATATACTTTGCATATCCCATGGGGGAAAAGGTGGAAGAGGAATGGAAACCTATAAAATCCTTCCCGGTTTTTTTTCCCTTATTTTCTTTTTTCCTTTTTTACATTTATATACCTATATACCAACGCTGCCTGATGTAATAAGCCCTCATCGGGGTTTATATATACGGCCTGGACATTTGGGTTGAAAAGAGAGATGAGAGATAAGTAGGGAAGGACAACAAAACTCCGCGAAAACCCCTCCTACTTTCTTGGTGAGAGGAGGTATATAGATGGAATAAGAGGGGTGTATGATAGGGCAGCATTGTAGTAATAGTTAATACCCCAATGAGAAAAAAAACCCGCCGAGCTCTTTCTGTGTCTTTTCTGTCTTGAATCGAGTGATGACATGAACTAGGTAGTGATATGATCTAATTACGAAATACTATGTCAATTGATCCCATCTCTTGAAGTTTTCCAAAAATTCAATAACCTTACCCCAAAGACTAATGGGGAGGTGTATATCATTACTATTCGTTCGCACGTTTTCTCATTCAAGTATGCTCCTCAATAACCACAATCTGACTCCCCCCACTCCTCTCACCACCACTTCTTCTTCTTCTTCCCCTTACACCCCCCCTCCCACCACCACCACGTCTATCCCTGCTGCCATTACTACTACTACTACTCCACGAAGACGAAGACCCCGCGTCTTCCACAAAAGGCTGCACGTACTCCGCCCCCGCCGGCGGTGGCTCCGCACCCCAGGCATCATCACCCCCTCCCCCTCCCCCTCCCCCGCCCCCATCGTCGCGAGGCCCGCCCCCGTCCGAATGGTTGTTATGGAGAGACGACGGAGTCGAAGACGAGCCGCGCTGGCACTTGGCGGGGAGCCGCGTGCGCTGGCCGCCGAGGCGCGGCGGGAGCGCCGAGGCGTCGACCCAGGGGCGGAAGGCGAGGGCGCGGTGGGTGGGGTTGGTCTGGGGGGTTTGGTTAGGGTAGGATATAACGTTGATGACAGACAGGTTTGATTTTGGATTTTCCTTTTTTTTTCTGCCTTTTCCTTCTTTGTGCCCTTAATGGACTGCTTCTGAGGCGGGAAGCATAGGATCAAGGGAAAGGTGGGGATACATACGCAGCCTTTCCTCCGAGCCCATCCCTTGACGTTGCCTTCCCAGCCGGAACCGGCGCGGCGTCGGGATTGGTGGTGCCGGCAGCGGGTGCGGGGACCGCCGAAGATGGCGCGTAGGATCCGGAGGAGGCCGGCGGGCTTGTGACATGCCGTGCAGTTCGTGTGGTTGTCGTAGGTCAGGCACCCGTGCGCGTAGTCGTCGTCGGGACGGGAGAGGGTTGTGTAGTTGGAATAGGGGTGTAGTCTGTAGGGCATGGCTATAGGGCAGGGCTCTGGGTGGATGGGAGGGAAATAGGCGAGGGTATGAGTTAGGTTGAGTTGTTGGGTAGGAGAAAGGGACTCCTTTTATTTTAATTTATTTTATCTTTTAAGAAGGGTATCTAGAAACGAGAATTTGGCAACAACGGTTGAGGCTGAAAGGTGAAGGATGACGATACCTCGGGGATATATCAATACTTATCTAGTAGCAGGAATGGCTTCGATGAACAACAGCTCTTCATATATCCGTGGGTGACTTCGAATTTGTGTCGAGACACATCGAGTCGTTAAAAGGGCAAACCATCTTTCCATCGTGCGTAGGGTTCGATATAAGTATACGCTGCTTGTGGTTCTGAGTACACCAGGTACAGTTTGCCCTCCAGCTTGCTAATCTAGCTGGTGAACCCAAACCATATTCCGCATATTGAATCGAACAACTAAGCTACTGGAACATGTTTGCTACTCCCATTTTCAACGTTGTATTCGATCCAGTCGGTCAGGTAGCGACCATGGTGCGAGTTTGGTCAACTCCACTAACTCTCGAATCAACCACGAGCACCGGGGGTAGGAGTAAACTGGTGCAAGCAGGGCGATCTTAACTTTTATCGTTAATGACTTGATATCGTGGTGAGAATAGCTACACAGGTCTCCTTTGTAGAAGGATATTCCTAATGTGAGCGTGTAGTTTATTGTCCCTCATATCGAGATAAATGCTATTTTCTAGTACAATCAAGTCAGTTACCAGGCCTTATATCGTAAAGGAACACGACTACGGTTATATAATCTTACATTCTCTCAACGAAAAGGGGAAGCTAGCGGATGTGATCTTTACTAGATATTTGCTCGAAGCGGGATGACCAAATAGATCTAGATTTTAACGAATTTACCCACCATCGGACAGTACTCCGTAGGGAGTTGTCAACATAAGGCTCAATATAAGGCTATCATATTACACACGTACTCCCCACACCTCGCCCTTCGCTCAAGATCGATGAGCGCGTCCTTCCGCCATCTGGCGTGCTGGCAGCACAACACTGCACAGAAATCCCCACAAACAAAACATGTACTACGTTTCTTTCTCCTCTCCTCCCCTCAGCACCAAAGAACAAAGTAAGTATACCGCGAATTGTTTCTTCTAATTACTAGGCTCTCCACCCGTGCCTGCTAGAAGGCTAAAGAAACACATCTCGTACCACGCGAGAGAAGCGCCGGAACGTCTTCGTCGATCCTGGTGCGACGGGTATCTGTGGTGGAAGTATGATATGTCTGTCTACTAACTAGACGGGTCATCCTCTTCTCTCCCTGTAAGCTCAGGGCGCCCAATCCGGATGAAACCGGAGACACAGCAAGATTCACAGAACAACCGGGCACTGGGTATCAAAAGGTAATAGACCATAATAATACAGCCCTAGTAAGACTGCAAGCCGCGACGATAAGTATGCTATGCGTGCTATATAGCATCATCGACTTTAAACCAAAACCCATAATAAAGCTGGTCTCACAACCTTCGTATGCCATGCATAGATAAGTTAAATAACTCGTGTTCAACACAGTAAGTAGTAGTAGTAGTAGTAGTAGTAGTAGTATTCAGCATCTCTACTTATCTATTCGCTCATCTCGACTTGAAGAGTATAATCATTTATTTTCCCTGCAGGCCTCTCCCCCTTTACCCCTTAAACCCCTAACCGCCCCCCTTTATTCCCCACTAATCAAGTAAAATGCTGTACAGACAATGCACACCGACTCTGCCTCTCTATCTCTCACTCTCCAATAAGTATCATATACAATCCATTATAAACCATAGAGCACATCCCCTTGCCCCCAATTCTCATCATCGAGCATCGTCATTTAGTCTCTCTTCCCCTGCTCTTCATTTCAATTCATCATCCATCCATCCATCATCCCAATTAATCCCCCTCCTCCGTTTCATAATCGTATTAACAGTTTAAAACACAGGGGAAAAAAAAGACAGGACAGAAAAGCAAACTAAATCAAAAAAATTCACAAGAACCCCTTCGTCAGGCTCGGCACCCTCTTAATACTGCTCTTCCGTTTCGGCACCTCGACGCCCGTCCCGCTCAAGCTCGCCGTCTCATCTCCCTCGTTGACGCCGGCGCCAATCGCGTTGCCGGCTCCGTTACTGATGCTATTGCGCCAGGAGCCCATGCGGCGGTTGGCGCCCTCCAGGGCCGGGGTGCCGAAGCGTATGCTGCCGTTGACGCTGCCCTTCTCCATGCGGAGGTGTTTCCAGCCCTCGAGCTCGCGCTCCAGGCGGAGCGTCTTCTCCTTCTCCTCGCGCAGCTCGCGTTCCGCGCGGCGGGCCTGGAGCTGGTTGGAGCTCTCGCTGGCCTGGAGCTCGTCGATGGTGGTCAGCAGCTTCTCCACCTTGTCGCGCAGGCGCGTGGCGTCGTCGTTCAGCTGCGCCGCCTGCTTGTCCTTGCGCTCGATCTGCGATTGCAGGTCCTTCACGATCCGGTCCACGTTGCGCACCGACCGCTGCGACTGGGACCGCTCCGTCTCCTGTGTTTCTAGTTGTGACTCGAGCTGTGGGTGGGGGGGATGATGTATTAGTGCCGCGTCTTGTGAGTTTACGAAAAAGAGAGGAGAGTGGTCTAGCTGGAACATGAAACTGCGACGATGGCACCTCGCCATGAAGCTGTGGATCTGATTTTGGTGTTGGTCTACTAACCTCCTGGATGCGCTTGTGTAGGAACTTGACGTCCTGGCCGCCGTTGGAATATCCTTTGGTCTCTAGGTCCACAAGCTGGACTTGCACTTCATTAAGGCTCTTCTCGAGTGCTGCTTTTTGCTTGGATAGTTCTGAGATGATTTCTCGTTCTCCTGCGATTTCTTTTTGTACTTCGTTGGCGAGCGCTTCGGCCCGGCGCATTTTCTCGATGGCAGCTGCTGCGACGTCTTCCTGTTGAGCGAGGCTGGATCTGAGCTCCAGAATCTCTCTGTCAGTGCTGGCAGCATTGCGCATGGCTGGGCTCTCGCTCTTGGCGAGGTCGTCGAGACCTGCTTTGGCTTCCTCCAGTCTTGCTTCAATGCTGCGCTTTTCACGAATCAAAGCATCACGTTCAGCGGTAATGTCGTCAACGGAGGAGCGAAGAGTCCGGACTTGTGAGAGCAGCGATACTACCTTGCCCTGAGCTTCGTTATGAGCGCTAATAGCCTCATCACGAGACGAGACAACATCCGCCAGAGTCGACTCAAGGCGTGACTTTTCCTTGGACCAAGCAGTGCTGTTGAGGACCTCATCGTCCCACTTAGATCGCAATTCGTCGAGCTCATCACGAAGGCGTGTGATCTCCGATTGCTTGTATAATTTTTCTTCTCGAGCCAAGTCGAGCTCTTTGGTGAGAGTGGCGAATTCGGCTTGGTACTTTTTGCGGGTCTGCTCCATGCTTGCTTCCTTGTCCTCGAGGTCAATAGCTCTCTGGTTTTTGTAGTCTTCAAGCTCATGTTGCAGGCGTTTCTTGGCTTGTAGAGCAGCCTCAAGGTCGGTAGAGACATCCTCAAGCTTCTCCTCGAGCCGCTGGTTTTGGCGCTGTATGTCTTCCATGTTGCCATCCGACTTCTGTCGCTGCGACATGATCTCAGCACAGGTTTCCTCGGCCTCCCTAGCTTGAGCCTTGGCAAACTGTTCAGCCCGTGTCGCCTTTAGCACTGCAATCTCGGCTTGCTCTAGCTTGCTGAAATACTCGTCTGCTCGACTCTTGTACATCTCAAGGCTGGAAGTGACATCCTCTAGCTTTGAAGTCTCTGCATCAAGGCGTATTTGCAGATCAGCAAATTCCTGGAGAAGGCTATTTCTGCTCGCAGCCTCTTGTTCCCTAGCAAGGTTCATCTCCTCTAGGTCGGATTTTGCATCACGAAGCTCGACCTCTAATCTGGCGCGATCGTGGCGAACCTTCTCGTAGTGCTCTTTGACGTCCGTAAGCTCAGCGATAACATCGTTATGGGTGTGTAGTAGTGACCGTCGTGATTCCTCTTGGTTGTTGAGTAAGTCGAGGATTTCCTCATGAGATTTGGTCTGGATGTCGCGCAATGACAACTCGCCACTTCTCATGGCCTTCTCAAGATGAGACAGTTTTCTTGCCGAATCATCAAGCATATCATGCAAGCGACTATTGGCCTTCTCCAACTTCTGCATCCGTAGGGCCGAGGGGCTATCGTCGATGTCTTCGGGTGCTCTGATAGGGGTGGCGCGGTCAAGTTGGCTCTGAAGATGGCGATTCTGCATCTGAGCAATTTGAAGCTTATTCTGTAGCTCTTCAACTTCCGTTTTAAGGTCCTGGCGGTCATTGAAACTGAGTATGTCGGCTGTACGGTCGGATCTACCGGAGTCCGGAATGACCTCATTCTCATTGCCGTTGTGACGCGTTGGCGTGGATGCGTTTGAATAGCGTCTGGCTTGCATCCTCACTCGCTTTTGTGTCGGGGAACCATTGAACGGAGCCTCGTTGGGGTGCATTTCCTCCAACCTAGGTCTCACGGGGGATCCTGACCGGTTTGCACGTAGTTCTGCTAGCTGAGATTCTGCGTTGGAGCGAGCGGCGGTTTGGACCCTGAGGTTGTGCTGAAGCTCTTCTAATTTTCTGATCGTGTCGAAATTCTTGCTCATTATGTTGTCATGGGTTCCATCGGTCTGGGCGGGGATGACCACTTCTGGGTCGACAGCCTTGAGGACGCGTACCATTTGAGCACGCAGTTCCTCCAACTCTTTACCGCGTGAGTCGAGCGTTGCCTGCAATGTCCGCACAGTTGACTGTGCTTGCGTGCGCAGATGGCGTTCTGACTCGATTGTTCGATTGGCTTCCGCAAGTTGAGCCGTGAAGGTTGAAGATGCCTTCTCGGCATTTCGGTTGGACTTGACTTCCCGTGCCACTTCATGGTTCAGGTCCTCAAGGTTGAGTTGTAGTTTCTCGACTTTCTTTTCCAAGCCAGCTATAGTCAATGATGCATCTCCAAGCTGCTTGTCAAGCTTTTTATTGTGCTCTTCAAGCCTTGTCTTTTCTCGTTGGAGACTTTGGATTTGCCCTCTTGAGGCCTCACTAGCCCTCGAGCTTGACCGAGCTATCTCGAGCCCCTTTTGCTGCAATTTGTTGAGTAGAGCACGGTTATCATTTTCGGAGGCAGTTAGACGGCCTTTGACAGTAACAAGTTCTCGCTCGAGTCGCTCCTTGGCCTGGTCATTCTTGAGACCATATTCACCTGTTGAGATCATGAATTTGTTGAGATCATCTACTTGACGGTTCAATTTCTCGCACTCCCCCTCAAACCATTTGAGTCGGTCCTGAGTAGCTTCGAGATCCTTTTGCAGGCTGGCCTCTTTTTCGCGAGCTGCGCGCATAGCACTTCGCTCGCCTTCTTCTTCAGCAGCTATCCGAGCTTCTTCGGCTTGAGTCTTTGCAATTCGAAGCTTCTTGATCTCGTCACGGGCTTCGTCTCGTTCCTTTTCGGCCGTTGCGCGAGCTTCCATAGTGCGGCGCAACTTGTCTTGTTGAAGGTAAAGTTCTTTCTCAATTGTGATCTTGGAATCTTTTAACTGTTCATGTTCTTCCTGAAGTGCTTCATATTTGTGCTCGGCAAGTAGCGCAACGTCATCCCGGGACTGCCGTTCACGGCTCAATTCCATCTGAACGTTGTAAAGCTGATCTTTCAGGTCCTTGATCTGGGATTCTAGAACCTCTCGGTTTTGGTTTGCCTGTGCGTCCTCCGATAGCCGCGCTTTGAGTAACTGTTTGGCGTCTTCGGCCTCCCGTTGAAGTTGTGATTGCTGAGACTTCATAGCCACCATCTCCGCCTGAACCTCGTGTAGACGACTCGAGATCTTATCCTTTTCAGAAGCCAGTGTTTTCTTTTGCTCCTCGAAGGTTCGCTGCTCCATCTGGAACTTCTTGTTGTCACTTCGAAGCAGCACCAGCTCACTCTCCTTTTTACTCACAAGTTCCTCATAATCTGTAGAGGTCTTTGACAATTGAGATAATTGCTGTTGAACTTCTCGGTTTTCTCGCACGAGGTACTGTTCTCGAGTTTTGAGAAACTGAAGCTCTTTTTGTGCAGTAGCAACTTTGACATCGGCATCCTGCTCGCTTTTGAGCACCCGTCCTTCTAGGTCTCGGACTTTACGTTCCTTGAGCGATAGCTGGCTTTGCAGCACTTTAAGCTCGTCTTCTAAGGCGGCTTCCTGTGCACTCCGGTCTGCCTGCTTCCTTGAGATTTCCTCCATTTCGGCCTCTAGTTTCATCGTCTGAGCATTCAGTTCAGACTTTTCCTCCTCGAGGCGGGCAATGAGAAGGGCAGCTTGTTCTAATTGTGCGCGGAACGTATCCACATCTTGCTCTGCCCTTTTCTTCGCAGCGAGAAGAGCATCTAATTGCTCCTCTAGCTTTTCTTGATCCTCCATAGCGCCTTTGAGTTCCTCTTCAAGTTCAGCTTCCCGGTATTGTAGTCGTTTGAAAATTTCTTCCTTGTCAAGAGCGAGAGCTCGTTCACTCTCAAGAACCTGTTGTGTTCTCATGAGCTCCATGTGGCAATTGCGGCGTTCCTCTTCAAGTCGTGTGCGGTTATCGGACTCGAGCCGAATCCTCTCATCTAGCTCCCGAATCTTCTCGTCTCGCTTTTTCACTTCCATGGCAGTCCGGGTTGCTCCCAATAGAGGTTTCATTTTGACGAAAAGCTGCCACCAAGGATTCTCGCAGAGATCTAGATAGACATTGAAATTCCGTTGGATAACTCGAGTTGCCTCCGTACGGTAGAGTCTCTTGAAGGCGCTACGCCGCTTGATGTATCCGCGCGCGACTGATTGGAATCGAGACATGATCTCCGTGATGAGCGCATCACGTTGCTCTTCCAGCTCAGCGAGAACACCAGCACGGAAGAAGACCTTCGTAAGACCGACTCGGAAGAGAGACCTGTCGATGCCAAGCTGGTCTAGCATTAGTGCCGTCACTGCTTGTCCGTCAACATAGCCCTTCGGTATGTCTCTGCAGAGAACTTCGTATCGATGCTTGAATTCTGCGAATGACAGACGGTTAGGGAAACCGGTCCGAGCGATTCTTATTCCCTCGAGGACACCGTTACATCTCAGCTGGTCGAGAACAAGCAGTGCGTTGAATTGCTTGGGGCGCTTTTTATGGTTTGGTAGAATACAACGAACGAAGTGTGGGTGAGTTGAGTGTAGTTGAGCCATAAGGCTAGATAACTGTTCTTTATGCCTCTGAGCGACCGTTCGGAAGAGTCCCTTTTTCACACGACTGCGAGGGCCCCCGATCTCCTCGTTATCAGCGCAGTCCACAAATAAGTTAGCGATGTGCTTGTTCGTTGATGCGGCCAGGAGTCGAGTAACGTTATCGTTCAGGGGGTCTTTGTTCTTTTCCAACCAACCGTCCGTAGAGTACTCAACTTCAGCGGCATAATGGGTTAGAATGAAACCTTGTCGGGCTCCAAGTCGTGAGGGGCGGTATTTATTAGATTTCTTGTCCCATAAAGAGTTGAGCTTTTCCGTAAAGGATTTATCTGTAGCCTTTGGCATGACGCAGTCTTCATCCAAACAAGAAAACACTCCGATCGGGTTTGGCAATTCGATCAGGTCAATAGTCGGCTGTAGATCACGCCCAAAATCGATAAACTGCCACTCAATCTGTTCTCTGGCATATTCCTCCTGCTCGAGGACGAACATGTGATGGTTGAAGAACTGTTGGAGCTTTTCGTTGGTGTAATTGATGCAAAGTTGCTCGAAGCTGTTTTCCTCAAAGATTTCGAAACCAGCAATATCGAGTACTCCGATAAAGTGAGAGTCATCCATACCCATTCCAGTTCGATCTAGTTGACGGTTTATTCTGGTAACTAGGTCACCAAACCCACGTTCGTAGATACCCTTGGCTAGTGCATCGATGCCAAGCCGCACCTGTTCAGGAGTTTGAACCTTCTCTACCCATTCACGTCCAGCTTTGACTTTAGGATGGAGGAGACCTTGTAGGAAAGGATCCAGGGGAATGCCGAGAAGTTTACAAACTCGGTCGGCCACCTCCTTCGCATCTGGGGCGAGCCGTGCTTGGTCTGCCATGCGACTCTCTTTAACGACCGTGATGTTACCTAAGTGAAGGACGGCGGCGACAGTACGCAGAATCGTATTCTGGTCCTGATCGGAGAATCCCATGACAGTGAAGGCTTCTAACAAGGATTCCCATTCGTCTTGGTCAGAAACACCTGTGATGGTATCATGACCCTCTCTGGTGTAGGCAAAGTCGGCAACATCGAATCCATTAAGGAAGAACTCTTGCCGCATTTTTGGATCGGCGCCAGTTAGCAATTGGTAGAATATGTGATAGTTGCGCTCTTGGGCATTGATGCGAACCACTCTGGACTTCTCCAGAAGGTACCAATCAATAAAGGCACCCTCTATTGCTCCGTTTCGACTGATTTCAATACGGATGAATTTACCAAAACGAGACGAGTTGTTGTTTCGGACAGTCTGTGCGTTGCCAAAAGCTTCTAGTATAGGATTCGCACGTAGTATCTGTTGGGATAGGCCGGACTGTTGTCCTCTGCTCTTGGCGGAGGAATCGGAGTGAGCCACGGCGGCAAGGTATTGGATAACTTTCTTGGTGTTCTCGGTCTTTCCAGCACCTGATTCACCAGTGACCAGGATGCTTTGGTTTTCCCCTTCATTAACGAGGTTACGGAAGGCTTCGTCGGCCATTGCGAATATGTGAGGCTTCATATCTTCCCGGTTCCGGCCCTTGTACATGTTGACATACTCGTTGGTATATATCGGCAACGGGCAGTAAGGGTTCACGGTGACCAAGAACAAACCAGAGTAGGTGTATATGAGGTCGGATTGATATCTGATGTGGAGGTTATGGACAACAGAGGGTTCGTTGAGGTGGGTTAGTTCAGCCATATCATTCGCCTTGTCGAACTTGGCAGGGTTGACTTTATCCACGCTTTCGCTATCGACCTCCCGTTGCTAAAGAGGGGAGTTAGAAGGAGAGTTAATAGAGAATATATAAGGGGAGGCAGAAGCTTACACTCCCATCATCGCATTGCACCAGTATACGGCCTTCATCGAGCTCATCGACTACCCAACCTTTGACGAAGGCAGCCTGTGGATCCTTGAGCCACACATACCTCTTCCCAGAAAAGTCGTTCTCGCCCTCTATGCCCTTGACAACATCTATACTCCTTCTCATGTCCTCGGTCTTGATGAAGGAGGGGGCGAAAGTCATAGAGTTGGGGCCATTGCTTTTCGAGTCGGATCGGTTATGTCTCGGGCCATTGGCATTGGCGGTGACAGGAGCCAAGTTGGCTGGTGATATAGTTTGTGACTGTGTCCGGCTGTGGGATGGAGGGGCTGAGGCATTGCTTGGGCTGCTGGTAAGAAGGGACTGCGAAGGGAAGATAGCAGATTTCGGTCTTCCAGGACCAGCTGGAGCTGCCGGGCCAGTGCCTGTCGGACCCGGAGAAGGTGAAGAGGATCCCACCCGCATGAAGGGATTACGGCGTTGCGCCATGGTGGGCGTGTTGGACGCCATGTCGATGGAATTGGAGGTATAGCGAGTTCAAAAGTGCAGAACGCATCAATTGCAGCTTGGGGTGGGCGTGTCGTGTTTAGGTACTGGCGGGGTGGGCTGTGGGAATCGAAAATACAAGGCAGGATGCCATAGAACGGAAATACAAGTTGTCTCGAAGAAGCGAGAAAGAGAAAAAGAAACAATGAGAATCAAATCATGAAGCAAAGGGTATTGGTATTGTTGACTATGTCCAAGTGGTAGTTGGGAAAAACCCTCATCTACAGAAACATGTTCTTGTTATTATAAGGACCGTCTTTGGGTGGTGATGGTTGATCTGGCGGATGTGGGTTGTGCACGATCGGCCCCAAGAAATCAATCCACCAATGTTGACAGCACCCAGGTTCCGCATAGCAACAGCACATGGGAAAGTAAACAAGTCTAGACTAGATTAACCTAGAAAGGCTTAGCGTGGCATTAGTGGCTTGGCAGATCTCATTTATTCTTTTTGCCAGGTGAGTAGCGCTTGCCAGGTGATAGTATTGAAAATGGCAGCTGTCATTCTCTTTTTTCATAACAGTGTAGTTGTACGTACTTCTTTGGTCGCATGATGCCCGGTTCTCTTTCAAGACCTAGTTTAATAATACACTAGTCTGAATCGAGATTAGGTGCTTGATCTCAGGCTGGCCACTGTACTAAGTAGCCTTGCATTGTGGTGGCATGTATTGGACGTTATGAAATAAAGCCCAGTGTGACCTGAACCTGAACCTGGACCTCTTTGAAATTCTGATTCTGTAACTTCGCAACTCGCAACTTGCAACTTGCAACCACCAACTTTACAACTCAACACGCGCTCCCATTCCAAGATCGCATCTTCCTCCCTCATTTACCTTCCCGACTCAGACCAACCCACACTTCCCTCATGAGCTAACTTTCAATCATTTCATCGTCTGGATTCTTATTTAGGAAAGGTTTCGGTCCCTTTTTTTTTTGTTTTTTTTTTTTTTTGTTTTCGGCTTCTGGTACTCGAAGTATTTATTCTGTGCCTTGACTTCATTCTCACCCTCACCCTCACCCTCGTCACGAATAGTACGCGCTCCCCTCTTCGACAACTTGCTTGCAATGCTAGTCCACCTCCACATTCAGCAAAATCATTATATTCGTCTCATCTCCCGCCCAGTCACCAAATATTAAACAAACATACTATTTTCTGTCTCGAGATTTGTGCCACTGTCATGTTGGTAGTCTGGGGAAACTAGATCAACTTTCCATTATACCAAATTCAGTTGAAAAAGCCACCAAAAAAGTCCTCTCGTATTCCCGTTCTCTTACCGACGCATCGACACATCGACGCCTCGACACCCGATATGGCCGACCATCCCTATAGCTACGGCCAGTTCCCGGCCCAACAACCTCATCCGCATTTTGCCCACCAGCCCTCCCCGGCAAACCTTCAACCATCCTATTTTGGAACTCCCCAAATGGGGGGTGTTGTGGCTAATAATTACGCGACCGCTAATAATTCATACGAGTATAATGCGAGTCGAATACCTGGCTTAGGCCTAGGCGGAAGCTCAATACCGCCTGCTTCCCGACCGGAAAACACTACGCCCTGGCATTTCCCCCTTCCAACTACGCAGCCCAACGTTCCTCCTCAACCAAAACCGCCTGCTGCGATGAATAATAACTACCAGCAGCCGATCCAAGGAAATCTTCCTCCTAGAGTTAGGGATGCTCCTGCATCTTCTCAACAGCTGGCAGGCGGTGCGCTAGAAGAGGGCGAACTAAGCGAAGGCGAATTTGAAGACCTCTATGAACCTAAAGATTCGACCGTAAATGCTGCGCCCACTTCAAATCCGGCAACTAGGCCTTCTGGTATCCCCGAAAATCGGCCTAGTAGCGTTGGTGATGCAGACGGTTCTTCCATCTATGATGCAGCATCGCCCCAAGGTGAAGCTGCTGTAAACAGCACATCGGTCTCTCTTCCCGCTGCCGACCAAGACTATTCCCCAGACGAAGACTGGGAACCAACCTACCCAGAACGTGAGCGCTCCGGCTCATATTCTCCCTATCTATCTCCAAGAGAAGTTCAACGGAAGGCATCGGTGTCGAAAGTCATGCCTCGCGACAACAAGTTCCCCGACTTCCAGCAGGGCATTCCATCTATAGATATTGCCACTGCCCCAGTCCAGCAGCTGAGCAGACCCTCAACTCTGAACAACGAGGCAGCGGCAGCACCTAATACTCATAGCCTCGTTCCCCCTAACAAGGAGTCTAGCTCAGCTCCGCCCTTCCGCTCTGTGTCTGAAGCCAAGAAAAAGGCCCAGGAAGCTATCCTTGGGCTGTGGCCCCTAAAGGTTCGGTATCAGGATTATATCGAAGAAGGTCTGGACGCAACTGTAATCAAAAAACTATTTACCGACTTGGGGTTGGATACATCAGTATCTAAACCTCCTGGGAGTTCGCAAAAGACTATAAGTCCCGATGCATCTGCGGCATCTAAACCCACGACTATCTCTCCCAAAGGAACATCCGAATTGAAGCAGACTGCAATCCAACCTCAGATTGCACCACAAATTCCGGCAAGCTCGACACCATCCGCTCCTGAGGTGGTATTGCCTGACAGAACACAGGCCTCCACTGCCGATAAGAAAAATGAAGAGGTCAAAACGCCGGCAAAAACTGCTGCAGAAGAACGCAAAGACAAGATTGCTCGAAAATTGGCCGCAAAAGCACAGAAGACCACAACCGCTGCACAACCTGCTGCCCCTGCTGCCCCTACTACCACCACCACCACTTCCACTAATACACGCACTCCGATCTCCATCACTTCAGCGCCCGA
Organism: Camillea tinctor; assembly: GCA_022578605.1. NCBI lineage: Eukaryota > Fungi > Ascomycota > Sordariomycetes > Xylariales > Graphostromataceae > Camillea > Camillea tinctor. Next base: position 44,178 of record MU394084.1, on the reverse strand, counting down.
ATCCAAACCCATGGTCGCGTCACCTGCCAAACCTAAGGGCAAGACACGGGCTGAGAATAACGCGATTTTGCAGCAGAAGCTTGCAGCCTTGAAGAAACTACAAGAGAAGACAGCAGCTAACAAGAACCTCGCTACCCCAAAAGATGTCCCTGCTTCTATCTCCCCAGGTGCCGGTGTCTCTTCTGCTGCCACCCCCACCCCAGAGAGAAAGTCCGGTGCTGACTTGCCTTCAAAATCCCCTCCGGCTGTCTCTGTTTCTTCAGAATCCGACAACCGTCCAGGATCTACCGACATCCAGGGTACATCTAAAGATGGTAGTATACCTGGGTTGACCTTGTCATCTCAAGCATCACAAGGGCCAATCCGAACTTTAAAACGTCCTGTTGCTTCTGATTTTGACAATTATACACCTCGTGAGGTGCCGCTCAAGAGAACTCGCACTCAGGAGACATTAATAATTGATGTCAGCGACGATGAAGATGTTGAGATGGAGATCGGCTCGCCAGTTGATGAGCCCTCGACACCCACGGAGCTTGTTAATGCTTCTGCTCGTAAAACCCCCTTGAGTGCCTTCGCACCGTTATCTGATACTCCAAACTGGCGACAACATTCTAGCCCAGTATCTAACTCAGTGTCGACACCCCCAGTTGATGGCGCCAAGCTTGATTTGTTACGCAAGAAGATTGAAGAGACCAAGCGAAGGATTGCTGAAGCCGAGGCAAAGAAGGCTAAGAAAGTGGTGACTACGGAGTCGCCGCAGCCTCAGAGTCCGCAAATAACGGAAAACACCAACCTTACAAAGGCTACCGAAGCAAAACCGAGGCCAAGTCCCAGTGCCGGAAGACGGGATAGGATTGTCAGCTTCGAGCTACCACGTCTTGAGGCTTCTCTCAAGGAGAAGCAGGACATGATTAAGCAGCTTTTTGCTCAGGCTACTCAACTCGAGCTCGAAGTTCAGGCTAGCTTGGATGAAAAACAGAAATTAACCTCAGAAGTAGAGCGACTATCCGCTGCCCCTGAAGAGAGGCCTACAATCTCTAATAGCCAATCACCCCCTGCTAGCCCAAGTATGTATTCCCTGCTGAATTTTCAAATATCTACTAGACTGCCGTCCTTAGAAACTGCATGTTTGCCTATATCCACTCACGATTCGTTAGCCGCAATAGGTGAATCGGAGGTATCAAGGTTACCTCTCGAGCCCCCACGTGAACCCGAGAATCAACCGCCAACGCATGATCAACCTCAACCTCGACCCGACCCCAGCGAGGACCAGAACACTACATCCCACAATGATGTCATATCGCCTAAAACAGTATCTCCTGAGGAGAGCTCTAATCTAGACATAGATATGGCTAGTTCCGACTCGTCATCGGATAGCGGGAACATCATTACGGATAGTTCAACGTCGCAAAATGCTTCACATATGAACATTGAACCGCAACCAGAGATTCATCCCGTTAATACTAGTCTGGTACCTAATGAGGCGGAGGCCCCTTCTGGAGGTGAAGCTACTGCGCTTGATACGATGAATGATGCTATGGATATTCAACCTGAAGAATCCGAGGAGGACTCATCAGAAGCAGATATCTCGATGCAGACATCAGCTGCCGACCTCTCAGAAAGCGACGACGACTCATATGAGCCAAGTCCCGCGCAAATCTCCAACCCTCACGATCCCCAGGCCCAAGATGCTCCGAATGGAGAGGTATTTACTCGCCATTATTACCTCACTAGGCTTTCACTAACTAAATACCAGGCTATCGACGAAATTCCTGATGAGCCGAACCCGACCCATGTCACCAGTGGGCCCACAATAGCTGAGCCAAAGAAAACTCACGGAGAAGTAAAAGAATGCTCATCTCCGGAGCACCCCTTACTAACTCCATCGCAGGATGACCGAAACACCAACGATTCCCTGGAAGACCTTTTGTCCTATCATAGCCCGCTCGGATATTTCCGTGCTTATAGGTTCCACCCAAAATATTTTGATGAAGTACAGGGCGGTCTCAAGTCGATGACTTACAGCTCCAGGATTGACCCAATGCGACCACTCTGTCCGGATGTGCTAGCTGGGGAACAATGCCCAAGGGGTAACGCTTGCGAGTTCCAACATTTTGAAAACATGGTTCTTCCGGGTGAGTCTTCAAAGAGATGCTACAACTAAGTCACATACCATTTCACCAATACTTCCCCCCCTTGGATAGCTGACCACATTGTGCTTCAACTTAGATGCCGAGATTATCACGCAGCTTGGCTCTGCCGATATGTTCACCGGAGAGACAAAAAGCCGATTCATCGAAGGCCTCAAGAAGGTACTCAATGACCTAAAGGCCAATAAGGTCAGAGACTTTGATCGCATCACAAGGGCAATCGTCAAGCACAGACAGGATTTCCTTAATGATAAGACCAAAGTGTTGCCCCTCGATGCTGGTACCAGCTAGGCAACATCGTAGTATTCTCACGCAGCAATTTAGTCATTTTACATGGAAGCCAGCCCTTGTAGAACTATCCCTCTCCCCCCCCTCCTCCCGCATACACCTACCTCGGTTACTTAACACAGCACTGCCGCATACATGCGACATATTCCTGACATAGACGCTAGTCGTCATTGGCCTAAATGGGCCCGGCAGGTCATGATGGACTCTCGGCGTTTAGGGTGCACGATACCCATCATCAATATTACATGAAGCATGATCTGCTGCAGGTGCAGCGAGGTCTGCTGCCGAAGACAGGTAGCAAACAACAAGGTCAAGTCGATGGCCGCAGAAGGAAGATAAGAAGCAAGAATAAAAAGAGCAGGGTGCAGAAAAAGGAGTGTAAGAGAAAAAAAAACAGCACCACAAAGGATGCCCTTATAGGGACGTAATTACATATTTCGAGTTGCCAATTTGTGCCTCTCGGAACATGAAGATCTTGCCGGTAGCGCCACTAATAGATAGCCCGAGACATTTATTCGCAGCTTTGCTAGCGACATGGACTGCTAGTCTAGGTGTTCCTCGAATAAGTTCTCGTATAGTTGATGCTTTCAGCGTGTTTGCATTTCCCGCATTCAATAAATATATCGAATTTTTCCACCAGTATGACATCTTTCACTAGTGACAAGTTCTACGAGCGATATAGTTATTTAATTGAATAGGTCCCTAAATACCTATGGTTCAAGCTCAGGTGGAGATGTAGATAAATATGTGAGGGCGCGTGGGTTTAATTCAGCTTTGATCATCGGTTCATACACGGTTTAGACATATTTGTGCTGAACCTTTAGGAAGAGAATTAATACAAAATCGTGTCGCTCAACAAAACGGCTTGATCTTAATTACCAAGTTATCACCCACCAACTCTACAGAGTTATACAAAAAGAAAAGATAAAATGCCTCCATTTTCTTTTATTCGCCATTCCCACGGAAACTGAAAGAAAGTTGATAAATAGAATAAGCTCTCACTACACACGCTTTGAAAACCTCTTCGTCAGGTCACGACCCGGTGGGTTAATAGGCCGCTCGTACGCCTCTTCCTCGTAAATAACGTCGAAACTCGACGACCTGCTCACCTTAGACGAGGTATCGTAACCCCCAGGACCGAGACTACTACCAACGAAGTCGCGCTCCAAGCTATTGACCGAGATACTCCGCTTCAGGTCAGCACTCTTCGCGGCCGACTGAGCAGCAGCAGCCGCCATAGCCGCAGCGGCGACACTGTCAAAGCACAAGGTCGGATGGAAGAGATTGAGCGCCAAGACAGCGACGCTAATCATGAAGCCCTCAAAAGCAACAAACAAGTCCTGCCGCGCCATAAGCGGGCCCGCGTACCCCCCGCTCATCTCCACGATGCGGAACACGCACCGCACGAAGATACAGACCGTGCTCAGCGCCAGCGCGGCGGCGAAGCCGCGGAAGCGCCCCGAGGCCCGGACCGCGACCATGGCGGGGTGCGGGTCCAGGGCGCTTGGTGAGTTAAGATAGGTGCGCACCGCGAAGTCGACTACCAGACCGATGAAGACGAGCAGCGTGGCGACTTGCAGGGATAGCCCGACCAGCACGATCGAGTCGCCCGTGTCGGTGGAGGAGCGCTGTTTTACGGCGAGGGCGGAGAGGGTGCCGCCTCCGGATTGGGCGAGCAGGCAGAGGATGTCGCAGGGGATGAACTGGTGCGTGGGTTAGCAAAGTTGTAAAAGTTTAGGATAGACTTCACCCCCTTTACTCCTTTCCGGGTTCCCTTTCCCCCCTTTTACGGGGGAGACCCCGGGCTGCCAGTGTGTTCACTTTATTTGAATAACGGGGGTGAATGGGAAAGGGGGACGGGGCAATCCAACTTACAATCCGCGCATACCACGCAGGCGGGATGCGCGAATTCGCGTCCCCGAACGCGCGCACGATCTTGCGGAGGCACAGGTACACGGCGGCGGACAGGAAGGCCGGCGCGAACGTGAGGTTGGTGACCTGCACGATGAACCCGGCCGCGCGCCACTGGTTGCGCCAGCTCGCCACGCGCCCCGCGTACCCGGCGATCTCGCACGCCAGCCCCAGCACCATGCACAGCGTGAAGAGGCCGCCCCGCCGCCGCGTGAGCGCGTACACGAGCGCGTACCCCAGCAGCGAGGCCGCGAAGATCGAGCCGTAGACGACGTTCGGCGCGAGCCACAGCCGGTACTGGTAGTAGGAGTGCTCGTAGGCGCAGAGCTCCGGCGTGCAGTCTTTGAAGGGGATGTGCGCGCCGCTGCCGCTGCTAGTCATAGCTAGTGATGAGAGCTGCTACTAGATAGTGTAGAGAGAGTTAAAGAAATAATTTTCGTTAGAGCAGGAGCTGGGTTTGGGCAGGCCGTCGAAGATTATTTGGGTGTGACCTTTTGGTCAAGCTGAATGATGAGTATCCAGCTAGTTGAGCTCTAAAGACAGAAACAAGGAGGGAACCTAAGGAAATCCCTGGCGATTTTTGAAACAAAAGAAAGGGGTCAGCAGCATATATATGACTTTCTAGGCTCAATATGATATAAATAAGGAGAGATGCGTTTATTTGAGGTGGGAATTAACTTGTGAATAAAAGTCAGTCCTCGGCTTAAGAACCAACATTATGCTGACGATAAGAGGGTATATACGTAGTGGCTAAGAGGCGAATCATTACTATAGATCAGCGTATGAGTGGCGATTCTGATGCTACTATTTTCTAAGTATGTATCTAGAACTGCGAAAGCAGCTAAGGAGGGTATACTTGGAATGAACCCTCTTGAAATAATTATGTTTTTCAACAGTTGTTTACTTGGTGCTCTGTAGCCATATGGCAACGCCGTGAGATACGGATCTGGCTTGCATAACCACCTACCTAGTCATCATAAGCCAGTGAGCTTAGCAGTACTCATATTCACTCTTCCAATATTCTTTAGACTCCAAGGTTGATGCAAAAGAGTTAAAATACCTATCTACATACGTACTACGAGATTAGCTTGCAATGTTGGCTGATGGTGGCGGCTATAGGATCAAGGCTTTCTCGTGATACTAAGCAAATCATAATTAGCCTCAGGTGGCCACAGCTATGTGTATATAAACTGAGCCGCACGCCAGCTTAGTTATGTATTAAGTCAAGTTTCTCTCTATGGAAGCCTTGCTGTTTATCTATTTGCAGATGAATGATGCATGTTCGAAGATTTCAACTTCTCGGACGCCCCCTGAATTCGGGTTGGTGTATCATCATCCACGCAACTAACCCTAGGGGTAGCCTCAAATACCTTACATGGAAGATGCAGGTTGAACATTACCTATCAAATAATACGACTCGTTGGCTATGATATAAGTACAAATATCATCTAAAATTTAATATGTCTAAACCAATACTGGGCCTTTAATTAAAGTTAGCATTCGTTCATTCTTCGGTCTCGAGGCGAAGATGTTGGCTGACAACCTCAGTCAGCGCTGTCATTCCTGTTGGTAAGCGAAAAGGATGCAAAGTTAGCCACCAATTAATGAGTTTCAGTTTGTTATCAGCATTCAAAAATTCGTGGTCATAATAATAACACGCTAGATATCAGTACTACATGTTTATGTTGCTTAGAGTTGAAATCACATTACTTGAATGCTGGACATCGAAGGTTAAGAAAGTAGAGAGGCAGAGAGGCTGAGAGGATAAGAACTGACAGGGGTTGATGTGCTTAAGTAATCAATGTTACCTGATTAGGTAGTTAGAACGGTTAAACCACGGCAGTTCAGGCATAACGCAGGTACGCAGGGACAAGGTACATAGATACTTACACATGTATGGCAGCAACAATGAACAACGTCATTGCTGTCTCATTCTACTCTTCACTTATACTTACCTACACCTACCTAGGTATTCTTATTAACCCAAAGCTTCAAACAACACAAATATTCCCGACTACTTCATCATCTAACATACACCAAAACCACTAGATGGCAATGTGATATTTCTTTTGTAGATATCGAAGAAAAAAAAGGCATTCAATATGCTATCATCGTGCTTTGGTCTACGAAAGAAGCATCCGGATCCCGAACGCGAACCTCTTCTTCCCCAATATGAACAAGACACTCACTTACAGCGGGAGCTGTACCGCAAGCTCCATAGCTACCAGATGCTACGTGCCTTTACTCAGGGATACATGCCCTCTACTGAACAAGTCATTATCAACCTCCGCACTCTTCTCTCCAGTGATATCTTGAACCCAGAAAACCCAGATCTTTCTGATAGTGGTCGAAACTTAGTGCGCCTGTGCAAGCAGTGGCTGCAACAGTTTATCATCCTTCTGAAGCACAAGAACGGGAAGGATCAGATACAGGACCTGATATGGTTCTTGGCCAAGAGCAGAATCACCGTCGACCTAGATGACCTTCAGTCGAGAGCAAAGAGGACCAAGGCGAGAGCAGATACTGTTGCAGCCTACCAAAGCTTGAAAACTGTAGGTTCGCTGCTCCTAGCCAACTCGGAATTCCGTACTTTCCTTGGTGATCTCAACGTCGTTGCACGCGAAATATTCAAGGATTCCGCCTTTGCTCTCAGCGATGCTGCTGAACAGGCGGGTAAACAACTTGAGCCGTCACCCGAAGAGCAAGAAAGCATCACAAGATCAGAAACCGATAGCGACGATCCGTCACACTCGATCCATAACCTTGAGGATGAGTTCCAGGACGTCGCCCAGGTTGTGGCAAACCGCAGTGCTGATGTCGCAACTGCTACTGTCGAAAGTACCAAGGATAAACTTTCCGGCGATGAAGGCCATACGCTGCTAAAGCGCTTACAACAAGTAGTTCTCAACCTTCGCAAGCGCAAAGATTACTCTGATTCAGTTTCCACACTATCATTGCTTATCAAGCGCTATGCCATAGTCTACTCGAGAGCTGCCGAGGAAGTTGTCGCGGCCGCTCATGACGATATCCAGGAAAATCAAGAGACAGACCGTGCGCTTCGAAACTTGTGGGAATTCGTCAAAGGTTTTGGAGATGGGAAGGAATGGGATAAGTGCAGAGAACTTCTCCAGAAGGTCGTAAGCCACAAGGATAAGGATCCCGAGTTTGAAGGTTTCATGCAGGAAATTGGCGAGAGCCTACAAAATCTTCTAACCAATCCCGATTTCTTCAATAATGCTGAAGCAAAAATACAAGAACTACGAGAGCAGAGCAAGCGTGTCGGATCCGAAAGTGACCTGCGACATGACGTTGATGAGCTTCTACAGCAGCTTTCCTTAACTTTCCAGAGCGTACTGAGGGATGAAGACATTCATAACCTTGTGACAACTACGATACGCACCTTCAGTGTCGTATCTCCGCCAACCACGACGATAAATCCCGAACTTATTCATGATTCCCTAAACGTCTTCGTCCCATTACTCATCTCTGCTATACAATACATCCCGATCCCACGTCTCGAGGTTAGCACACCAGCTATCGACCTTCTCCTAGAAAACCTCATCATCGAGCCTGGCATGACAGTAAACGAAACATCCTTCTTACCATACCGGTTGAGAATAGAGAACTATAATGATTTTGAAATCCGCAAGGCGCGTTTCAGAACCACTGCCTCCAACAAGAACCTTATGCTCATCAAAATTGATGGTCTCTCCCTACGGACCGATGAGCTAGGTTTCTGGCTGCGTGCACATAACGGTCTCTTCCGCCTGGCAGACGAAGGCATCGCGAGCTTCGCGCTGGACGAGCGCGGCATCGACATCCATCTAGAGGTCGAGATCTGCCGCGAGCGACTGGAGCAGATCCTGACGTTGCGGGCCGTGCGCGTGCGCGTACATAAGCTCAACTACAAGCTGCGCAAGAGCAAGCTTTCCTGGCTCGGCTGGCTCATCAAGCCTATCCTCCGCCCTGTCCTTAAAGCGACCCTGGAGCTACAGCTTGCTACTGCGATCCACGATCTGCTCCACGCCGCCAACCGCGAGCTGTTGTTCGCGCGGGAGCGACTGCGGGCCACCAGGATCGCTAATCCCGACGATCTCTGGACGTTCCTCAAGGCGGTGGCGGCGCGGCTGATGCCCGAGGAGGACCCGGACTTGTACACTAGAGTGGGGATTACGCAGCCGGGACGCGGTGTCTTCAAGGGCGTCTATGCGCCGGGGAGTATCGTGAAGATCTGGAATGAGGAGGCTGAGAGGGCTGGGGACCGGGTGCAGGAGTTCGAGGCTGGGGGCTGGAGGAACCAGGTTTTTGATACCCCTATACGCAGCTCCACCTCATGAGGGCTTCTGCTGTATGTGACAAGGGAATCGACGTTACGTTACGTTATAATGTGTGTTTTGAGTGGTATTTAATCGATTTCAGTATGCTGTTAGGCGTTTGGGCACCTTCGTTGTATTTCTAATAAAGCAGAAGGTTAGGTTAGTTGGCAAAGTTTAACCTCTATGGATTCCCAACTTAAATATACCAGTTGTAATATCCATGTAAAGAATTGATGATTGTTTTATTAGCTTTTAGGGACTAGTTAATGTACTAGGTAGGTGGTATTGATATATGGGAACAGGTTACCTAAATATAGAGAAGAATATCCGCAGCTTAAGAGCAAAACTATACAATAATGGTTATCCGCGGAACTGATATGGTGGTGATATAGTTATGGAAGGGGATAACTTCCTACATATTGATATGAAAGGAGATATATAAACTAGCGTCCCTGGCTTCCTAATTAGACCAAGGTGTGGTAGTCGATGCAATTGTTCTGTAAAGGCGTGATGGTAAGGAATTATGTACCTTCCATCACATTTATACGCTTTGCGAGATTCTTTCCTAACAGAATAGTTGTTGACTATTCTAATACCTCAGTCCTTCCCAGAAGTATTATTGGTATCTTTTGATAACCTTTTATTTTCTCAAACTCGTAGCAGTTGTCTGTGCTCAGTTCAACCATTGTAGGATTATTCACGATTTATTATCCATACGGTATTCACCACCATCGGTAGCAAAAGGAAACTCTCGGAAATACACAGCAACAGTACACGAACCATCCTGCCATCACTACTATATCAAAATTCCAACAGCACTACTCTGAAAATGGATAGATTCGTTAATATTCGTACAGTAAAATCTTTTTTCGATATAATCCTGAACAAAGATAACAATGAGCGCCCTAACCCGGCGATAAGCTCGAATAACAATGATAAGTGCCCTGAGGCGGTAACAGGCTCGGATAACAACAATGAGCTCCCCGAGCCAGACCTAGACCCGAAGGACAATACTAAGCTCTCTAAGCCAGACCTGGATTTGAAGGACAATACTGAGCTCTCTAAACCAGACATAGATTTGAAGGACAACAATAAGCTCTCCGAGCCAGATCTGGACGTGAAGGACAACAATGAGCTCCCCAAGCCGGACCTGGATTTAAAAGACAACAGTAAATGCCCTGAGGCAGAAATAAGCTCAGATAACAACAATAAGCTCTCCGAGTCAGACCTGGACCTGAACCTGAAGGATGACAATGAGCTCTCCAAGGCGGACCTGGATTTGAAGGACATCAGTAAATGCCCTGAAGCGGAAATAGGTTCGAATAACGATAATGAACTTTGCGAGTCAGACCTCGATTTGGACAACAACAGTAAATGTCCTGAACCGAACCTAGACCTGGAGGACAGCAGTAAATGCCCTGAGCCGGTTGCAGGCTTGAGTGACAGGAGAACTAAGGCCTCCGAAGAGGATACGGGTAAGAAAAACGACAATCATGTGTGGCCCAAAGCGGAAATCGGGGTGGAAAACGACGAATATGTGTGGCCCGACCCGGACATAGTTTTGAGTAACGTCGACGATGACTGGCTCGGCTTGGGCTCGAGTTCGGATAACGACAATAATGGCCCCGAACTGGACTTAGACTCAACCCTTACTACCACTGATTACATATACGGGAACGGAACTGAAATAAAGTACCTTGTGGAAGAGTTCGGCCTTCCATTTCCGCCCATAGATGCGAAGTGTTTGCGGTTCTTGTTCGTGCCGGACTAGGACTACCAGATAGAGAACAATGTGCCCGAAGACATTGCAACGCGCAAGTTGGTGCCGGTGCCCGCTCCTCTGAACTATATTATGAAGCTTTATTGCAATATTTGCGAAGTGTCGTGGCTCCGCGGCGGCAGCCCAGAGTACCGGCACCCCCGTCACCAGGCCATTCAGATCAACAGAGACGATCCCTTTGCTGAACCCGGGAAGCCGTATATGACTTACGAGAACCTACGTAAGTCGAGCTCTGGAAATACTAGCTGGGAAAAAAAAAAAGTAAGAACTTAAGACAGGGGCAAATGAATGAACTAACAACTTCACTTCCTCCACCCCTTATCCCAGATAATTACCCCGAAGTACCGATACACCACACCTACGAACCTGGACGGACCGAAAATTCTATTGTTGTTGTCATTGAGGCGAGCGTGCGAAAAGAACATTTTGATGGTGAGTTCCTTTTTAGGGAGTCCCTTGTTTTTATCCTTCTATCCCGACACCACATGCTCTCACGACCTAGATTGCGTCCTTAAACTCTCAACACACACACAAACTTCACCTCATGATTAAAAAGAAGGGAAAATAGGAGAGAAAACAAGTCAACCCAAAGCCTAGAGAAATCACTAACATTATACCACACCCCACAAGTATGCGCCGTCTTCGGCCCCCGCTCGCGGTACAACGTGCTCGAAGCCGTGCCGCGGGTAAAACTACCCGGCGACAAGGCGGAGCACATGGACCCGCAGCTGCGCGCCATTGCGCTGGCGGCGACGGCTGCGCTGCGGCGGGCCCGCGGCAAAGGGATAGACCCCCGGGATGGGGCGGTACCGTGGCACCGGTTCTTGACGCAAGAGTCAATGTCGCCGCGCGTCGTGATTTGCACAAGCAGCCTCGAGCTTGTACGTATCAGTGAGTACAAACCAACCCTCCCTCTCCCCTTAGACACAAGTAGTCTGAGGCGCAAAAAAAAAAAAAAAAAAAAAAAAAAAAAAAAATAAATAAAAAAAATAAAAAAAATAAATAAATAAATAAATCACAAAATACACAAAGACAAAAATAAAACAAAAACCACACTGCCCGACAAGA
>MU394084.1:0-32655 GCA_022578605.1 Camillea tinctor | reverse complement strand
CCCACCCCAGTCTTTTTACATAATCTCTAATAAAAAACACCCCCCCCCCCCCCACCACCACACCCCCCCCCCCCCTCAAAAAAAAAAAAAAAAAAAAAAAAAAAAAAAAAAGAGAGAGAGAGAAAGGAAGAGATTATCTAGGTAAATAGGGTCGATTAACCGATTGTCTGACTGACTCCAAATACCACAGTGGCGGCCAAGAGAGTCCAAGAGCCGCTGTATAACTGGCCCCGCGGCCTGCCGCAGCGCAACTTCGTCGTCGGTGATACCCCCGAGGAGTCGTATTGGGAAGAGCGGCCGGGTGTGCGGCTGTTGGACGGTCGTGCGATGGACCTGTTGAGCCGGGAGCGGCTCAAGTGCCTCGAGAGCGGCATCGACGTATCGTGGTTCCTCATCAGCGAGAAAGTGAGTGATCTTGGGAGTCGTTTATTCTCCTGTCTCGGCCCAGCCCGGGAGTCAAAATGGCTAAGCGTATGAGTTTTGACTCCTGAGACACGGTCTCGAGAGCAAGAAAGTGACACAATATGGAAATTACTGACTCTTAGTGTTGTAGGATATCAGAAGCTATAATGAAACGATGATAGGGCTCCCAAGTGACAGAAGTAAAAGAAGAGCATAGGAATGAGTGGTGATATCTTGCCAGTGTACGAGAAGGAATAACCACTCAGAACCAAAAGCTTTTTATATTAGCTGGCGAATATTGTCCTGGTATATGTCAGGTGTAAAGCATGTGTTAGAAGCGGGTGAATTGAACAGCGAGCTTCAGAGTCACTCCTTCTTCCTGGTGTTAACATGATTGATTCGTTCTCGATCATTTCTTATTCACATCATCTCTTTGCAATTTCATAAGGCTATATATTTATGCTCTGGGCTTGATTTCAACATGATTCTAAGGACGACTTCTCATATGTAGCAGCCAGTAACCAACAAGCGAGATCTTCGTGAAATCTATCATAGTGAATATTTCACGGCCCCTTTTTATTTTACACATCTATATAATATCCCCCCCCCCCCCCCTCCCCCTCCTCGTATTTTTTTATCAATATCAACTCCTCTCTTCGCCATACAGCCCACGAACACATACTTCATCGACTTATACAACCAGCTTTCTCTGTACAAACCACCCTCCTTTTACCAACAAAACCACCAAATCAAACAAACCCAAACCAAACACCCCAAAGCCATATCCCTAAAGAAGAAAGGAAAATCAAAACAAAAATGTGCGTCCACACCCTCATCCAGACCATCTGCCAAACCTGCCACCGCCCCGTTGAGCCCCCAACACCAGGCACCGAGGTCCGGATCGCCTACTGCCCGCAGGCCTGGGAGCGCCACGTGGCCTCGATGAGGCCCTTATTCGCGATGCCGGAAGCGCCCCCGGGATTCGTACGTAATCTCCTCCCTCCTTACCCTTCTACCCCCTACTCCCCTTCCCCTTACAAACCCCCCTAAACTACCATACTAACCCCCCTTTTCCATTCTTTTTATTAATTCCATTCTCCTTAGATCCCCGCGGGCGAACCCGGCCACATCCCCTGGCCGCAGCTCCTGCGCACCCCCGAATTCATCCTCAACCTGCCTCCCGACGCGCCCCCCTCGCACCCCATAGTCGGGCCCACGGCGAAGCTGGCCTGCCAGTGGCCCCTACCCCCTCCTTCCCCCGATCCCCTTCCGCCCTCCTCTAACTCCCTTCCTCCACTCTCGCCCTCTCCTACCCCCCCCCCTGCGCTCCTCCCGCCGGGCCCCGCATCCCCAGCCCCAGAAGCCGAAACCCCACCGTTTGAGCTCGCGCACCCGCGCGTCGCCGCCTGCCACCGCTGCGACCCCGCCACAGCGGACGAGCCCCTGCGCCAGCTCCCCTGGGGCAGCAGCGAGGCGCTGCGTGTCGAGGCGCTGGGGTGGACGACGTATTCGGAGCTGCAGCCGGAGCGGTACGCGCTGAGTACGTAGTCCCCTCCCCCCCTTCCCCCTTTTTTCCCTTTCTTTAAAAAAAAAGCCCCAGACACACGGATCTAGAATACCTTCCCCTAAGCATACAACCCAGGTCCAGTACACAGCGAACACTAACCTGCCCGTTTACCAGTGTGCGCGCGGGTGGACCCAGAGCCGGAGCGCGAAGCCGAGGACGACGGGCTCGTGCAGACGCGCGACGACATCCTGCAGTCCTACGACTGGGTGGTGCACGGGGGTTCCCATACCGGAAGTACCTTGTAGGGAGGTGCCTAAGTTTTTCGGGGGGGAGAGGCTGAGTTCTTCTCTCTCTCTTTTCTCGAAAGAGAGGAAGTAGATGAGAAGAAGGAGGAAGGCTAGAAGTGAGGATATGAATAGGGGAGGGGGTGGGGGGCACAGGATATCACGCTCGTTGATACGTACCTAAAAAGGAGTATCGGTACGGTAGATATTAGCCCAGGGCCAAGGATTTCTTTTGGTATTTTATGGATTAGAAGCAAAAGACCAAAAAAAAAGGAAAAAGGAAAAAGGAAACATACGAAACAAAATATGTATATTGAGAGCCTTATCTATGTATTGTTGCCGAACCGATCTACCGGACTTGCTAAGTGAATGCCCGCTCCCATGTTTTGAATTTCCATTTGTTCTTGTTATGTCAATGCTATACCTGTAAGAGTACCAGTCGCATCATGCTATGTACTCGATTGTGTTTCCCTTTCCCCCCCTTCCCCTTTCCCTATTCCCTTGGCTAGTTTCCTTCCATCTCCCCCAATAATATTCGACGGTTTTATTCATTTTTTTTCTTTCCCCTTACTTTTTTCTCTATGTGTCTATGTGTATCAATCAATTTAGAAGTTTGGCATGGTATTTACCCGACCGTTCAATCTAGGAGAGGCAGGCTCATCGCTGCTGCCGGTAGTAACGACACCTTCAGCCGGTTTCGCTGCACCTATTCTAATACCCCGTCCGTCTTTCATCGAGTCTAATGTGAGGCTCGCAGCACTACTACGCCTACGATTTAACTTGTTCGCTTTCGATGGGGAGGGAGTTGTGCGAGGAGGAGAATCCGATGCGCCATCTAAGGGCCTAGAACCTGGCCTACTTGGTGTTGGTGTTGTCAAGGTCTCATTTATAGTTGTAGTTGGGCGGGTCTGAACCTGTGGGTTTTCACTCTGCGCTTGATATTGTCGAGTAACAAGGTCCTCGCGAGCTTGATGCTGCCGGGATGCAACACCGTTTTCTTGTGTGTTAGATAATACCGATGTCGTGTCAGATCCGACCGTGTCACTACTCTGAGATGCACTGCCGTAATGACTTAGCTCGTAAACTGAATAGTAAGGCGAAGTGCCAAAGCTTACTGTTTGAACGTGTTGGAAGCCGACAAGCTGACGCTTCTTGCCCGTTTATAGCTCTCATACTCCTCCTGAGAATGACACGCATCCGTAAAGTTATTTAACGCATCAAAAACGTGTTGGAAAACCTGAGTATCAACATCACGAGCCCACAGGAAATCGAGATGCTCATAGTGCGGAATTTCGGTAGCAACAGTCCGGCTAGGTAGCTCCCTAAGCATGACCTTGATATCGACCAGAGAGTCACTTCCTCCATAGACCAGCACGATGGGCGTCTTGATATTGCGAGTGGGGTATTTGGCGACCTTGGTATACTTGTTTGATCCTAACGGTGTCTGCACATCATCGTCGTACATCTGAAACGACTTGTTGCGGATGATCTGGAACCAGTGAACAACTGATTTGGTGCTAGTGAAAGAGTACAAGTGCGGGTAGGCGGCGAGCTTCTGACTGGCAGAAATATTCTTAGTCCTCCAGCCGAATAAGAAGACCAGACCCATATCGATGACGCGCATGAAGATAGGTGGATAGAGTATGGATTGCCACATGGTTGCAGAGCTGAGAATAGACCGCCGGCCGAAGAGGAGAAAGAGGACTTGGGGTGAAGCCTTGATCAGGGCATCGACGACACCGTTGTTCAAGCCGGCAGGCGACATGGCGGGGGCCAGGGCAATGAAGACATTGACCTGGTCGTTGAGTTTGGGATGAACAGCCAAGCTAGCAAAGGATTGGGCGGTCCCTTGCGAGAACCCAATGTAAGATAATGAAGGTTGTCGAGTGGTATCTAAGATATACTGTATGGTGTCGGGGATATCGTAAAACGCGAACTCGTCGATTGAGAAATTCCAAAACTGGGTAGACGTAGGCGAATACTTAATAGACTTCTTCGAGTATTTGTTTCCGCGGTTGTTGCCAAGCTGGAGGATGTTAGTGTACGCTACATTGCTCCGCAGATCATGAGAACCTACCCAGACATCAAAGCCCTGCTCTACCAAGACGAAAGGAAGACACCTCTTAGCATCGGTCAAGCTGACCCAGACCTCACTGTTCATCAAGAGCCCGTGGTGAAGGTAAACGACTCGTTTTCTGATGCTGCCTTGCCCGTTGTTGACCTTCTCATCTTCCTCTCCCTTCCTCCAAGCCAGACGATGCACTCCGAGCAGGTAGCCATCCCTAGTTTGCACCACATGTTCCTCGGCCGTGTAGCCAAATATAGCACAGAGATCGACAAAGTCGGAGGCATTATGAATGGAGGTCGAGATAGCTGGTTCGTGTGCCTTGGTTAGCTACCATTCGAATTGCCTAGATTGATAGAATGGGATCCCTCATCATACATTTTCTTTTTTCCTGTAACTCTTTCTGCTTAGGTGGAGTTAATATGTTGAAGAGCCGTCGCGAAGCTCGGTAGAATAGGTCTAAGAGTGACGAAGCTATATTTCCGTAGAAGCAATCGAGTTAGTTTGGTGCCAGAAAATAACAATCCGTGGATTGAAGATATAATACGAATCACTTACGCAAGGCCAGCGTGAGGACGCGAATGAAGACCTCGAGACCAACGAGGAAAAAGGAACCGACGAGGGCGACATATTCAGTTCTGTTTTATTTTTCTTTCTATTAGTCCCTATAACCCAATTCTTTGCTTTGGCGGAGTGGAATAAGAAAAAGTGGCCGGGCCAAAGAGCTGCGAAGCACAAGCCTGGAGATCGCTGGAACCGATGGGGGTTTGAAGATCAGGGTGACGAACATGTTTAACCGACCAAGGAATGGTAAAGGCATCTTCTTCTTATTCTTTCTTTATCTTGGTCTGATTTGTAAGAGAAATAGGTTGAATGGAATCGTAAAATAATGGAGCCTCTGGAATGGCTCGGGCGTTGGGCTACCGCAACTCGCCAGTCATCGTCTTCCTCTGGAGTTTTATAACAGAAGTGGAAGAGAGAGAGGAAGAGAAAATAAAAATAAAAGTAAAAATAAAAAGAGAGGTTAGTGAATGGTGTGAGAACGAATGGGTGGATTCGCGACTCGACAATGACTGGACGGGCAGCAATGGGATAGGATGAAAGGGGTCCTCTTTTCAGTGATGTCACATGCAAAATAAAGACGAATAGAATAAGAGAGGAAAAAGTTTAAGGTATGGTATGGATAACGGTATGGATATGTACAGTAGCCCCAGCAGTAGTAATACGTAGTACAGCAGTAAAAGAATAAAAAATAACTGGATGAGAGGAACTTTGGTAAGATCAGGAGGGGGAATAAGAAGGGTAGAGAGGGGGAAGAGAGAACAAAGAGAAGAACTTCTGGGGCTAATGTAAAATGTATGTAGTAAATGGAGTTGAGTGGGTTAGTTGATCATGACAATGCATGAAATACAAAAGTATTGTAAATCAATCTTCTCTTCTCTCTTTTTTTTTGGTGGTGTCTATCATAGGTAATGTGAGGTAAAGTTAGGTGGGTATAATTGCGAACCCATCGGCGAGACACACGTTGACCGAGTTAGGAGGGAAGATGGAAATGATAGGTTGGAAGCTCGTCCACCTCATCCTCATTCAAAGAGCTCTAAGAAAGTATCCACCAGCTTTTTAGTAGATCTGCAAGTTAAAGGTTTTGATTGGAATGACTAGTATGACGGTAGGTTCGTACTACCGCATTATTTTAGGAAGTTAAAGACTTGGCAGTGGAGTATATTTTTTCTTATAACCAGTTTTTTTATGTAAATTAACTAAAGTACTTATAAGTACGTACTAAAAAAAAGTTTATATGGAGATTTGCTTAAGAGGTACTTGTTTTTTTTTTCGTACTTAAATACTTATTATTTTTAAATTAGTTTTTTTTCCTTGCATTTTTTAAGCTTATTTTATTAGTTGTTATTTTAATAAAAATAACTATTATAAATTCAATTTTAAAGCTATATGCATTTTAATTTACTAATATATAACTAATATTAAAATTTTTATAAAAGCTTATATATACTTTATAACCTTTTAAAAAGCGCGGCCAACTACTTAAACCTTTTGTTATACGCACTATTAAACGCTTTTAACCTTATAAATAAACGAAACTACAACACTTTAAAACTAAAAAATTAAAAGTTTTAACTTGGTTAGCTAATTATAAAGTAGTATTAAGTTTAACTATAAATAATTAATAGTTGTAATTAATATATTATTTTTTTGCAGTAAGGTTGTTTAGTTTCGAAAAGAGGTTTTAAAGATTAAATTTATTTAAGGCTGCCGCGTTTTTTTGTATATTTGTTTTAACTATAACGAGATAGTGGCGTATAAAAGATAGGATTATTAGTAATAATTATGGAAAAAAAGTCGTTATTATGTTAAAGTAGCTTAATTTAAAAAAGCAATTATACATAACTTTTCGTGTTATGCAAAAAAAGTTTATTTACACTATTAAAGCTTAATTTTAAAGTTATTTTTTGAGTTTTTTTTGAGAGATATACTTAGTTAAAATGCATTTATTATTTTAATTTAGTTATAGTTAGTTTTAAAGTTTTTTAAATAAACATTACTTAAGTTGTTGACAAATTATAAAAGCTTTTTTAAAGACTTTAAATAATGTATATAATGCATGCTTAAAGTTTTTTTTTTATATATAAAAAAAGTTTAAACTAGTTAAGAAGTGAAATTTATACTTTGTTAAACTTTTATAAAGCTTTTTAATTAAGTTTATAATGCTATTTTAAAGGTTTTTATTAGTTAATATATTTAATATAAATAAAACTTTTATATTATTTAAGTTTTTAAATGGTTATACGTATGAGACTATAGGCGCAAAAAGCGTTTTAGGGAGATTAGATTGAAGTAGTTAAAATAAAAAATAAGCTACTTTAGTGTTATATATTATTGCTAATAAAACGTTTTTTAAGCTTAAACTTATATTTAAAAAGGCTAATAACGATAAGTATAAAAGTAAGTTTTTATTATATGCTTTAAATATTTTTGTTAAGTTTAATAAAATTAGTTATAATAATAAAAAGCTTATAATATAATAAGTTAATAAGAAACTAATAAAATATATATAAAAAAAAAAGATACTTTTTATTTTTAATGTTGTTACTTTTTACTATATTAAAGAGGTGAAAAAGTTTATGAAACTTATTAAGGTTTTGTTAGCTTTTATATTAAGAAGTTTTATAAGCTATTTTTAAATGCTAAATATACATATTAACAAAGTTATAAAGTATATATTAAAAGAATAATATAATATTTAAGTTAAAAAAAAAAACTAAAAATATTTACTTAATAATTATAAATACATTTTATTAATAATAACTTTTAATTAAAAAATTAAAACTACTTAAATAGTTTTTAAAACTATAAAATTACTAAAGAAACTTTACTATAAAAAGTTAATACGTAAAAGTTTTTTATAAATAAAGGTTTTTATTTGTTTAAATAGCTTTTAAAACTATTTTATATACATAAAAGAACTTAATATAAAGCGTTATAACGAGTTGTAAAAATATTTATAAAACTTAATATTGGTGAAATATGTTAAAGGAGTTGATTATATTACTGCGGCGTTAGGTATAGAAGTTGAAAATGAAGCTTTAAATTTAAATAAACTAGTTAAAGAGTTTTTTTTACTAAAAAGTTAACTACATTTAAAAACTAATAAAGAGCTTTTAAAGATATATAAAGCAAGGTATTTAGTTTATTTAAGCATTAAAGTTAAGTTAGTTATAAAGTTAAAGAAGTATAGTTGAAAAGAAATGGAAATAATTAATTTAATTAGTTAAGTGTTTAAGTGTTTAAGTGTTAAAGAAGGGGGAGGTATTTTTTAAGTAAATCTTTATATAAACTTTTTTTTGGTACGTGTTTATAGGTATTTTGGTTGATCTACATAAAAAAACTGGTTGTAGGGAGGGATATATTTCACTGCTAAGTTTTTAACTTCTTAAAATAATGCGGTAGTCTGACGGTACTTTACATACCCGCTACACACTAAGCTTAAAGACATCTAATCAGCTTTGATACACTGCCACAGGTACATGTGCCTCCTAAATAAAAGTACCTTTTTTATTTTACGGTTGCAAAGTTAATTGCAAATGTCGCATTTCAATTGAATTTAATTGCGCAACAACATATTGCAACTGCAATGCACTTGCAAATGGAAATTTTAATTTATTTTAATTTAACAAAAAAAAAACACTCGTCTCTATTTTTCTTAGCCCCTTAATAAGGGGGGGGGGGTCCCCTTAAACTCTCTATAGCTAGGTGCTTTAAGGCATTTCAGCGCCTTAAACCCTTTGAATTTGTGACTGCAGAACAATAAAAGTACATACATTTTGGGGGTGCTTGTACCTATGGCCGTGTATTAAGGTTAGCTAGATGTCTTTAGGCTTAGTGTGTGGCGGGTGTGTGGCGTACCGTCAGACTAGTACGGACCTACCGTTATACTAGGCAAACCGGTTTTGATAAGGTCAGGCAGAAAGGGGACCCGCTTGTCTACCCCTGCGGTTCCTAGGTAAATCCTTGTCCAGGTCTGGCTGTGTAGTGTCTACGCAGGCGGACGTCAAAAAAGTCTGCAACTTTACTACCTACCCCCTGAATACTGCCCATGATACTTTCAATTCCACCAACAATAAAAACACAATTTTTAGTACGAATTTTTAAAAAATTAATAAATTAGTTAATTAAGGTATGTTTTTTATTTATATGATTTTTTGCTAATTTATTTTTTGCGTTAATGTTATGAAAATAAAAGGTTGAATGGAATGGGTGGCTAGTGGAATTGCAGGCTTTTTTGACGTCCGCCTGCTACGGTAGTACCTAGTGTGGTGTAGTAGGCTGGTAGGTACTGTAACAGTGTAGCATTGTAGGTAATGTACATAGATTACATATATTATATCAGGAATACAACAATGCGGTGTGGGTTGGGAAGTCGAAGTTGATCGAGTTACACATGCTGGCATGTACTCATATATCCCTGCTGGAATAAAGACGAATTCCCCACCGATCTTATCCCAATCTTGTCTCCAGCCAATCGGTTGGTCCAAAAAAGGAGAACCCTGGAGAAGTGAACTACAGTACATATGTACATATATTACACCACATTACGCTACAATTAGTATGTAATCTACATTGAAGAAAGGGAAAAGCTCGGACCACACTGCTTTTCTCATGCTAATGCAGCTGCAAGGCTTGGACTCTTTTTTCCACAACTCTGTGACAAAGTTGGAAGCGACAACGTCTGGTTTGGTTGGTTCTGGTCTGATCCAATCCGATTAAACATTCCTTATTTTCTTTTTTTCTTTTTCTTTTTTTTTCTTTTCTAAATCCTTCTCCTCTTCTTTTTCTCCCCGCCACCTCCGTTTCTCTTCTTGGCTTTCCCCTCCTGATCCGTCACTATGCCGAGCTCTTGTAAGGAAATAAGTACGTATTACACACAACCTCCCTAGGTGTTTCTTTGGTAGCCAGCCCGGTAAGTTAGGTTTCAACCAACCCAGCTGACCTGGTCTGCTCTTCGCCCCTCTCCCCTCAGGAGCCGCTCTGGCGCAATGCCTGCAAGAGTCGGAGTGCGTGATGGTGCAGCGGCACACGGCGGCTGAGTGCCTGCGGTCGCCGCTGTCCGAGACGCTGCCGATGAAGTGCCAGCAGTTGAAGAAGGGCTTTGGCGAGTGCCGGAGGGGCATGATCGACATGCGCAAACGCTTCCGCGGCAACGAGCCCGTCACCTTCAAGAAGCTCGAGTCCGCCGATGCGGGCGAGGGCTACCAGCTCTACGCCGGCCGCGCCGCTTTCGCCGGCTCCGTCAAGCCTACCGACGGCAACGAGCCCGAGCCCCCCGATTGGCGCGAGCTCGAGAACGAGAAGTACCGCCAACAGCAGCAGGACCAGGACAAGGAGACGAAGAAATAAGATGAAAAAAAATATGAGACATGAAGAATAGGGATGGAAAAAAAAAAGAAAAGTTTAGAGAAAAAAAACTAGGATGGGAAGAGAAGCAGTTACGGGAGATACGAATACGCGATATGCTATTTGCGGGCGTATAAAACATCCTTTTTGAACTGAATGCATGGGACGGCGTTTTCTTTTACGACAATAATCATATTAAGCATGATATCCCTCCTCTACGTATTGTATATACTGGAGTCTGAGCCACCCTCCTCATGTAGGAATAGGCCCGGATGGATAATGTATTATATTGACTCCCGACAATGGATAAGGGATACCTCCATACTCCGTCTTTTTCTTCTGCTTTACAAATATGTTCGATACACCACGGTTGGCCATAACGACGTTAAACCCCGCCTCTAGGAACGAGAGTCGATAGATCAAGTTGGAGCAAGCTATGTAAGATCTCCTAAGACATAGCGAAGAACTTGAGTATGTGTATATGTGTTTGTCACAATAAACCGTTGAAGAAGATAAGTATGACTAGTCACTAAACACGAATATCATGCCATATGCGCCTTAGAAAGGCGAGTTAGGCTTCGTCCCTAAAGCGTGTCCCAAAGTGTCGAGAACACGCATAACTCAATAGTAGGCAAATAGCCCCTCTATCACAAGCATAGAATCTTACTACTATAACATGTATGTTTCAATTTCAGGGTAATACAGCAAGTAAAGGCCCGAACCGAGCCGCACCGCTTTTCTTTTTTTTCATCCTTTAAACTGAACTCAATAACGCCCCTTTACCCCTCACCCCTCAACCCCTTTTTTTATTTCTCCCACTTCCCCTCAACCCCCCTTTTTTGCACATGTTCCCCCCCTTTTCTTTCTATTTTTATGCAACCTTGCCCAGTCCCTATTTTATTCTTTTCGTAGTGTTCAGGGCCGCCCAGTCAGCCAGCGCTAGACGGGATGGATACCAGATGGGTAGAGCCTCGTTTCTACACTAGTTAGATTTCATGGACTATTACTTGGGCATTACTTTGTATCTTGGTATGACGTAGGAACTGCCTTAAGTTAGATGAATGGTCTAGTTAGGTATTTGTGGTTTTACTATTCTTCATATTTGTGTCCTCCTTTTTTTGAGATAATCGTATACTGTTTGTATGGTATCTGAATATATAAAGGTCCGATAGCTATATAACTTTCTAAAACAACTTATACTATAAGTCACATCCTTTTCGGCTTCACATTGCAATACCGCGCGCCTATTTATCCTTGGCGCAGTCAGATTTGTGCGTATGTATTCGATTTTCCGGAACTGTTCTGATAGGTTTGCGACTTTGCCCCTCTCTTTCTTCATTCTCCACCATCAGTCGTGATCCTTGCTCACCGCAATGCTTGAGGCCTCTCACCTGTTCCGACAAATCGGATGTTCCACATGACATAGTCAGGGGGGGCGATCACCCGGGATCGGCTCGAACGGATTCATGTCGAGCGTTTCCAACGTCTACGGATAGGACTGGGATTTGATTCCGCGAGAGTTGCCTGGTAGGTATGACTAGAGAGATCCCGACACCTCACGGCGTCCAGACGAGTTCCGAAGTAACGATACGTGGTGCGGCTGCGTGATGCGGCTGCGGACTAGAATACAACCATGATGATAGCCTCGGCCATCCATCGTTCGTGTGCACCTAGCAACAGCGTGGCGCCTCTGTTGTAATATGTAATCCATCACTCGGTGGTAGTACTCTGATATGGTCTTGCTCAGAAGCCGACTGGCATTTCTACAACTCCTTCGTTTCCCGAAAATTGAGACCGTTCCTCACGATGGCCAGCCCGCCGTGAAGGCAAAACACAAAACTGTCATCTGCCGCGCGCACAGGAACCGTATCATGCGTGAGATACTCGCTGGGGACGAAGAAGTGCCGGCTGTACTGACCCTTCTCTAGACTGGCCAAGTCAACGCTGCAGAGCCACGAGTCGCGATCGAGAAATAGGAGGCTCTTGGATCTCTCGACGAACCCGATGAAGCGTTTGCAGTGTTTTGTCAAGCTCTCACTCAGGGGTGTCAAGATTGTAGCAGCAGCAGGAGCGGCAGCGGCAGCGGCAGCGGTGTTGGGTGTCTTGATATCACTAAAGCCAAATAGAAACATAGTGGACAGTGCAATGAAACCCGACATGTAGTGGACGTCAATTACTAAAGCCTGCATTTCGGCGCACATGAAGGCCGCGTTGAAGTCGACTGCCGGGATTCCGCCATCTATAGTATAGTCGATTTCGACCTCGGTGGTGTTAGAAGGCGACGGAAAATTAGGGGCACTGAAATGTCTGAGTTTGCGGCCATTTAGCAGAGCAAACTGCTCCTCTTCGGTTCCGCTGTTTGTCGCTTGAAGCCAACGCCATATGTTCCTGTCGTCCAGTCGGAAGTCCCATATACCAACACGAGACCTGTCTTTGATAGAGTAGACCATATCTGACTGCGCGGTCGCGATCAGTAGGTAGTCGCCTCTAGCACTGAAACAAAGCTGGCGGATCTGTGCGGTCGAATATATTTCTAGTAGCAACGAGCCTTTGCATATCTTTAAATTAGCAGCAGGAGTTAATTTCCATACCTGCACGATGCCATCGACATCGCTTGATGCAATGGTGTTAGTCTTGCTGACGGAAATGTGCTTGACGAGGGCTGCGTGGGCATGTGAGTAAAGCACCTCTATCTCGGTCCCCGTCCTAGAGTCAAAGGCTATTATGTCGCCATGTTTCGCGACAAAAACTACTGGCAACGACGGATGGGCGCACAATGCGGTGATTTTTACTGTCCTCTTCATCTCATAGTCGCCTTGGACAGCAGCCAGATCCGGAGCATCATCACTGACGCTCTGATCCTCCTCGATGTTCCGCCGCACTAGTATTGCAGGTGTCCATATACGCATGCCAGAATCGACCATATCAATGACGCCGGACCCGTCTGATGCAAATTGAAGAGTGCGGAAGCTCGTGGCTGGAGTCGCCACCTGATACAGCAGATTAAGAGACTCAAAATCCCAGATTTGCAGCGTTCCATGCGTGTCGGTACTAGCAAGCGTTCGGCCATCCGGAGAGCAGGTCACAGATATTATGCTAGCTACACCTGACGTGCTCTGTCGCTTCATTAACCATCCGCTGCCAGTCTCGTATAGTAAGAGTTCGCGTTGCTTATAGACGACAAGCAACAGACCAATGCTAGGGTTGGGGTTGAATAACAAAACAGGCGCTGAGTTGGTGTCATTGTCTCGAACTGAATTGATGAGGTCGTTCGTCTGGACTTCCCACAGACAAACAGTACCCCATCTGTAGCCAAGCGCCAGTAGTTCCATATCTGGCGATAATGAAGCAGAGCCAGGGGCTTGGACCCTGGGTGCGTTGTTCATTTCCCTCTCTGGGCTTCTATAGCCAAACCCACGATCTTCCAAAAGGTTACCTGTTAATATATCCCACTTCAATACGTGTCCATGCTGCGAAACGGCAACTATAGTGGTAGTACTGGAAGTAAGAAGAATACAGCGAAATTTGATTTTTGTTTGCCACTTAACGGTGCCTTGCCGATCTAGGACAACCAACGTACGGATCGTGGATATCACTATAGATCTATCTGTAAAATGGATCAGATCTATAGGGTATTTCTGCTGTGAGACAATTTCTTTTTGATAGCTGCGGGCATCGTATAAGTTGATTTCTCCAGACTCCATTCCAACGGCGATGAACTTCTCACTACAGGAGACTGCTGCAGCCGTGTTACCTTCATCAAAGTTTACTGCTGCGATACAGTCATCCCAAACGGTCTGGCGATCTCCAACAATCACAATCCCATCTAACCTAGTTGCAACTTGCTGGCTGATAGCAGATTTTGTAGGGCATAGTGGAGGGATCAGATAATATATAGAGGAGGGACTTTGGAGGAGAGCTTTCCCGAATTTAGTGGCTACACGGCTCAGGTCTGTTGCCCAGCTCTTGATATCTCTCACTTCCCTGTGAAGGAGAGAATCGTACTTTTTCCTTCGTTCAAGGTAAAGGTTTAAGTCTTTAGATGCACGTATTAGTGGATATATATTCCCACTTTGTGCAACAACCTCGATCCATGACAGGGTGTTAGTGCTTAGAAAGCGGTGTATCGCCAGTAGAAGTTCTTCGCTTTCTGTAATCGCAGAGTATACATGCTCTGAGAAGTGTATTGCCGCATAGTCAAGAAGGGGCAAAGCTAGCCTTTCTGCCCGACGAGCGAGTTGTCTTCGACTCCTTGGTGGCTGCATTTCTTTAGAGGAGAGAAGCTTCAAGCATGCTAAGGCGATCCTCTGGTTCGCCTCAGCCTCGGAAACAAGAAAGTATCCAGCCGCGTCTGAAAGCAGAAACTCCCTAACTGTGGGATGGACTAACCTCATGAGCCCGGATTGATGGTCGACCAAGACAAGCTGGCCACAAAGACCCTCTACAGCACCTTTTGCGTTGATAAATTGGGCGCCGATATCTAAGTCAAGTGCTTGCGAAAGCTCAGTTACTGTTAATCTTCGGGCGCTTGCTACAACCCATAAGGTTACTGCTTTAGCGATATGTTTTTCACGTTTGTTTTCGGACATGACGCGAATTATCCTCTCGTAGTACGGAACCATGCCTTCTGGGATATTTTCCAAAACCTGGAGAATACTCTCGTTGGCGTAGATGGTCTCCAGTTCGTCCAAAACCAGTTGCACCCATAGGAAACTTGTATTTGCTCTGTGGGATAAGGTCGTGACTAAATCCTCGCTCTCCGATACTTTTATAGCCGGCAGACTTCCAGCACGATCGTGGATAAAACGCTTAATATCGCGGTTGGTATCTTCAGAATTTATTTCTCTGCACACAACTATCGCTGACGCCCCAAGAGAACGCTGCAGCTTCTGCATATCAGGGACCTTACGACTGGTCATGAAAATCCGGAGAGGAAAGGTCAGTTGAAGGTGTTTCAACATGGTGAAGAACTCTTGGTACTTGTTGCACTCATCCAGAGCGTCAACCACCCAGTACTGCGGTGTGGTTATCCCGGCCTTTGAAATTCATTAGTAAAAGCGGAAAAATAAAGACATATTTTCAACATATGATAATTAGTCTTATCCTACCTCACAGATCCCTCTTTGGAAGACTTTACTCCAAACGGATGGTACATTGTCATTGTCAAGTGTTGACCCATCCTCATATAAGTCTGCCAACTTCTCACAAACGGCAGCGTTCATGAGAGCCATCTGATATGCAATGGATCTAAGAAAGCCGCTAAGCGACGACGACGTCCTGTTCTCAAAATGGAAGAAATAATACGAATACTCTAATCCGGACTGGGCAAGTTTATCCACAACATACGATGCTAAGAACGTCTTTCCAGTACCTGGATTAGCATACATCCAAAAGATATGTGGCTTAATAGAAGCGGCTGATTGATCTTCGTGTAAGGGGTCTTTAGGGGGGTTTCTCCACTCTTGAAAGTCCTCGCTTTTATCAAGCCACTGACAAGATCCTTCAGCCCTCATGTAATGTTCGTTCGGACGATCTGTCACCCCTAAGAATGACTTCACTGATTGCATTTCCTTCTTCGACCTGGTAACTTTGGACTGAAACACTATTCATCGTTAGTCGCATTGCAACATATCCCTTCAATGGACGTACCTTTTTTCAATATGTTCTCGATTGCACTTGTTAAAGCGTTCTTCAATGTTATATAGCCAGGATCATCAGGGCTGTCGAATTTGCATATGGTTCTGTGATCCGCGTTGATGTACTGCACTCGTTCGTTTTTAAACCCTAGAAAAAGAAATGTTAGGTATATCAAAGAGGTGTGATCCAGTAATTCAGGTACGCACCCAAAATTGCTGAATGTTTTTGCACTATCAACCCAGGACCCATTGCCAGGGTTTCGTAGAATGAAAATATGGGTAGATCGTGCGCGAGCCTGCTAAATTCTTCGTTGATAAGTTGAGCCGACGTCGAGCCAATGGTAAGATCAGTTATATATTGTCGAGAGGATAGAACCCCGGAGATTTTCAGAATGTTGTTTAGTATTCCCGCATAGTCGGATCCCCGATGAGGAGTTGCAATGAAGAAGATGCATTTAATACGCTCACCGAATTCTGGCACGTTTTTAGATAGGATGAAGGCCTGTATCATGGAATTAACAGAGACTACCAAACGTGTAAACGATCACCTTCTCCTCACCTTCTTAATTACCAGACCACCCATAGAATGCCCAACAAGAATGATTGGCTTCTATATGATATTAGCATCATGGCTTAAGCTGGAGCGACACTTACTTACATTGCCATTTTCTCGCAGATGCGGCGAGTTCCGCATTTCTTCGAGCAAAGATTGCCCGAAGTCATGTACATTTAGTATGCTAGATTTAGTGCTTGCCCAGTCCGAGTCGTAACCGAATGTGTGGATATTCACGTTATGAAAACCCCGTTCCAGTGGTAGCCATGACTGAGGCCAGAAGCTATGGGGTTCGGTCCCCTTACGCCACGTCTTGATTGACCCTCCCCGTAAACCATGGACAAAAATAAGATCAATCAAGGGCTCAGGGGAGTATCGCAGAAGTCGCAGCCCAAACGGGCCCCTAGTATCTTCGACATCATCCCCAGAGATCTGTTTATAACCCCTGAAGTTCGCAAATCTTTTCTTTAGTGAGGAAGAGGGCCAGGGTTTCTTGGCGTTTGCGGTATCGTGCCCAACTGTCGAGGCAGTCCTAACTATACCAGGAACTGCGGGGTGGATTTGAACCCTCTCAGCAGAACCGATGGGTTTTATAATGTCCATTTTGTTCCTGTAACAAAGGAAGGTGAGCCAAATTGTGTTTGAGTTTCTATTGGCATGAGTGGGTGAGGCAAATACCATGAGGCTCACATTTGTATAGGGTATAAAAGATACTATAACACACATATGCAGCCTGACAGCCTGGGTCTTTTCTCCAACCGCTCGCTACGCGCGCCAGCTCGAAAGCCCAGCCTGATCTTACGAACTGACCACCCTGACGAAAGCAACCAATCAGGGTGATCGTTCCCATCTGGTTGCATGTTAGCCCCATCTGAAAGTGGCCCCCCTCTCAACGACGCTATTACTGCGGCTGAAGACTCTTGGAACACTTATGTAAATAACTACAAGCTTTGGACAGGATGAACTATGAACTTCTGGACCCTGTGATACTTGCGGGTAAGTCTATCTATATTATAGACTTAAGATGTTACGCATTGAAAAGTGATTTCCAATTAAGAAATAACGGATTGTGGTAATTGTGTATGCAGTCTTTCCACCCGGGAGCACTGTCGTATCTGTTGTACTTCATGGAAAAACAAGGGTATACTCTAAACCAAAGACATCTTGATAAAGAGTGTAATACTGACAGAGATTCACAGTGGTCCATTGGTCTAAGAGTAGATGTGAAAACGGGCCGTGAAGAGACGACCTACTTCCTTAAGGTTCGTACTAAACTACATTAGACATATATATACTCTTTTCCTTGGTTGAAACAATATTAGATCATCGAGCGGCAAGAATGGACACCGATGGCAAAGGCCGAATATGAGGCGCAGGCAGCATTGGCTTCTGTAATACCAGAGAACGTCGTGATTCCAATAGCGTGGGGAACATTCGACAGCGGCTCAAAGGCCTTTTTTGTAACACGATTCCGCAACTTGCAAGCATGCCCGCCGTCGCCTATCCAGCTTGTGGCAGTCATGAAAAGGCTGCACCAGACATCTGAGTCTCCAATGGGGAAGTTTGGGTTTCATACCAATACCTACTGGGGACCTCCCGTCATGGTGAACGACTGGACGGATAGTTGGGAAGAGTATTATATCCGCCAGTTTCGTTCCGACATAGAGTACGCCAAAGGAGTGCATGGCAAATGCCCCGAGCTGGACGAGTTAACAGAAATGCTAGTTGAGAAGGTGATACCCCGACTCTTACGACCTCTGCAAACCGGCAGTAGGAGCATCAAGCCCTCATTATGTCACGGAGACCTCTGGGACGGAAATGTGCAATAGTTGAGTGTCTTCTCCCATATTGATAATAATTGGCTTTATATATCCTTCCGTGGGTGTGGAGTTTGCGTGCTGACACATATTTTATCAAAACAGTGATGAGGACACGAATCAGCCCATAATTTTTGACTCATGCGCCTTTTATGGACATAATGAGATAGACTTACAGGCCATTGGTGATCCGCGATACGCGCTGGGAATGGAATTCGTAGACATGTACAAGAACGAGGTGGGGGCTTCAGAGCCACAGGAAGACTTCTACGACCGCCATGACCTCTACGGCATGTAAGTTCTTGCTCATGGAACGAGGCAAAGTAGTAGACACGGACTGATCTAGCACAGCCGTAATAATGTCGTCGTGGCAGCGATTTGCCCTGAGCAGGTTCACCTCTTAGAAAAGTGCGTATTGCGATATCCTGTTATTAGTAAAGGGGTCTTAACTCATGGCGTACATGTTGATAGGGCGAAAGAGACCATGCGGGAACTAATCGCGAAGTTCCCCGATGGATTTGAAGAGTTCCAAAGTCGGGTTGACTTACAATTTGATAGGATGAAGGAGACACTGATCCCGAGGCTTCACGATGGGTTTGAAGGATATCAAAGTCGGGGTGTCATTGGAAAGGCAACATTGTGAGGCTTTGAATATAAGAAGCCAATTGAACCGTCTCTCCTTATTAAACGTACCTTTACATGTGTTTAGAGAAGTTATCTCTTTCAATCGATATAGTTGACTTCGTCTTTTCAGTTATAGCTACCTAAGCCTAGGTGACTCTGATTGGATAGCTCAATTGTCTATCGCAGAAATATAATTGGGTTGACACCTACAAAGAAGACTTTAAGTAATCATGGCTGTTTCCAGGTTTAATGAGCGTTATCAATTAATCTCGATCATTTGTAGTATCCGAAAATTGAATATGGATGAACCCAACCCGGTACCTAGCTCCATGTACTCAGCTTGAGTTTAAGATAGTTTCTGTGCAAGAATTACCAAAATCGCGTTGGTATTTATGCACACGATAACTAGCTTAATGTACATTTGGTATGTAGAGACCCAACAACATATACCCCGCCGATGTTTCTCCCGTGTTACCATGCTGGTGAGCAGGGATCGATCCATCGTCGATGTAAGCTGAAGCTAGGAGAATTAATGAGTAAAATGATTCAAGGGCCGTTACGTACTACCTTCTAACATACCCCCATTTAAACTCTTACTCGGCCTCAGAGAAGTCCTAAAATATAGAGATGGAACATCGCACAACTTGTTCTCACGAGCCCGCTCCCCAGCTTGAGAAAGTGGACGAACGGCTCACCGAATCAGCCTATCAGCAGCAGCAGCAGCAGCAGACGCCCCCATATTCTATCTTCAGTCGCCAGCAGAAAGTCTGGATAATCGCCATCGCTGCCTGGGCTGGTTGGTTCTCCACGGCTAGCAGCTTCATCTACTTCCCGGCTGTCCCTTTCATGGCTACTCAGATGGGCGTGTCCGTGGAGCAGATCAACCTTACCGTGACATCGTACTTGATAGCTTCTGGCGTCTTCCCAACCATCACAGGTAGTGTGGCTGACAGGTACGGGCGCCGGATCACGCTCTTGGTGTCACTATCTGTCTATATAGTTACAAATATCGGTCTGGCTACTCAGAGGTCGTTTCCGGTCCTCCTACTGCTGAGGATGCTGCAAAGCATGGCAATCTCAGGTACAATTTTCATGCCCGTCCCTCCCTTCCCCTTCTTTTACAAGTATACTGAACAAAAACAACTGAATCAACTATCATAGGTGGTTATTCTATCACGTACGGCGTTGTAGCAGATATTGCCTCTCCTGCAGAAAGGGGGAGCTATACAGGAGGTGTCGCTGTATTGTGTGTGGTCGCCTCTGATGTCGCTATTGAATTTCCTACATGTTAACTTAGACAAGCCTTAACACACCCCCTAGCCTTGCACCTACGATAAGCGGGTTACTTCTTCTGAGGTGGACATGGCCGTCGATCTTCTGGTTTTTGGCCATATCGTCGGCCGTCGTCTTTGTCACAATGTTGATATTTCTACCAGAGACAGGTAGAGATGTTGTCGGAAATGGGAGTCGATCCCCTTCCTCGATAAAGGCACCACTAATCAACGTTCTTGTCCCGGCACTTCAGTCTGAGATCCAACCAGAACGAAAAAGCACCAGTACGGCCAAAGCACCTAACCCACTTTCTGCTATCTTTTTGCTTAAAGATAGAGGAACGTTGGTGGTCTCCATTTGCTTCGGAATTTACTACATGGTCCATTCCTGTTTACAGGCATCATTATCTACTGTATTCGTAGATATATACCATGTATCTGGATTAGTAGCGGGCTTGATTTACATCCCTTTCGGCGTCGGTTGTTCTATAGCGTCATTTGTGGCTGGTTTGGTGCTCCCGCCTTTCGTATGCTCATGAGAGACTAAATCTATTATAGGTAGGATCGTTGATCACGATTACCGAGTGACAGCTGAAACTCATGGGTTCGACATCAGCCAGTCGGAGCCAGATAGCCACTTAGAATTTCCAATTGAGCGAGCCCGCTTGAGGACTTGCAAGTATGCCATACTAGTCTGCGCCCCTCTTATTGCGGTGTACGGCTGGACGCTTCAGATCAAGTCGGTGAGAATGCTATCCTATGCAAGACACAGGTAGGGTTGTTTCTCATTCACATAGCATATGGCAGTACCATTGAGCCTCCAGTTTCTGATTGGGTTCTCCAACCAGCTTCTATACACTGCAAGTCATTCCAAGCACGATGAAAGTGGGAACCTGATACTAATATACACCGGTTTGAGCAGTGCCTGAACACATTGCTTCTTGACTATTGGCCTGGTAGGGGTGCTTCGGTACAAGCGGCCAACAACCTAGTCAGGTGCGAGCTGGCTGCTGCAGGGCTTGCTGTTTTAGATGTGATGCTGAGAAACATGGGACCTGGCTGGTGCTTTATCGTGTTTGCTGGGATCCATGTTGTTACTCTTGCTGGCTTCGTAATGCTAGAGCTGAAGGGTCTCTCTTGGCGTTCTAGACGAGGATGACTGCTGAACAGGTTGTTATACAAATACAAACGAATATCCTATTCTTCAGCTCATGGTATCGATACTCTGATAGGTCATCCTATATGCCGATTATAGAAATAAAAATGGCTTGCACTAGATTCAAAAGATGGTGGTTGATTATACCAACGCAAGTTGATCTACATACATATCCACTATTGATCAATTAAGACCTCCTAGCTGTATCTAGTTTAAATGAGTGGGACTAGACACTACCAAAAAATAGGGGTCCTAGTCGAAAGCGCCTTACCGTCCCAATTCAGTAAGTAAATCTTAAATCGCGTCGATGGCAGAAGCTCCATATCTTCAGAATGATGGAGAAAGAAAAAAAAACCCCCCAAAAAAAACACAAGTTCCATGGAATTTTGGTTTCTGGGTGGGAACGTGGATCTAGTACCTAACGTCTTCAAAGGTTACGCCATCTCTGATCATCTACACTTCGAAAACGTTCGTGCCCATCAAAGTTTAGATTTGGATTCATGACTTAATTAATTAATATTCAAACACATCTCACTTCACTTGCTCATTTTTAGCTTCTTGTTCCTTTATTTACTTTCTCAGCATTCTTCTTTTCTGCCGCGCTTTGTTCATACCAACACTTTTTTTTTTCCTCATTTGTTTTATTGTGGTACGCCAATTCCCCGATTCTGCAAGATCCCATAGCTATAACGCCAAAGTACCGCCTCGTGGCCCCCCCGTTCGAATCAACGCACGGGAAGCTATCATAAGAGTAAAACTTTTAACGTCACAGAACCTACCTCGTGGTACCTAGCTTGGGTACTACATATGCGTGTGATACCTAGGTACCACCAACTCGTGGTCGTCTATATAAGAGAGGGGGCGAGCACATTATTGACCAGGATACCAAATTAAAGAAACATACCTATATCTAGGTATATGTCACTCTGATCTCCTGATCTATATATACATAGGCCACGCCGATCCCTGCTCACAGAAACTCCCACGAATAATAAACATCCTCACATTACTCAGCTAGAACGCCTATAGCAGGAAGTGGAAAAGAGGAAGAAGAGGAGGAGGACGAAGAGAAACGTTACGCAAACCCTGTACATCCGATGAACAACGTCGGCGCCGCCGCTGCGTTCCACGCAGCCCGAGGACCTAGCAGGCGAGGAGGGAAGGGCAGCATTTTACTCGCGCCAGTATTCTTCACCATAATCGTCGGGTTTATCATCTGCGCCTCACGCCTTATCCACAACCCGCATCGCTACGCATCAGATCCACCACTACGTATAATGACCTATGCTGAGGCCCTCACACCCACCATAGCCGGCCACAAGGGCAAAGACAAAGACGGCGGACTCACGCGACTAGCCACCCTCCCGGCGCGGCACGTACCCGTGCCCGAGGCGGACTCCCCGCGGCTCATCGTCGTCGGCGACGTGCACGGGCAACTGAGCGCGCTCGAGGCGCTGCTCTCGAAGGCGGGGTTCTCGCGCGCGCGCGGCGACCACGTGGTCTTCGCGGGCGACATGGTGAGCAAGGGGCCCGAAAGCGGGGGCGTCGTCGACCTGGCCATGTCGATCGGGGCGTCGGGCGTGCGGGGCAACCACGAGGACCGGGTGCTGAGGGCGTGGGAGTGGGAGCAGGAACGAGGAAAAGAGCTATCTTCGGAGGAGGAAGAGGAAGAAGAAGAAGAGAAGCAGGAAGTCGACGCGCAACGGAGAAGAAAAGGCAAGAAACGCAAACCCTCGCGCAAGGACCGCGCTACCGCCGCCCGCCTCACGACCGCCCAGCGCGAGTGGCTCGACGCGCTCCCCGTGATGCTGCGCGTGGGTATTATCGCGCCCTACGGCGAGGTGCTTGTCGTGCACGGGGGGCTCGTCCCGGGCGTCGCGCTGGAGGACCAGGACCTGCGGGCGGTCATGAACGTGCGCACGCTCGTGCGGCGCAAGAAGCTCAACAACACGGCGTGGAGCGCGCATACTTTCATCGACAGCGAGGAGGCCGAGGAGGCTGACGACGCCGCTTTCTGGGACGATTTCGATGTGGACTCTTGGGAGTCGTGCGACGATGCAGAGGAAGAAGGGCACGCGCAACAACAAGACCGTGAGCTCGTGCCGTCTGGAGGACACCACGGACGGCCCTGGGCTAAGGCATGGGACGAGCTGCAGCAGAAGCGGGCGAAGGGGCGGAGTGGAGGGTCCGCGTCTAAGCCCGGATCCGAGGCTCCGTCTGCCGATGAGAGCAGTAAGCCGCGCACCACGTCCGTGATCTACGGGCACGACGCGCGGACAGGGCTCGTTGTGCGGGACTACACGCTCGGTCTAGACAGTGGATGCGCGGCGGGCGGGGAGCTGACGGCCGCCGTGTTTGAAGCGGTCGCCGTGTCGGAAGCAGATGGACTTGAAATCGGAGAGACCGAGATAGAAGAGGTAGAAGGGAAAGAAGGAGGCAAGAAGGACAAGGTAGTCGTCAAGCGGCGGCTCGTGAGCGTCAAGTGCGAGGCGCATGACCGGAAGGGTGGGAAAGGAGGAAAGAAGGGGAAGCATAAGAACGAGAATAAGGAGGAGAAAGAGCTGAAGTAATGATCGTGTGAAAAAAAAAAGGGGCAAAAAAGAAAAAGAAAAAGAAAAAAAAAGAGAGACAAATTTGGGTAAAACGGGTGCACGCGCAACGAAAAACTATATATAATACCATCCCTTTATATACTTCCCTTTCCTGTCATGGATCCTAGATTTAAATACCAGATCAGGATACCTCCTACGAGGTACGCTTAGATCATGATACCAAAAAAATATCCATTATCCGGAAGACCGTTGGGAAAGGGGAAACAAGAAATCCAGACAACCAGTCTACCTACCTCAGCACCTACCCACGCCCTTTCATAGTCGCGTAATCATCTTGTACGTACATACGCATACTCATAGCTCAGCGAGAAGATACTATCACTTAACACGATATAGCGGCGTGTACTACTGGTAGTTAGCCAGACGATCGATAATATCTCGCGACGATGACAGGGAGAGCGGAAGAAGGGTTAGGGAAGGAATACCAGGGACAAAAGAAAGAAAAGAAGTTTAAAGAAACAAGACCCCGTCCAAAAAGGGGGGGAGGGAATTGCAGATATAGATCTCATCCAGAACCTCCCAATCTCTCAACAATAGCCCGTCCAGCACTCTCCCACCTAAGTTGAATAACCAAGGCAGGATATCCAGGGTCAGTCTGTATATAAGCAAGGAGAAAACGAGGTGACGTCAAAAGTCGAAGACAAGAGGGGGGAGGGGGGAGAGGGGAGGAAAAGTAGGTCGGTACGGTTGCTGCTACTAGGTTCCCTAGCTAATATATTCACCCGATCTACCTCCTTATCAACTATATCTCGTATCCCAAAAACTATAAACCATGTCCTAGGTTAGAAACTAACCCATCCCACCATACCAGGTCCCTGTGGCGGTTACGAGCTTTCCATTCGACAACCGCTTACCTATCCCGATACCCTAGAGGGTGTGTAAACTACTAACAGTTTGTAACCTACGTCAATCAACCTGATTTACGCTGCATGGACAGGAGTTATCTCGGGATTCGCCCTACATAGCTCTCTCTCTACGCCTAACCTATAAGCAATTATTATTTCAAATCTCACGATTATCATCAAGCCCATGTTCATCACCGACCGATCAGTCGATTCATTTCTATACATTTCAAAACCAAAATATTTGGTTCAAATCTTTTTTTCTTTTCAAAGTACTTTTCCCAATCTAGCTATGGACTGACAAGGACACCGGAAACTACCTAACGTCCCTAGGGAAAAAATAATGATGTAGAGAGACGTAGCCATGCAGATGGTTCTTCGATAAGGGTGAGAATAGCTTTTTATCCATTTTTTAGCTTTATTTTATTTCCCAACGTTCAATCGTGACATAACAGAAAAGAAGAAGGATGGATCTAAAACGGCTGGTATCCCCCGATCATCTGCATTAATCCATCACAACCTTTAAGCACCCGTTAATTCCTTATGCGGCGATCTTCTTCTTGATGATATCCTTTAGGGTAACGGCGTCAGCAGCGAACTTGCTGATACCCTCCGACAGCTTGTGAACGGCCATCTGCTCCTCGTTGAACTCGAAGCGGAAGAGAGACTCGTCGTTGATGTAGGACTGCTTGGGGATATCTAGGGCGGTGGCATCGGAAGCATCGAGCTTCTTGGGAACAGCCGCAGAAGAGTTCATGAGCTCCTCGAGCAGGTTGGGCTGTTGAATTGACAGTCAGTTGCTGCTCGTCCTGCTGGTTACGCCTCATGTATCTTGCAATACATGGAGGGACTGTGAGGGAATACGACTTACAGAGATAGTTAGGTAATCACAGCCGGCAAGCTCGGTGATCTCGCCAGTGTTTCGGAACGAAGCACCCATGACAATGGTGTTGTAGCCATGCTTCTTGTAGTAGTTGTAGATGGCCTTAACTGACTTGACACCGGGGTCCTCCTCCTTGGCGTACTCCTTACTGTAGGCTTTCTTGTACCAATCGAGGATACGACCGACAAAGGGGGAGATAAGGAAGGCACCGGCCTCAGCGGCGGCAATGGCCTGGACGAGGGAGAACATGAGGGTCAAGTTGCAGTTGATGCCGTGGTCACGCTGTAGGATCTCGGCGGCCTTGATACCCTCCCATGTCGAGGCGATCTTGATCAGGACACGGTCCTTGGAGATGCCCTGCTGCTTGTACAGCTGCATTGTCACATGGGATATTAGCATACCGTCGTGGTCTCGTTAACAGAGAGAGATACAAGACGAGGCGAGACGTACGTCAATGATGTGTAGGGCCTTGTCTACGGAGGCCTTAGTGTCGAAGGAGAACCGGGCATCGACCTCAGTAGAGACCTTGCCGGGGATGATCTTCAGGATTTCCTTGCCGAATTCGACGAGGAGGCTGTCGAGAGCAGCATCAACCTGGGAGTCGACATCGCCGCCCTTGCCCTTGGCGGATGCAACAGCAGCGTCAATCAACTTGGCGTACTCGGGCTTCTGCGAGGCAGCCAGGATGAGGGACGGGTTGGTGGTAGCATCTTGGGGCTTGTACTTCCCAATGGCTAGAGATTATTTGTCAGTGGCCAATTCACTGCGGATGGTTTCTCGGTGCTCGGTGCTCGCCGCTTCTCTCGATCGAGCGAGTCTTGCAGGGGGGAGGGGCACCGGAAGCGCGGGAAATACTAACTTGCAAAGTCGCCTAGAATATGTCTCAGTCAGCACCCAGTTTTGCCAAGTAGATAGCTGGTTTAACAAAATGGAATAAACATACCCGAGTCGCAGACAACAACCTGATTGTCGAAATGCACTGGTTAGCTTGGTTTCTAGGCTTCATGAAATAATTGAGAATAAAACAACAAGCTCAAATCGATTTTGATATTGGGAATCCCCTCATAACCTACGACAACGACGCCCCAAACGTCACGATGGAGGGGCAGTCCAGTCTCAGATGATGGTGGTGGTGAATGAGGGGTAAAAATGCAAAGCTCTGGTTCAAAGGTTGGTTTTGGTTTGGACTTACAGTGCCAGAGGCCTTAAGCTGGTCAAGAGAGTTGGACATATTGGGCGCCTTCTTTTATTTTGGGGGTCTTGGTGTAAATTAATTAATTGATCGTGACCAAGTTGTTTTGTTTTGTTTGGTTTATTGTATTTAATAAGTTGTAGAGTTTAGAGTTGAGGCAATGGTTGGTGGGGGGGTTAGGAAAGTTATACGCTCATTATTTTACCATTACGTTAGCAAAGTCTTAGCGGGGCTCAAGGTCAGGGAAATAGCGTCATAACTTGTATGTAGGTACGTAGGTACAAGCTACAAAGGTTCTTTTCTTTTTCTTTTTCTTTTTTTTTTTTGCCCCGCCAACTTTTACATAGAGGACCACATCCATCCGAATTTCTATCTCATTTCATTCGCTCACCTTGGTGACCAAGCTTCGTTTGCCTTCCATGATACACACTAGAAACAAACTTCTTACAAGCGGCATAAAGGCAAAAGAGATAGAGATAAAAAGGTTGAATTAAGCGTGTATTTTTTAAGTTATTTAGTAGCTAACTAATCTAGTAAAATGAATTAAAAATACTTATAAGCTATAGTAGCTTAATTACTTATTAATTAAAGTAGTTAGTAAGTTTATTAAATAAAAAAAAGCGTTTTTGCTTATAAAAACTTAATAAAAAAAAATTAAACGTTAGCTAATTAAAATTATTATTAAATTTTAAAGTATAGCTTATTATTTAGTAATTTTAGTTTTTTTTTAACTTGCTTAATAACTCGTTTTTTACTTTTTATTTAATAAAAAAGCAAAGTTGCATATTAGCTTTTTTTTTAATATTTACACGCAACGTTTTTTTTAAGTTTTTTTTATTAATATTTACTTTTATTTTTAAACGGCTTACTTGCTTTTTAATAAAATAAACGTTAATAATTAAACTATTTAATATTTTAAGCTTTTTTTTAATTTTAATAAAAATAATATTATTTATACTTTTTAAAAAAAATTATTAAATTAAAGTTTTTTATAATTAAAACTAATTAAAAACTTTAATAATATTATAATTAAATATTTTAATACTTAACAAATTTAAAAACTTAATTTTTTTTATAACTTTTTAACTAAAATTTTAATTTAACGAAGTTTTTTAAAAAAAAGCTATAAATTAAAAAAAACTTTTTTTAATAAGTTTTAAATTAAAAAAACGTTATAAAATATTTTTTTTTATTAAGTAAAAAAGTTTTAATAATACGTATAAAAAAAATATAAATAATAAAACTTAAAAAATTTAAAGCATTATTATTTAAAACTGTTAAAATTAATTTTTTTAAAAGCTTTAATTTAATTATAATTAATAGTTTTATAGTTTTTTAAAATAATAAGCTTAATTTAAATAAAGTAGTAGTTTTTTAAGCTAATAAACTTAATTTAAATAAAGTAAAGTTTTTTTAAGTTAATAAACTTAATTTAAATAAAATAGTAATTTTTTAAAAAAAATAACTTTAATAAGCTTAACGTTAAAGTTAAAAACTTATATTTAAATATTTTAAATAATAATTAGTTTTTTTTATAATATTTTTATTTTTTATTATAGTTTTTTTACAAAAAGCTTAATGCATTTTTTGCTTTTTTTATAAATTTAGCTCGTTATTAATTTAAAAAAACATTATTACTAAATAGTTTATAATAAATAACTATTTTTTACTTAATATATTTTTATATAGTAATTGCACTTTTATCGTGTTTATAATAAAGCTGCTTAAAAAACGTTTTTATTTTTATATATTATTTTAGTTAATTAATAAAAAACCAATTTTTAATTACTTTTTTTAAAAGTTTTATTTAAAATTTAAAAATAATTAATAATTAATTATTTTATAATGCTAATTTTAATAAAGCATTAATATTATAAAAGTTATTAATATAATAAATAATATAATAGTTTTTTTTAATAACTTTTTTTTAAAAAAGCAATATAGTTTATTGCTTAAAGTTAAAACTTTAATTTAAACTTTAATATATATTATATATATTTTTTAGCTATTGTTATAATAGTTTAATAATATTAGTTTAAAAAACGGGTTTATATTTATTATGTAGTTAGTTATTTTTTATATTAAACTTTATTAAATATAAGCAATTAATAAGTTTATTAAAAAAAAAAGTATTATTTAGTGTGCTTATTATATTTTTTAAAATAGTATATGCTATATGCGCGTTTTTTATTTTTAAATATTAAGCTATTATTTAAAACTTTTTTTTATACTTTTATAAATAATAAAAGTTAAGTTTAACTTATTTAATTACTACTTTTATAAAGTTAAAATAAAACGCAATTTTTTATACTTTAGCGTTTTTAAGTAATAATAACATATAAGTTATAAAGTTAATAAAATATACTTTTTTTTTAACTATATTAAGTAAAAAATTTGTATATATATTGTTATTTTAATATTTATATTATTAAATAGTGTAAATAAAAGCTTGCTTTAAAGTAATTGTTACGCAGGGGATCAAGCTAGGTACAACCAATATATACTATAAGGGTAGTAAAGGACAAGAACAAATGCTTATCCTTCTTAATACTATAAGAGGGCAAGAGCCCTTATATATAGTGAATGTAAGCCGTACTAAGGGCTAATCCCCTAGTTAAATAGCTGCTGCCATAATAATAATTTAGTTATAAGTTAAAAACCTTTAAACCTTTTTAATAAAAAACTTAAATTTTTAAGTTATTTTATATATATTAATAATTAAAACCTTTATAAAAAAAAAATTATAAAAATTAAATTAAAATTTTTAATTTAAATAGTTTAAATTAAAACGCTAAGTTTTTTCTTATTAAAAAAGTAAAAAATAAAAGTATTAAAAGTATTTAGTTTTTTACAACTTTTTTTATTTATTAACTTTTTTTAATTTAATAGCGTTATTTTTAAACTTTAACTTTATAAACTTTTTTATAAAAAAGGCTTTTATGTTTATTATTGCTTTTTTATAACAATAAGCAATAAATAAAAAAAAATATAATAATTTATATGCATTTTAACTTAATGCTTTTAATTTACATTTAATATTAACATAATTATTTAAAATAAAAAGTTATATTTTAATAATTAAAATAAAAATAAAAAATGTTTTTATAAAATTAAAGTTAATATATAATAAGCTTATTAATTATTATGCATTAATAGTTTTATTTACAGTTTATTTAACTATTTTAAAATTAACTAATATTTTAATTATAGTTTATTTTAATTTTAAGTTTTTTTTAATATTAACTTTTTATTTAAACTTATTAAGCTTAGCTTTTTTAATATTTATTACTATTTATTATTAACAATTAATAAACTTTAGCAAGTAATTAAAAATAATAAATATAAAAGTATTTTTAATAAATATACTTTTAATTAAGTTAATATTAAAGCTAAGTAATAAAAAATTAAGTTTTAAATATTACTTATAAAATATTGCAAACTAATTTAAAAGTAATTATTTATTTAATGCTAATTAAAGTTATAAAAGTTTTATAACTTTTAAATTAAGCTAAACTTTTAAGTTATTTATAATAAAATTTTTATTATTTATTTAATATAACTTTTTTTTAAATAAGTAATTATTATTTTTTAACTTTATACTTTTTTTACTATTATTATTAAATGCATTAAAAATAATTTTTTTAGCAGCTTTTTCGGTACTTATAAGTTCTTAATAATGTAATGTTTTTTTAAAATATAAAAAAACTTAAGCTTATTAAAAAATAAATATAATATTTTAAATATAAGTAATTAAAAGTATAATATTAAATTATAAAGAAATTAAAAAAACAGTAGCTATAATATAAAAAAAAAAAACAAGTTGTAAAAAAAAAAATAAATTGTAAACTTAAAAATTAAAAAAATTAAGTATATTAATTATAAAAACTAAGCTAAAAAAGAAAAAAATATAAATATATAAATTACTGCTACTTATAGCTTTTTTTTTTATAAAAAAAAGTAAAAAATACTTTATTCCTTTTTTTGCTTTTTTTTTTTTTTTTTAAAAATACCTTTTTTTTTTTATTAACTTTTATACAATTCCATTAAAACCTCATTATTTTAACGCTTTTATACTTTATTAAATACTTTAATACTTTATTAATATTAATATTTTAACATAATAACTAATTAATACACTATAACACTTTAAAAAAAAAAAAACCTGCTTATAAGCTTAAAATTTAAGCTTAAATCGTTTAAAGTTTTAATAAAATAGCAATTTTAAGTTATTTTTAATTTTTAAATAAC
Organism: Camillea tinctor; assembly: GCA_022578605.1. NCBI lineage: Eukaryota > Fungi > Ascomycota > Sordariomycetes > Xylariales > Graphostromataceae > Camillea > Camillea tinctor. The sequence continues at coordinate 1,653 of MU394084.1, read as the reverse complement.
TTGTTTTAAATATAAATAACTTTAATGCATTTTTATAATATTTATATTTTAATATAAAAGTGCTATTTAAGTTTTTAATAATATAAAAAACTTATTTAATTTTTTAAAAAACAATAAAAAAGCTTTGTTAAAACGGTATAAATTTTAATAGCTTATTTTTTTAATAAATTATAATTAAGTTATTAAGCTTAATATATAATTATTAAGTTAAATGTTTTTAGTTTTGTGCTTTTATAACTTTAAAAATGTTAATAAATATATTATTTTAATAATGTTATATATAAACTATATATTTTAATATAAGCTTATTTATTATTTTATTAGCAAAAAAATTATAATTAAAAAATGTAAAAGAAAAAATTAACTTTTTTATATTAAATATTAAATAAATAGCTTTAAAATATTTTTGCAATAATTATTTAAATATAATTTTATAAAGCGTTTATTTTAATAAAATAATATATTTAAAGTTTATATATTATATAATATTAAAAATATATAAGTTTTAATTTATAAAGTAAACATTTTAATTAAAACTTTAATTAACTAATTTATTTAAAACTATTTATATAATTTTATTAAATAATTTAATTAAGCTAATTAATTTATAAAAACTTAATAAAGCGTTTATTATAATAATAGTTAAAAATTTTAACTAATTAAAAAATTTTTGTAAAATAAAAGCATTTTTAAAGTTAACATAAAAAATTAAAAATATTATGTTAATTTAATAAAATTAAAGCTTTAAGTACTTAATAATAATAATAATTAATATGCTTTTTATTAAAAAAGCTTAATTATACTTTAAAAATAAGTATATAATATATAAAATGTAAGTATAGCTTTAAGTTAAAATAAAAAAAAAATTAATAAAGTTTATTATTATAAATTATAATAAAGTAAAAATAATATTTAATTAAAAAAGTATTATTAAACGTTAAGCTTTATATTAAACATATTAAAAATAGCTTAAATAATAATTTTAAATATTACGAGCTATAATTAATTAAAACATTGTTTTATTTAGTTTTTAAAAAGTAATAAAAACTAAAAAGTATTTTTTATTATTATAAGCAACTTTAAGTATATTAGTAACTTTTTAATAATAAATATATATATGTTATATATTTTTTTAATAGTGTTTTAATTTATTATTTTTTAATTTATATAACTTTGCTTTAATTATAAATAATCGTAACTTAAGTTTATTAAAAAAATTAATTTTTTTTATTTTTAATAATTAATAAATATTAACGTATTACATTTTTTGCAAATATAATAACTTGTTTTATTTATTAAACATTAAAAAACTTAAAATAATAGCTTATTGCTATATTTTATAAAGTAATAAAGTATTAAAGTTAAAAATAAGTTTTAAAAGTAAAAATTTATAGCTATAAAGTTTATTTATTTATATTTAAAGCTTAATAAGTTTTAATTTTAGCATATTTTAAATAAACTTATTAACTAAGTTTTTAATTTTTATTTTTAATAGTAATTTTAATAGTTTATCGTATTTTTTAACACTATTTTTTTATATTTAAACACCTTTTTTATTTATAGTTTTTAAATTTTTAAAACTTAAAATATTTAAATAATTATTATTTAAAAATATCGTTTAAAAAAAAACATTAATTACTTTATTTTTTTATT
>MU394083.1:82039-424528 GCA_022578605.1 Camillea tinctor | reverse complement strand
TTTTATTTATTTTATTTATTTTATTTATTTTATTTATTTTATTTATTTTATTTATTTTATTTATTTTATTTATTTTATTTATTTTATTTATTTTAAAAACTTTAAAATATAATGTTAAAAAACTTTTATTTATAATTTTTAATAAATTATTGTATATTTTATAAAAACTTTATTGCTGTATTATAACTGTGTTGTAATTGTGTTGTTAATATATTGTGTAACTTTTAAAATAAAAATGCATAACTTTTATAATAACTTTAAAACTAAACTGTATAATTTTTGCAATAATGTTAAAATTATTTAAAAAAAGGGTTGTATAGACGTTAAACTTAAGTAAAATTAACTTTAAACTACGGTTGTACTATTAAAAATAGAGCTATTTTTAAGTTTAGTAGGGGCTTTGTGACGGCGTTTTTAAAGCTTTATATTAGTATTATATTAGGCTGGGGATGGGGTTAAATAAAGGTTATATTGATTTTAGAAAGGTTGTTGAGAAGGCCACGAGGGTTGCTAAAACGACGATCATTTTTAGATAAGTTAGGCTTATTTTTGGGATAGTTAAGATCAGGACGTTTGTCGTAGTAACGTTGGAGGTAGTATGTAATGTAGGTGCTATTATATTTAATTAAGGTTATATAAACGTTAAAACAAGGTAGTAGAAAGGTTATATAAAGGATATTTTGCCTTTGTTTTTGTTATAAGTTGTGTATTTGGTGTTGGTAATTTTAAAACTGCGTTTAGTTATAGATATGTTAACTTTGTTTTTAGTATAGGTGGGCCATTTTTTGTAGGTGTGTTAGTGTTTTGTTATAAATATATTAGTATTAGCTTGAAAACGGGTTATATAAGATTTATAAGCATTAGATTTAATTTAATGGTAATTGTTTTTTACGTTTTTAAACTTGCGTTGTTGAGGGGTTATAAAAGTGTTAAAAATGGCTTGTATAAGCGTTGAGATTAGGTTGTTATATTGTTTTTTTTGGCATGTTTAGCGTTAATATAGGCTTTTTTTTTTTTTTGGCAACCTGTTTGGGAGATTTTGCAGTAGTTACATAAACGGTTTGTATATGGTTGTTATGGAGGGCTATAACGTGTTAGTAAAGATTTGTAGTAGGGTTGTATAAGTGTTGGATTATTTTGGATAAAGTTTTTTTTAAGTGCTAGTAAGTTTTGATAATATTTTGATATTAGGTTGGGGGGGTGTTAATTAAAATTTATAATAGTGACGTATTAAGCTTGGACTTAGGTTGGATAAAGGTTAAAAAAGGCACTTTTAGCACGAGTATAAGTAAAAGTTTTAATATTGCTTTTTGATAAACTATTGTTATTAAAGACTATATTGTGGACTTTTTGGAGGTGGTTTTGGAGTGAATTGTAGTTTTTGAACTTTTTTTATAGGTGTTATAATTAGGTTAGTTAAGGGTTGGAAACGGGTTGTATATGGGTTATAGTAGACTTTAGTACAGTTTACGAAGGTGCTATTTTTAAGTGGAATTTTGAACCGATAAAATAACTTTTTGATATGAAGATTTGTAATAAGGTGCTTGGTTTTACTTTTTTTGGAGGCATTAGTTATTTTTGTTTGGTATGGTTTGAGGTCGAGGGGGCGGTTGGCAAGGCTTTTGTAACGGGCTTGGTAACTTTAATAAAGAAGTTAATTAAGGCTTGGAAACGGCTTAGAAACGGGTTGTATATGGGTTGTATATGGGCTGGATTTGGGGTTTGCAAGGGGTTAGCATATAGTTGGGCGACGGGAGGCCATAATGACATAAATTTTTTTATAGAAAAAAAAAAAAAAAAAAATGGTTGGAATTTTTTTTACTAGTCTACTTTTTTTTATATACTTAGTAGGGGTAGTAGTATTTGCTTTGTGCTATCTTAGTAGCCTATATACAGCTAAGCTATTAGCGCATTACTAGCCATCTATATGCCCTAGTGAGAGAGAATGACGATGCCCCACAATATCGTAGCTTGGAGGTTCCACCTACGGAGCTAAAAAGCAGGCTAGGCTAGCTAACCGGAGTATACACATGACCAGGGGGTTAAATTTTCTAACCAGGGGGTCAAAAAGCTTAGACCATCACTTTTTGGCTAAGGGGTCGGATTTTTTAACCCCCTCCTTAGCTGAACCAACGTTGAGACCTTACGGTTGGTAAAAAGATGGTAATTGGAAACGTTGGCGTATATAGTTAGAAATATTAGCATATATAAGTATATATGTTATAGTCGGCAACTATAAACGATTATAATAGTATATAATACTTATAAACATACGCTTAACGTAGGCTTAACGTAAGGTTATAAAGCTTACGCTGACCTTACGCTGACTTTACGCCGACTTAATATATTAATATAACAGTAATAAATATAAGCTTTATAGCTTTTTATTAAGTATACGTTAATATAATACTTAAACGTAAGGTTAACGTTAGCTTAACTAGTTAACGTTGGCTTAACTGAGGAGGGGGTTAAATTTTTTGACTCCCTGGCCAAAAAGTGATGGTTTAAGCTTTTTGACCCCCTGGCCAGAAAATTTGACCCCCTGGTCATCGTATCCCTCCGGAGTACATAAGCACCGATGATTTGCCATTGATTTGCCATTGATTACGTACCTGAGCTAGGAGGTTAGCTAGAGTCCGAAGTTTTACCGTTACAGCCCGAATTCCTAGTCCCAAATTCAATTCAATTCTCCATTCTCCATTCTCCATTTCATCATCCCCCCCAAAGCCAAGCAACAAACAACCACTCACTCGCAATCGCACTCCCAATCGTGAAAATACACAATAATGGATTTGCACATGCAAATTCCTATACTCAATCCAGCCACTCTTCTCAAGACATGACTATTTCCGTATATCCCATACACATCCTCCCAACATGGCCAGTATCAAGGTCACACTGAAGGCCATCGCTGAGGCCATTCGTGGGCAGAAATGGGACGAGGCCTTGACCCAGGCGGAAAATATCCTTGAGCGAGACCCGAAGAATTACCAGGCGTAAGTACTATACCCCTAGTTCAATCTCACCATCCTCTTGCTACTCTGGCACCATACCGAAGTGGCACACCGCCTTTGTCCTGCCGCTGCCAGATGACTTTCTAGCCGAGACCTTAACTAAACTATGTTGACCACCTATCCAGTCATGTGTTCAAGGCCTTTGCGTTGGACAAGAAGAATCAGCCGGACCTTGCCGAAGCTGCATACAAGAGAGCAACAGACATTCGCTCTGATGCGCAAGCCTGGCAAGGCCTCGTCAAGATCTACGAAAAGCAGGGTGCCAAGTCCCTGCAGAAATATCAGCATGCCGCCCTGAAGCTTGCTGAGCTATTCAGGGACGCCAATGAGATGTATAAATGTCAAGATGTTGTAGACAAGTTTATCGATTATGCGCGCGCTCAGGGTGACAGGTCACAGTACATCCAAGCTCTAGCTCTCATCCTTCCTGACAGTCCTATCTACCCAGCACTAGAGGGTCGGGTTCCCCACCCGGCCAAGACATATGAGACAATCGCTCAGATACTCGAGGTTGATGAGAAGAAACGCATCAATACCCTGATTGGTGAGCGACGCACCAGGCTGGGAGCCAGAATCACCGAGGTGACACTAGAGGTCAACCGTGAGGTTCTTTGCCAGAGCAAGCTTGCTGAAATATACGAGCAACTCATCTTGTGGGCCAATGACGATGACGTGAGGCGCCAGTATGAAGAGAAACTGCTTCAATTCAGATATGACCGTCTCCTCGTTACACCGGCGGCAGAGAAGGCTGCCGAGTTCAGGGTGGTCCAGAAGCTGGCCAATGATATGGTCATCATCAAGCATCCCTTTAAGCTTGCCTGGGACATTGCCATCGAATGGCAGGACTGTAAGGAGATCAAGGACTGGGATGTCAACGTTCTCAACGAGTACTGTTCCCATTTTCCGGATAGCGATCTCTACAGGGTTTTAACTGGGTTTATGACGAGCGAGTTCTCACCTTTTCCTAAGAAACCGGCGACGGCTCCAACTGATTCAACGCAAATCACCGGAGATGGTAACAACAGCAATGACGAAAGTGAAGATGATGAAGATGGTGGTGCGCCGACTTCCGTCATACCATACACCGATGAAGATAGACTTTTGATGATGACGGAGGGCATCTCGACCACCAATTCTTTACTTGCTCATCGATTAATGGGAGAGTACTACCAACACCTCGAAGAGCACGAAAGCAATGTCGAGCTCATGAGGAAAGCCATGAAAATTATGGCCGCTGAAACGGAAAAGACGGGCAAAATCTTCACGAACGCAAACCAAGCGTTCATGCTGTACCTAGGTACCGCACTAGTCTTTTACCAATCGCCGAGAAACCACGGAGAGGCAAAATCGTTCTTTGATAAGGTTCTAGAGATAGACCCTACGTCAACAGCCGCTATGATTGGGGTTGGGCTGATTTATGAAGAGGAAGAAGAGTACAATAAGGCCATCGACTTCTTAGGTCGCGCCCTCAAAGGCGATAGTGGGAATCTTCGGGTCAAAGCCGAAGTTGGTTGGCTATATGCTTTAAAGGGGGACTATACACGAGGCAAGGCCGAGCTGGAATCCTTGCTTCCACTCATGACCGAACAATCTGTGTCAAAGGATCTTTTAGCTCAGACGCAATATCGCCTGGGCTGTTGTATCTGGAACATAGACAGTTCCAAATCTGCTCGGAAGAGTCGGAGTGGCGCATACGCTTATTTCCTGGATGCTTTGAAGAGTAACTTCAGTTATGCCCCGGCCTATAGCAGCCTCGGAGTTTATTATGCAGATTACGCCAAAGACAAAAAACGAGCCCGTAAATGTTTCTTGAAGGCTGTGGAGCTATCATCGTCGGAAGTTGACTCAGCTGAGCGATTGGCCAGATCATTTGCAGACGATGGAGATTGGGATCGAGTCGAGCTCGTAGCACAGCGAGTAGTTGACTCTGGAAAAGTCAGGCCGCCTCCAGGCTCTAAAAAGAAAGGGATCAGTTGGCCCTTATCTGCTCTAGGAGTTGCAGAACTGAACAAGCAAGATTATGCCAAGGCCATTGTATCTTTTCAGCAGGCCTTGCGGATAGCCCCTGAAGATTATCATTCATGGGTCGGTCTGGGCGAGAGCTACTACAACGCTGGGCGTTATATCGCGGCGACAAAAGCCATTCAAAATGCCCAGAGACTAGAAGAAGCCGAAGATGCCTCCAAGTTTGGTGATACATGGTTCACCAAGTACATGCTAGCTAACGTAAAGCGCGAACTTGGCGAATTTGACGACGCTGTTGCTCTCTACCGCGAAGTCATATCGAGTCGCCCGGATGAGGAAGGCGTTGCGATCGCCCTCATGCAGACCATGGTTGAGAATGCCATGGACTGTGTGGAGAAAGGGCTGTTCGGCAATTCGGTCGATCTGGCCACTAGTACTATATCTTTTGCCCTAACCGTACCCTTGGACATGACCAACACTTTCAATTTCTGGAAGTCGATTGGCGATGCTTGTTCCATTTTTTCTGCTGTCCAAAGTGGCGTGCACGACTTGCCTGTCGATGATATACGCAAGCTTATTGGACTCGGCGAAGGCCACGAAGTAGCATACGCGATCCTCCAAGATGTAGACGGCATCGACAAAGCTATTTTTACCCAAGATATATCCACAGATGAACAACTTGAAGCCGACTTGATTCGAAGTCTACACGCTACTATTCTCGCACATAAAAGAGCAATTCACGTATCAGCGCAGGATGTCCATGCTCAGGCTGTTGCGTATTATAATTTGGGGTGGGCGCAGCACCGAGCTCATCTCTCTCTCCCGTCGCCTCTTCGAGTCCGAGCAAGCAAGTATCAGAAGGCTGCAGTGCGCTGCTTCAAACGTGCAATTGAGCTGGAGGCTGGCAATCCGGACTTTTGGAATTCATTAGGCGTAGTCACCAGTGAAATAAACCCAGCCGTAGCGCAGCATGCCTTCGTCCGAAGCTTATTCCTCAACGAGAGAAGTCCACATGCTTGGACTAACCTTGGCACCCTCGCGCTTCTTCAAAATGATATCCAAGTAGCCAACGAGGCGTTTACGCGAGCACAATCGAATGACCCTGACTATGCCCATGCTTGGCTTGGTCAAGCTTTTGTTGCTCTACTCTATGGTGATGCTAAGGAAGCTCGCGGTCTTTTCACACATGCGATGGATATTTCGGAGTCCTCTTCAATTTTAACGAGGCGTCAATATCCGACGTCTTTATTTGATCATCTATTGACAGGGGCTCTTAATACTAACGTTGGGGCTTTAGTCCAGCCGTTATTTGCTCTTACTCAATTACAACGATTGAAACCACAAGACCTTCCTTACCAGCATCTATCTACCTTGTATCAAGAGCGAACAGGAGACAGTCCTAGAGCTATAAACACTCTAGAGAAGTCTTGCGAGCACCTCGAGGCAGAATACGAAGCCACAGAATCTGCAGAATCCCTTGCACAATTTGCACTTGCAAAGACAGATCTTGCACGATCCTACTTAGCCATTGGCAAATATGCACAGGCTACCGAATGTGGCGAGATGGCCCTACAGCTAAGTAGCGATGAATCAGCGAAGGAGCTTACAGCTGAACAACGAAACAAGGCTCGCCTTTCTGCTCATTTGACCGTAGGTCTCGCCGAGTATTTTGATAAAAGGCCAGACGCAGCGGTCAAATATTTCGAGACGGCATTAGAAGAATCCAATGGCAACCCAGACGCCGTTTGTGTCCTGGCGCAAGTTCTCTGGGCAACTGGTACAGACGAAGCTCGCGAGAGAGCACGCACGGTTCTCTTTGGCGTAATAGAGAATGATCCTAGCCACGTTCAATCTGTCTTGTTGCTGGGTGTGATTGCATTACTCGACGCAGATGAGGAGTCTCTCGAGGCAGTCGTATCCGAACTAAATACTTTACGTACTAGTGATAAGGTCACCGATACGGAACATTCTCAAATCAGCGAGATCTTCCGTGCCGTTGCTGTCTTGTCGGAAGCCAGTAAGGAGGAGGATGTCTTGACTCAAGTGCAGAACGACATTATGTTATACCCTCAATTACCACATGGATGGTCCCGGCTAGCCGAACTGAGTGGGGAAGAGTACGCAGCTGATGTGGCCCTCAACGTGGCCTCCAAAGCAGTTCCACCCCGAGGTGAACTCTGTGCTGCTGACCTGGCAGACGCGTACGGAGGCACGGGTAAAATTGCCGACTCGCAGACGGCAGTATTTATTGCTCCTTGGACCAGCAGTGGTTGGGAGTCTCTAGGCAATGCAATTCCAACCTAAAGGGCTTTGCATTACCTTATGGCTAGTATGTTTAATTTTCTTAAATCCCCCCACCTCCCTCTTTTCACTATGATGATATGTAGTGCTACCAAATATGTTTCAAGACGGGACTGAGATCTTCGTTGATGGATAATTACACTATCTGATTTGATTACCAACAATCACAAACTTTTTGGGCTTTGATCTCTACATGCAGCTAACAAACTTTCCCTAGACAACCTAGCAATAGCCCTGCTTAGGACAAGCCAGGCCTGCTGATCACACTTGTGAAGACAAATGACATATGAGATATAGTTCTCATGCAAAATAGTGGTTGAGATGCAAGGACGGCACACATTGAACGATTGAGAAGCAGAGAATCAAGATGTGAGACGAATGAATGGTAATGAGTGACGTCCTTCATGAGGCATGGGCCTAACGTTGTGATGCCTATCAGGCTCCAGTGTTTCTGGGTATATCTCATCCCTAGTATATACACTTCAGTTTGTCCTCCTAGGTTAGAGATACCAATAAAGATGGCCTTGATCACCTAGCTGTTATGTGATTATCGTGTCACGTTTTTAGATTCTTTGTTTGTCTTGAACTGGATTGAAAATTCTGTAAGAATTAAGAATCAACTATTTACCCAGAGCTCAACTCTGTGATTATTTGGTATAGGTTATACACTTTGCATATGGTTCAGTTCACTCAGGGGATACACGAGGCTTCGTTACCCCCTTTACCAATGTACTCTAGTCTTCCCCCCTCGAGGAGTCCCGAGCTGAAAACTCTTTGTTCTTAGGTAAGTCTAACATCTGTGTTCATCAACGTTTGTTGATGTATCTACACAAAGGAAGTGCACAGCATATCTTCTATAGGTAGGTCTCCTTTGTTCGTAAGCTAGATGCAAATTTGGAAGAGTATTGTTTCGGTCTCAAGTTCTTCAAAAGTCTGACGATCTCACCAAATATGCCAGCGAAAATCGTAGCTCCTTTTTAGATCAGCAGTCTATTCATTTTCAGAACGCGATGGCCGCTTCTCAGGATGTCGTGATGACAGGGTTGTCGGATGAATATAAGCCACCAACTGACCAACTAGACGAATCACGATTACAAAAGTATGCCACTGTACCATTAATGGATGATGTCGAGTCTCTCGAGGATTACAAACCTGGCGGGCTTTGCCCTGTAGATATCGGAGACATTTTAGATAACAGATTCGAAGTAGTCCACAAGCTAGGTCACGGAGGAATTGCTACGGTCTGGCTTTGCTATGATACGAAAAGCAAAACATGGAGAGCTGTTAAAATAAATGCTGCGGAAAAGTCCTCAGAAGATTGCTCAGACATGAAAGCAATGAAGGCCATGAAGAAATTGAAGTTAAAATCAATCCATCGTCAGGACAGCCATGTCGTCATGCCCCTGAAGACATTCTGGACTACGTCTCCCAACGGCAGACATCTATGCTCAGTATTGCCCCTTCTCGGGCCTAGACTCTCGGACTGGAGAAGTGAGCTGGGAAAAGATGGCGACCGCGTCAATAAGATAGGTTATCAGATCGCCGAAGGCCTGAGCTTCATCCACAGCAAGGGGATATGTCACGGCGATTTCCGGCCACAGAATATTCTCATGAAGCTAAAATCTGTCGATAAGATGAAAAAGGAAGAAATGGAGGAATTGATCGGAGAGCCAATTACTGACGAGGTCTGGACGCAAGAAGGCAAGCGGAGCGAGAACGCACCGAAACAGGTCGTCAAGGCATTTCCCTGGCAGCGATTCCAGGAGTTCGTGACAGATGAGATCGCCATCGTCGACTTCGGGGAGGCCTTCGAGTCAGCGCATCCGCCAGAGAAACTCGGGATTCCGTGGGAGTATGCGGCCCCTGAGATCATCTTTAATGGGAAGCCTAGCATCGCCGTTGATATATGGTCCCTCGCTTGCACTCTTCTGGAGGTCAGGCTCGGAACACGATTAACCGGGGACCTGAACTCTATCATTCGGCGCATGGAGCGATTCATAGGGCCCATACCGCATCCCTTCCGCCCAGTCGCCGAGCAGATGGTCTACGAGCAAGAGCTAGAAGAGTACACCCTGTGGGGGTCAGACGAAGACCCGAAGCCAACTCCGCCCAAGCCTCTCCCAGAGGGAAAAGACGTCGCCCTTGAGCCTATGTCGGGGCCGCTAGATACGCCGATCAACAAGCCCGAAGAGAGGGAAGAGGAGGCCGGCGAACAATATACCACTACCCTCCAGAAAAAGCTCGGATCCAAGCAGATGACCATTGAGCTTCAGATACCGCCCAACGCACCGCCCGGCACGAAGGGCAAAAAGACTCTGGTCCTCTACAGTCTCCCGGAAGAGGAGGTGCTGCTGCTCGCGGACCTGCTGGGGAAGATGTTCCAGTACGACCCCGAGAAGCGGATCAAAGCGGCCGATGTGCTCAAGCACGCTTGGTACAAGGGGAAGCAGACAACCGCTGGGGTTACTGATCATGATGGAATGGCTATAAACAGGCAGGTTTACTGGATCGCTGTAGGACTCGGTGTGCTGGTGTTTCTATACGTGTTTCTCTCGCTGGCGTTGGGAAAGCATGCTATTGACGGGAGTACGTTTGTAATCCCCGGGACGGTGTTTGAGGGGTTGGAGGCAAGGCAGGTGCTTCTCATAAATTACAATTAGTTGAAGTGTTTTGGATTCATTTCGTAGTCTATGTTTATGTTCTGCTTTGTATTTAAATCACTATGGGATATAATTACTAGCTACATCTATCGCGATGCTCTTTCCTGGTAAACGTGATCCAATTTCACTTAGATTTGATGTAGTTCACAAGAAATGAATAGCCATGGGATTTTCGTTACAGTGCTATCAGTCTAATAGCATAAGTGGTCTCCCGGGGACCTCAAGTTGACTTGATTAAAGAACAAAGCTGAATGTTGCTAATACGTGAAAGACCTGGGACTATCGTTTGCGGGACACAGCTCAAAGGTAATCCGAGTATGTCATTATCGCATCGACAATGGACTCTAAGAGCAACATACTCTTTATGACCTCGAGAAGAATGGGGAACTAGCAAACGTAAGTGAGATATAGAGCGTAGTATACACGTAAGTGATCTAGTTAGAGGCTCTGTAGCTTATGTATTGGTAATGATGTCTAAATCGTTTGGCCAGGATGACGGACAAGTTGCATGGACCCCATCCATGCCCATCCCCGAGGGCGGCCCCCTTCCGTTCGACAATGTGACGAAAGAACCAATCGAATATACCAAGAGCTGGGGTGTGGGGACGGTGGACGATCCAATGGTATGAAAATAAAACACTTCCAGGGGGGATGTTTAGAAGAAAGCATAGATACATCCGAGCGGTAGATTGCTAGAGAAAATAAAGATACATCGTAGCGTTTGTCGGCTAATACTGCAACTCTCCAGGTCATGTGGATCAGCGACCGCGTGCTCATGCTCGAATACGACGACCCGGACCTCGTCGATAGGAACGTGAGGTTCGCGAAGGCGCAGGCGAGAAACTGCAAGTTCACGCATATTTGGATACGGTAAACCACTTCCTCCTCCTCCTCCCCCTCCTCCTCCTCATCAAACCCCCGTCTCTTCCACCTCCCACTAACCCATCCCGGAGCAGAAAAGAAGAACACGACCAACGCACCTGCCGCGACCCCATCACCGGCATGAAAACCCGCGAGCTCGCCGACGCCCAGAGCCACATGACCGTGTACATGGGCCTCTCGCCCACCCGCATCAGCGTCCACGGCCACCTGTATACTACGGTCGTGCGCGGTGGCAGAGGAGCCGGGGAACTGCGTCTCATGCCCCGCGAGCGCCGGTGGAAGGACCCGCGCACCGGCCGGCCCGGACGCAACCCCGAGCTCTGGAAGTGGGACCTCGACGGGAGCTTGGTGAAGCGGCATAGGCGCCTGGAGTTTGGGACGGGGCCGGTGAGCTGGCGGAGATAAGGGGTGAGAGATGGGGGGGATTTATTGGGAGGCGGTGTGGTTGGAGTTGGGGACCTGGGATGGGATGGTGGTTTTTTGGTTTGCTCCCCCCCCCCTTTTTTTTTGGAGATGAGATGGAGATGGAGAGATTGTATACTTAGTGTACTATAGGCGGTGGGTTGATCGCCGGCTTGTATGGGCTAGCTGCGAAGGAGATGGATACCCGTATACGGAGTTTATTCCTCTTGGCCAAACTTTTGGCTTATTTCTAGAATCCCAGCTGTTATTAGTATATTAGGCGATACATAATTTTTAAGTCTTAATATGAGCCTATTTGACCCTCATCGCGGGTTAGGTATATATAGAGCATTGGATATTTGCTTTTGCCAAAACACAAATATACATAGGATGACTATCTTCTCTAGAGATGTGTCACTATTGCATTGAATTTCCTTTTATGTTCATTTGATGTCTTATTATGAGAAAAGAGTGAAGAGATTACGATAAACAGCTAAGATCCTTTCAGTTATGCATGTCTAGGACCTCCCCACACTTAGACGGCTGACAACATTGACGCTCGGGTGTCTCACCGGCACGGGCGTCTAATACATGAAGCTTGATTTGTGGTAGTAGCTTCGGGGGGTTCATCATGATTATAAGCCTACGGTGAGTTGACAACTGATCTATTACTGTGCATTAGGTATTAGTAGACAGTGTGCTTAGTGGAAATGGTTTCCCAAGCTCCGGAATATTTAGTGAGGAAACAAATATTCGAAATATATTCGAAATATCTAACATTATGAAGTGAACTCGTTCTATGGTCTAAATGTTTCCTATCTTTATCTTTATGACGTGGACAATTCAATCCTACAATCGTAAAAGTCTTTCGAACGTGACTATAAATGTACTAAGAAGAGAGCGCGGCCTAGATCATGTTGCCATTTTTTTAAATACCAAATAGATCGCGAACACACCGGAGAGGAAACACAGAGGAGCCAAGACGACCCCGTCGGCGTTGATTACTATTAAACAGAAAGTCAGGGTTGTTGTTTAAGGGGGTGCCATATGTGCGTGTGTATTTCCCTTATACGGGAGAGCACTGTTATCTGTACTGCATGTGACCCGGAAAATGCGTTTTCCTACCAGATGGGGACGACCCACCACCGATCTATGTTGTTGTGAATCCAACCCGTGCATATAAAAAAAGGGGTTGGTTGGCTCCATTTCGAGCCAATCACCCGCGTGTCCCATTTTGGAGAGAGAGGAAAAAGGAGAGAACCATGGATGTTGTTGCGTGAACCAAAGGAGAATATTTTAGGGCGTGTATTTTGACGGTAGGACTTATAGCGCGAGGGCGGCGAGGAGACCAGCACCGATTAGGCCCATACCCATCTCAGGGCGGACAGCGGCATCGGGCGTCGCCGAGGCAGATGCGGTGCTCACAGCTGAGGCGACGATGTTGGATGCGGAGGCAACTTCGGTAGGGTCGGGATCAGATGTGGCTTCCTCGCAAATCTGAGGAGCGAGGGTACTGGCTTCTAAAGAAGAGGCGGAACACGATTAGTTTATTATCGACAGGATAGTAAGGTGGGGGAGGGGGGAGGGTGAGGGAGGGAAGAAGTAAGGGGGGGATATCTACTCACTGTTGATATCATCACCTGAACATCCAGAACTAAAACCGATGCAACCGATCATGCTGCTAGAAAACCTGTCCTTTCCAGAACCGCACAGACATGTGAAGTCGGTCGCAGCACACCCGGCAGCGTTTGCAGCAGTGCTCAAACATGATACGGCGCACTGGGGAAGCTGAGAGACAAGTTCGGGGAGAGAAACATCAGTGGAGGTTGCTGCCGCCGATGCCGAAGCCGTCACTGACCCCGAAGCGCCAACAACGGGACTCGTCGAGGTTGCATTCTGAGCAGCTGCGAGGGCAGCAAAGAGGGGAAAGATGATGGTTGTGAACTGCATTTTTGCTAGTTATGTTGGGTTCGGTTAAATCGGCCGGGGATCGATATCGATGATCGATGAAAAAAAAGGGGGTGTGAATTTTATGCGACGGTATTTATGCCCTTTTTTATGATTCACGATGTTGCGTGCCGAATGGTGATGACGACGATGACACTGGAGATGAGAATAAACCCGAGAGAGTAAAATCGAGAATATTTTCTTTGGCCAGCCAAGGAACGAGCGAGGTTACGTAGGTATATTTTTTATTTAAACTGGCGGGAGACAGGTACACGGGCGGTGGACGTGCGGCTGAAAACAAAAACAGCGAGCGTAGGCGATTCACGAGATTTGATGTGGTTGAGATTCGGTTGTGTATTTCAAAAGGAGATGACGATAAGCGACTGGAACGGACAAAGAAGTGCGATCGAAGGCGTTCAAAAATGGAAGCTGAGCTGCTCCAATTAAAGGCATCAGGCGATCAAACAATTCGTCAGACTGACTTTCTTTTCTCAAACGTTAACTGAAGTAAGAGGTTTAGAGGTGGTTTGGGTGTGGGTTTTGAGAAGAGAGGGCGGTGCAGTTGGAAGATGATCCTGGCCTACGATCCATATTCGTATCCGACTGGGAAATTTGACTGGCCAACATGAGCCCTTTTTGACTTGGGGGTTTAGCAGGGTTGCCACAACTTCTGGGTCCTCGTATTTTTTTTTCTTTCTTCTTTTTGGTTGTGTTCCCTTTTCTAAAAACTGGATTCAGCTGCTAACTAACTTGAGTTGATTTCATCAAGATATTCTTTTGTCGCCAACTATCCGCTCAATTGAACCCTTATGTTTTGTTTACAAAGAATTATGATGTCACGGCACGACGCAATATCTAATCCAAACCTGCATCCGACAGATAGGTAAGTTTAAGTAAGTTAGGTAGGTACCATAACCTTAAAAAAACGTGCGCCGTAAATAGTAGCTAAAGTGAAACTCTGCTATGCACGAGTAACATTAGTAATGTGTCTAATGCATATGCCTAAGATACTAGTCTGCACTAAAACCACCCCAAAAGGGCTCGACAGGAACTAACCATTGGTCAACGCGCATACGCGTATAGGTACATGCCCTATCGATAAATCTTATCGATACCCGTCGCAAGCTCTACTACAGGGATTGTCCCATCTTTATGATCTCACTTCTCCTGAATCAAGATCAAGATCAATGAACAACAAGAATTAGGGCCAACATAGCCACGATGCCACCACTCCTACTACTTACATACTACTATCTCAACCCCCAATCACATCATATAAGCAGCCACTTCTCCTCTTTAAATCGAGATTGTTTTAGTAATGGACTCCAATTTTCGTTTTATTTTAGAAATCACGTCGTTTCACTTATTTGATGATCGTCGTTGGATGTGTAAAATTTTGGAGTGCTAGCACAGTTTAGTTGATTGTTTTTCCCAAGTGATGTCAAGCCAAAAAAGGTACGAGCCTGCGAGATAAAACTCATGGTCCGGATACAAAAAGCATTCGATGCATTTTGTTGTTGCCTAAATCCTGCTTCAATTTCCCTCTTGTAGGCCCACGTAGTAGGTAGTATCATGTTCCCACCATGGAGTCGGGTATCTTTTTGACAGCCAACCGAAAACCATGGTAGCGCCCTATCGGTCAGACGTTGAGAATAACTCCTATATAGACTACATACCTGCAACCTCAAGAACACGGGCCGAAAAGGCCTCTATACTCGGAAAATAACCTTGTGACAGGAATAAATAGCCTCTACTGAAGATATCATGACCAACTTATTCTTCTCATCAATCTATATGTTCTGAGCCTACGCCAATAGACAACACGCAGTTTCAATGGTCGAGTAAATTTCTGTAACTACTTGCACTTCCCCACAAAGTTACCCCAAACAACCAAATCGCTGGCAGATAAACCGAATCTACTCTATACCCTCAGAACCCTGCTACGAGTGCATCTGTGTAGTTAAGCTAAGATGGCGGACGAAGGCTGTGCTATGCGATTGCGAAATACGAACAATATTCCTCAGTGTCTCATCCGCCACTTTGCCAACACCAAATCTACTGAATAATTCCTTAAAAGAGCACTAGATCTGCATGTTCCTTCGGGGAATATTTGATTCGTTGCATGCGACAAGTTGTGATTCTCATTCTAGATGCCGTTCGAACCGTGACCAGTGAAAAACATTTGGTGATAGTGAAATCAGTAGGTGAATATTACACATGAAACATCGCAAGAAAATGTGACTAGAGCATCTTGTCATTTCCGACCCTGGTGACGTGAAAAGAAGCGAGTCCGGCTATGCTGTGTTCGGAAGGAAAACGGTAAGATTCAAATCACCAGCCTGGCAACCCCTTCACTCAACACAGAGCACATTTATTACAGACGTTTCTCGGTTGTTGCACTTTGACCTTTCGCCTTCACCGGCACTACCATAAAGTAACAGCTCATCCTAACTATTCCCGTCTAGGCGTGCGCAGGCACGGCTTGTAACAGTTTATCATGAGCCCATCTATTGTCAAGCAAATGGGAACGCCCATAGCTTTTTGGCTATTACCTGTGATGTAGTCCGTGACACGTATATATTCGTAATCAAGTAGGTCTGAAACAGGTTCTACAGCCGTTTAGCTTATACATGACGACAGGAGTATATTGCAAAGTTTCGGTATGAGAAACACCTCGAAACTTTCTAGCGGGCTACAACCAACATATACCTAGTCTCTCTGGTAGCAGGGCCAATTAAGCTAAGCCTCTCAACTCTAATTTAACTCCTAATAGTTCACGTCTAGAATGGGAAAATAATAAAAACATTAATTGCAAATATGTTCTAATATGAATTCTTCAGATTAAACATCAGGGTAAACCCTAGAGTATCATTTTGTCAGTGGCTATGCAAATGGGTTGCAGTATATTAGAAACATGAGCTAAGATGGACCTTGATGAAATTAGACGATAACCCCAGATCCTATACTAATAGTTGAATTTACTCATAATTTTGCCATTGTATTTCCGTATCAGCTTCCTCCTAAAATCAAATAGTCAAAAATGAGAATCACTAATGGGATTTGACAGAATGATGCTGCCAGTTATAGAACTAAGCCTATTAGAGGAGCCTAGCGAGGAGTCTCTATAATTTCTATGAAGCACACGACTCCGCGGAACTTGTCCCTGAATTGTGCTATATAAGCACAGCTTCTGCTTCGTTGATTTGATTTCCGGAAAGTTCCCGTTTACATCGTAGATATAGTAGAATGAAATGATAAGTCACACTAAATATACCGAATCTCATCAAAATATAATGATAGAGCTTGGCCATTCCAAACCGGTTTATCTATAATATAGCAAAGTCATTTCTGGAAAATATACTCTTTCCGGAAACAAATTTGAAACTAGATGCAATTCGAATTAAACCCAATGTAAGGGTAAAATTGATACTATAAAATTTGGGTATCTTCGGACAGGTACCAGAACATTATCACAGACTGATGGTTCTATGTAGTGACACTTTTAAGCTGTGTGCAAACATAGCTTACTTAAGAAATACTAAGTCGAAAACATAGTCCAATTCTTAATTTAATTATCAAAAAAGTCAGATTTGCGTAGGTATGACACGTATATTGTCACGGACAAAAGCACATGCTAATTGCCCTTTGACAATTAGCTCATATATATGGCACTGCAACATATATAGATCTTGTCAATATCTAACCTAACAGCCTAGTTACGATATCACCTTAAGGTGCCTGCAACGATGACGCCTTTTAGCGTTGACAATGGCGCATTCCGATTGGAACTCAGTTGAAGATGATCAACGCGTCTGCACATGTAGCCCTTGAGTTCCAATGTTGGCTCGGGTACTTGGTCCCTGCATACAGATTAAGCCCATCCTCTGATCTAATTTGGTTCGGTCAGTCGGTATAGGAGATACAAAAATGTACGCGATTCGGAGGAGAACACTATAACCGACGCGCGAGAATAGGGGACTGGCAAGCAAAAGGGGAAGTCAGCCATGGCTTCGCTAATCGGATGATTAAAGAGCGTGACGATAAGGAAGTATTGAAGCCGAAGGTATAAGCAACAATCGGCGTTTAGTACTTATAGGCAGAATTAGTATCTTAGATCGAAGAGGCCCAAGATGCCTTACTAAAGATTTCTGACACATGGGTATCAATATACTGTGTAATCACTCAATTGGCCATGGCAACTAGAGTTGTAGAGATGTTATCGGGGCCCGACTTCATAGTACTACTAGTTCGGAAATCCGGACTCGGAGGCCGCGTCGGGGCCTGCGGCGAAAGCCTGTAAACCTGCTTAACCCGACCGAAATTGTAGCACGCCATAGGTCAATGGATCTCAGGGTTCTTTATCGCGTCTCCATGTCAAGTCTTAGAATCAGAATCGTGCAACTTTCCCTCCAAACTAAACCGTACTTCTTAGATTTTCGCTAGCAAAGACAGCCGTTCTAATAGTATTCAGCATGATTGCTACACAGCCAACTTTCGAAGGCTCGTCGTTTCTGGCGACTGATAATTTAGCAAACTGCCAACTAAAGTTTTACCTACCCATTAAAGAGGTGCTTGGTTGTCAGGCCGCATTCTTTGAGTGGGCTGAGAGCTACGATACCAAGGATTGGGACCGGCTTTCGAAATGTATCGCCCCCACGCTCCGTGTTAGTCCTCCACACGTGTCCTACCCGTTGCAAACTCCCCTATCTAATCAACCCATGACGCACAGATTGACTACCGCGCGTTCCTAGGCAAGTTCTGGGAAGCAATGTCAGCGGACGGCTTCCTCGCGATGGCGTCCGATCCCAAGGTACTGGGCAACCAGCGCCTCAAGACGCAGCACTTCTGGGGCATGTCCCGGTGGGAGAAGACAGGCGAGGCGGAGATCACGGGGTTCCACCAGATGCGGGTCGCGCACCAGAAGTACGCTGACGACGCGATGAAGGAGGTGGCGGCTAAAGGTCACGGCCATGGTAAGGCCACCATCTGGTACCGCAAGGGGGTCAACGGCGCGTGGAAGTTCGCCGGCATCGAGCCTGATATCCGCTGGTCTGAGTACGACCATGATAAGATCTTCGAGGAGGGCGAGGATAAGTTTAAGGAGTGAATAAGTAGATATTATTATTGTACGATGTTTATAATCATGGGCTTGTTCTACTAAGTTAGGAGAATATATATTCACGTATTCCTAACTATCTACATGAAATAGTGAGATTTTAATCAAGTTTGGTTTTGCTTGAATAGGGGAATGAATAGAACCATGCCAGAATCTCAGATTTACAAGAGGTTCGTGAGTATATTGTAGCTTCTATATATATATACGTTGATTTTAAGTACATTAAATAATTCATAATGAAACGACACTCTAGAACTTAATGAGTCTATCGAACTCATGTCCTTCATGAGGAAGAAATATAGGTATGTGAAATAATACCGGCTGATGTGCCGTTATATATTAATTACAAACTGCTCTCCCCAATATCAAAATATTTAAATTAATTTAACTGATACTCTCTACACATCATACAATAAATGTCGTAGCCAGCCTACGTAGATAATAAATACGCATGGCTCTCCTTTTCTCAATAAAATAGACCTAGCGAGTCAACATGAAGTATACTGTTTCTGATTGGGTAATAGGGTTAAGTCTTAGTTTAGCTGTCGCTGGTAACCAGATTCCCGATTGTCGTTAGTTGGTCGCTGTTCGATGCTTACACTTAGACATTGGTACGGTTGGCCATATCGAGATGTTGGAAAAACCCCATTTCTTATAACTAAGTACACCCCATATCCTTATTTTTATTTTATTTTGGTACGGAGCTCCTATCATGTCGGGCTCTTCCGCCAATATCATGTTAGAGATTTGGTGCGTGAGTAAGCTAAACCAGACCATAGGAGAGCGGAAGAACCCCAGAGGGGAGGCTGAATTATATCTGCTACGGGACGGGGTTCCGATGTCTGCGTGGTACTACCACATCTTTAGCTATACTAGCGACCGCAATTTCAAGGTTCAGAGTAGTTCATGTCAGGAGAGTATTCCACCTAAATAATACATCTGTTTCCTTTGCAAGTGTCGTATTAGGCCAAACTGAAACTCCTTGCTGCATTCTAGCTATGTCATTTCTTCTTGCAGTGATTTTATGATTATGGCTCCGGCCTATACGGTCAATAGTCGTATGGCTGTTATCCCCAAACCAGAAAGTGAAGAGTGAGGAAGATGAGGATCACTCCGAGAAGCTGGCAGAGGTGGATGGAGGCGTCTGGGAGCGGCTGTCAGTGTTTGAACACATCGAACAAGGTTTCAACAGAAATCCAGATAGCCCAGCCGTGATCTGCACATTCCAGCCCGCAGATCACCTCGAGGAGTTGGTCTCCGGATCTAAGAGAGCCCAAACGCAGACAATGCTATAGGACGGGCGAGATAATAGCCCCTCGCCAACTCGAAACTCCAGAGCCAACAGCACCGCAAGTATTCCAATACAAAATGGGAACGCCAACGGGATGCTTGCACTATGGAAGCCAGAAAGCAGCGATGCCAACCCCATAGACGGCAATACTCAACAAGATTATCTCACCCTTACATATTCACAACTCCACAATGCTGCCTTCAAGCTTGTGTCCGGCCTTCTCGCCAACGGGGCCAAGCTAAACACCACAGTGATAATGCTTATCCCCAACAGTGGTGAATATGCCATTCTACTTTGGGCCTGCATCCTACTGCGCATCACCTACGTGAGCCTCGACCCGGCACTCCTCGAAATATCCGGCTTCTCCACACTGAAGCAGATGCTCCGCCTCGTGAAGCCGCAGATCGTGGTCGCGCCTGATGCACAAAGCGGCAAAGCTCTCGACGTGGCCATATCAGAGTTACAGCTCCCACGCACCATCAGCCTGTGCTTGAGCAACACCTCGCTACGCACATCCTGGTGGAAGTCCCTCGCCGAATTCGCTGCTACCGGCGCAAAGTGTCCCGCTGACGAGAGCGCACTCATCACCGCCGCACGCGGCGACCACCCGCAGCGCATCTACTCCATCATGTTCACGTCGGGCACATCAGGCCTGCTGAAGGGGTGCCCCCAGACGGTCGGCGGCATGTCGCATGCGTTGCACTCGCAGGCCTGGCTGGTGAAGGCAGCTGCGCTATTCCCGTGCGCAGATGTTTGTGTTAATCAGGGCATGACGGAAGAGCCGGGCGCATTTGTTTGGCCATTTTCCCGCAATCAGCCTAGTGAGATCCCTTTTTTCGGTGAAATCGCGCCGATTGGGGCGGTGGCGCCGGGTTGCGTGGTTCGGGTCAGAAACACAGAGAAAGGGGGGGTGGTCGGAAGAGGTCAGCTTGGTGAGTTGTATATCTCGTGTCCGAGCGTCATATGTCATTATCTGGGTGGAAGGTCTGAGGAGTCGTTCTATGATGATGCAAAGGGTCGGTGGTTCAACACAGGAGATATGGCCATGGTGGATAGGGATGGCGTGGGGTTCATTCTTGGACGCCGGAAGGATATGATCAAGCGAGCTGGCGTTGCTATCATGCCTGCGGCTATGAGAGTTCCATTGAGGCATTTACTGGCGCCCAGGTGAGTGGGACAAGGAATACTCTTAGGGATTCTTTTGTAGCTTGTCTTTTTGACTTTACTAACTCTTCTGTATAGACTATCGTAGTCCCTGTAACTCACCATGTTCTCGGCACCGAGCCCTTCGCCGTCCTTAGTTCACACAATGGGAAAACAGAGCAACAGATCAAGGATCACGTCCGTATTGTTTTAGGCAAGGACTATGCCCTTGGAGGATTGGCATCGATGAAGCAACTTGAGCTTGTCGAGTTTCCTTTTAAATGCTACACATAAGATTATCAAGTCTGATGTACAGAGTGCAGTTACGAGACATATCAAGAAGAACCAATCAAGAGTATGGATGTTCTTGTTCATACCCAAATTTCGTTCGTAATTGTATGTTCGGGCAGCATGTACGACCAGATGTGTTGGATTGTTTTCAAGGTATTCGGATAGACTTATGAAATATATCTCATAATATTTATATTAAGTTTAGGCATAGTTTCTAATAGTTACATTTTCATCATTTACATATTTTCTAGCCTCACCTTACGTCATATTAAAAAGTGACCTAGAGGAGCCACTCAAGCCGTAATGGCAAGGTACCTACTATCAGTATATGGCAATTCTATACCAGTAACTACTTAGTGAATTATAGTGATACCGGCCATACAATGAACTTTATAACTATCAAACCCAAAGAGACTATTATGGAATTTCCCTGTCGGAGATACATCTTAGCTGTGGTATCATAACTCATTTCTATCTCATCAACCACACCCCCCTCACTGTAGGTCAGGGCGCTTCCACGGCTGGTCAAACCCGGTAAAATGTACCCACTTGAGA
Organism: Camillea tinctor; assembly: GCA_022578605.1. Lineage (NCBI taxonomy): Eukaryota > Fungi > Ascomycota > Sordariomycetes > Xylariales > Graphostromataceae > Camillea > Camillea tinctor. Next base: position 402,961 of record MU394083.1, on the reverse strand, counting down.
TCAGTGGGGAGGTTCTTAGTAGTGTCCTGACACATTCGCGCAAGCCTCAGCCACATATCCCCTTTCATCGGATAGTAAGCCTCCCACTCGCCCTGCTCATAGGGAGCGCAAACCTGCTCGCCGTTCTTGAGAGCGCGGATGAACTTAGCCGCATGGCCGTCATCATGCTCCTTGTTCACAGCGCTGAACAAGTCCTCCCAACCCATACCATCACTCTCGGGGTTCGAATACGCAGAGATAGCAGCGTCGTCGAGTGGCGCGCACCCAGACACAGCGTACCAAGCTAGATCGAGGCGGCCCTTCCACTCGACGAGACGCACGCGGTCCTCAAGCCGGATCCAGTCCTGCCGCGCGAACACGGTGAAGAACAGACTGCTCGTCACATTGTGCATGTAGAAGAAATCGATCTTGCGCTTGCGCCCCTCGCGCTGCGCCGCGCCGGCGAAGTACGCGCACGTGGCGATCATCTCAGCCGTGCGGCGCTCGAGCGAAGCTTCGTCGGGGCGGATGCGGAATTGCGCTGCGATCGTGGACATCTCCTCGAGTGCGCGGCCTACGATTCCGTCACGCATCTTGTTGCCGAAGTCAGTCCAGCGGGGCGCGGTGCGGATCGCGTCCGTGGCGCGCACCTCGTGGATCAGCTCGATCATCGGCTTCGGCCTGGGGTTCGGGTACAGGATCGCTGACTCGGCTTCCGCGCTCTGGAATAGCCGTAGGATGTTGCTATTGTCATGGGCGGCGGCCTGCGCGAGGGCCTCTGCCACGATTGTCAGTTGGTCGAACTCGATGCCCAGTCCTAGATGGATGATGGGGTGGTAGGCACCCTCGTACATGCGTCCGAGCATCGCGTCTGCTAGCTTCGTTCGGGAAAGGACGTATTTTTGCACGATAGACCTGTAACCATTGGCGGTAATTTCTCGCTTGAAGAACTCGAGAAAGGTGTGGTATCGCGTGATCTCGCCGATGGTCTTGTACAAAATTTCATCATCGCTCAGCTTCTCCAACATAGTGAAGTCTATCTCCGGGATTGGTCGCTGGATAGGCACGCCATCCTCATATCGATCCTTGAGTTCTTGTGGAGTAGCACCTAGAGCGAGAAGAGTCAAAAGGCTGTGTACAATGTGGTTGTGTCCTGCAGTGTCGCGGAAGAACATGTGGAATATCTCATGGTTGTTTTGCAGTAGCCTATTGCATTCTTCTAAAGAGCCCTCAGGGGTTGCTGCACCCTTAATGATCCCCACGTGTGCGGGGTTGAGTTGGATAGGGGCAGTGGTAATATTGGCAGTTGTGGTCGCCATTGCTAGATAATCAACCTATAAAATTAGAATATGGATGTATGAAAGGGGTATCAAGTAAGTACTAAGTTAATGATGTTCACGGGATATCACAACAACGAGTATTCTGAGTTGGGGTTTGCGCTTTCTCATTTATATCCTCTTTATTGACCTACATAAATTTAGTTATAGCACCTTTCTATCCTTATACGGAGCTCCTCTACCCAAGAATATCGGAGTCTCGTAGATCGGGGACCGAAACGGACAATTATATAAGGTCCGTACATCGAGCTTCTATCCAGCCAATCATGGTTAACTCAGAGTCCGAAAACGGGTTGATCGGAAGCAGCCGCAAACGCGATCATCCTATCATGTTAGATGTTATAAGGCTTACCCGCATTAGCGCACTAACCCCAAAATAGGCGTAATATGTTTAGCATGTCATGTCTATTGCCTTGATGAAAGCTTCCACAGTGTCACAGGTGTGTATAGTAAAGATTCTTGTGCGAGCAAGGTCTTAATAGAGTTAATTTAGCGAGTAATACTTGGGTGAATTATTACACGTAACGAAACGGAGATAGAATCGAGTAAATGTCCAAAAGCCGAATGGCCACTAATTATGACTCGGCTAAAAGGTGTAGTGTAGGATCAAGGCATCATGGATGTGCATAAAAGCTAACCTAAGGCTTAATAAACCAAGTACAATAGAAAATATCTAGGTATATGGAATGGGAATCAAAAATCGATCCTTTATTGGCTATCGACGCAGTTCAAACATCGCAAAAACGATGAAAAAAATGGTTACCTGCTTAAGGTCTTATAGAATAAATAAAATTCCATTCTACTCCATTTCTATCCCTGTTAAGCATATCCATAAACAAATAAAATTGAAAAGACGGTGAGTTAATATGTGAGACCTACATAAATTTTAGGACATAGGTGTGAATGTTTGCATACGTGCACATATGGCATGCCAGTATTGATTTTTAACATTGATATTGTATAGATAATTTCCTGATAAACCCCATAAAATAAGCTCTCCTATCACTACAAGTATACCTTTCTAGACTAAGACGGCACGGTATTTACATATAAAATCTATAAACTTAGAAGAAAAACCGCCCCAAAAAGCTTCGCAGTCATGTAGCAACTGCCTATGTAGGCCCAGTCCCCGACGGTAAATAAGGGTGCGCCCACGGGAAGAAGTGCCGAATCAAACCCGTCAGAATACACATTGGTGTTCCTTGAGGGAACTTAGCACCCACGCCACGCTTCGCGTTCACAACACCGACATTACTGCCGTCATATCGGCCTTCTTCGTCCTGCGCGGCCTCAACCATACCGGCCGCGAGGTCCAAATAACTAACAAAGCTCTCCTCCTCATCTAAAGACAGCCTGTGTCCCCTGGAAATATCGGTAGACAGGCCGGCAGGCTTTATGTAAATGGTGGATATCCAGTCGGAGTGAGAGTGTAGATACTTCTCGGCAAGACGCAAATCTTCGTAAACATGCGATGCAGCAGCCAACAAAATAGGGCGGAACCAGCTAGGCATATCACGAGAGAGGTGTTCATCAATAGTAGCCGAGCTCAGAAGAACTAACTTGGGAAGCTTGACACCTAGTCCAGACTCGGCCTTGATCTTCTGCAGGGCTTGAACGACTACAGCAGCACTGTCTTGGCTTACACGACAGCCTGGGATATTGTCGTTGGTAGTAACAACTAGAAATACAGCCTTGGTATCACGTACACAGTCGGCCATAAGCTCGACATCGTAGATGCTACCCTCGTAGACTTGAACTTGTTTGTTGTTGACGACCTCAGGAAGCTTGTTGTATAGTTTGTTCCTATTGCGGCAATATGCATTTATCTTATTCTTCTCTGAGGAGAGAAGGTTCTGAATTAAGGCAGAACCACAGTTTCCTGTGCTTCCAAGGATGGCGTAGGTGACCATGGCGATGGTGATGGATATGATAAGTTTCGGGGATAAATAGGTACAGTGATACAAAGGTTGGTGTTGATAGTAATGTATAAAAACCTGAGGAGATGGATGATCGATAAAAAATGAGATTTGAAAAGTAGGATATGGGAATAAAATAGTGTGAAGTTAAATAAAGAGGATTGCTAGTTTTAATTACCATAACGTTCGGACCTAGATGACGGCAACGACTATGACGGTGTACCGCGATGGAAAATAGACAAGAGTCCGAAAGTGATGGAGTATGCCCCGTTATGAAAAGAATATTAATATGCAATATCAAAGCCCCGATATATGTCCATCATTATTGACTTGTTGAATCGGGTTTCATTGTTCAAGTAATCACCAATTCCGCCGTCGCCGCGTTCCTACCCCGGTATATCAGACTGCGAAGGACCGGGGAGGAACAGGTGACCCAGATCCCCTGTCTGCTCACTAATTCTATCGAGCTGTTGCACACACAGGCGCTACAGCCGCTGGACTCACTGCTGTTGCGACACCACTTTAGGTTGCATTAGCGCTGTCATCTGAATCCTTCCAGATGTCTACACAGTTGGAAGTTTATATTGCCTGGTATCTTTTTTCTGATAGGCGCATAACCTCGGACTTTTTCGACGTCTCAAAAGGCCGGGGAGGTATTTATGGATTTTAGTCCTCTATGTATCCGATTTTAACTCCGTTCATGCATCAAGGGGAGGGATTGATTTCTAAAGCATTTCTTAGCCTATATTTCTCTCTCCACCTTCACATCATAAATGAGCTCAGATCTTGGCCTTTATATATCTTAGTGTCTATGTTCGAATCCAGTATCAATAATAATACATCGTAAGGCACGACACCATACGCAATTCTATCACCTCATATTAAAACAACAGCAAAAAAGGGAGGGAAAGAAATATAGAATCCATCACCTACTTATCTTCACAATGCCCAACTTCTTCTTTAGCCAGCTCTTTGTGAGACCGCCATATCCCAAATCCAGTTTTGCTGGCAAGACTATTGTGATTACCGGCAGCAACACTGGTTTGGGCAAGGAGGCCGCACGCCATTATGTTCGCCTTGGTGCTAGCAAGGTAGTCCTGGCTGTACGTAACCTGGATAAGGGCCACGACGCCAAGCATGATATCGAGGCTACCACCAAGTGCAACAAGAATATTCTCCAGGTGTGGCAAGTGGACATGGGAAGCTATGCGAGCGTACAGAAGTTTGCTGCTCGCGTCAACAACGAGCTAGACCGTGTTGACGTCTTTCAAGCCAACGCTGGCCTAGCTAAATCTACGTACGAGGTATCGGAGGATAACGAGACTCAAATCACCGTCAACTTCATCTCGACATTCTTGCTGGCGGCTCTTATTATTCCCAAGCTCAAGGAGTCCGCCTCCAGGTACAATATCCGCCCTATTTTCACCATCACCGGCTCTGGTGCGCACCTGCACACGCAATTTCCTCAGAAGACGGCGCCCGACGGTGAACTCTTAGCCACTATCAACGACAAGGCAACCGCTGAGGCGCATTGGGACGAACAGTACCCCGTATCTAAGCTGCTCGTAGTGTTCGGCGTGCGCGCCATCGCCGAGCGCCATCCCATCTCCGATCCTTCGTTCCCTATCACTTTTAATATCGCCAACCCGGGTCTGTGCCATTCAGAGCTCTCGCGCGAACATCCCACTTTCGCCTTCTGGTTGTTCCGACTGCTCCTCGCGCGCTCCACTGAGGTCGGCAGCCGCACGCTCGTGCACGCCGCTAGTGCCGGTCCCGAGACACACGGCCAGTACCTCGGCGACTGCACCATTCATCCCCCGTCGTCTGTAGTCACCGCGCCCGACGGCAAGGAGCTGCAGGACCGTGTTTGGTCCGAGCTCGTCAAGAAGCTCGACTCTATCAAACCTGGTGTCACAGCCAACTTGTAAACAAACATTCGCTATGATTCTCTCTGTTTGAATTGGCATCATTTGAAAAATTATGAAAGGTCCCTAACGAGGTGCTTACTAGGGTGCATTGATTTAGATTGTTTTGACGGATATACCTATGTCTTGGTAGTTTGATAGAATTTGTTTTGTCAGTTTATTATGTCTAGCTTTCTTACAGTCTCTGTGTACCTGTATTAAATAGCAGAATTTCAATGCAAAATCATCAAGAAACTCTTTACCTCCTTCAAAATGATGAAAGGTCTTTCTTGGCGTGTGCTATGAATCCTGAGTGATTAGGATGGCTCATATAAGAAATTAAAGTATGGTAATGTCAAGATAGAGTTAGGAGAGTCAACTCCATATTAATTCTGAAAGTATTGATTTCTTGCTTTATATATAATGCAGTGGCAAAATCTGATTAGATAGAGTCTATATACATATATAATAGGTTACTCTAAATGTAGCCCCCCTCGTTCCTTCCAGGGAATGTTGCAACTATAAGCGTTCTACTTGTTCCCACTTTGGGGTCCTAATGCGAGATATGCTAAGTGCACCCATTGCTACTAGTATTCATTAGTCACGGACAGCAATCAGTTCGTCTTCGATAACTCGGTCATCGTTGTGACAAGGCCCTCATCTCCGAGATTGAATCATGGCTCCAAGGTTCAGCAACGTGGACATGCTAGGACCTCGGGGAGTGAGATTTTGAAACGGCATGTCCCCCCAAGGGATAATGTTTACCCAAGGAGTCCCTGGTACTCTTACTATCAATATAACGTGTCTCGGTAGTGACAAGGTATATCCGAATAATATTCTCGCCGCGTAGGGCTATAGAACGATTTCCATCAGTCCAAGAGGAACCTAGATACTTAGGTAAGGGCGGTCGACATCTTTATAGTTGAGACGGGAGGATTATAGAATCTTGGGTGATAAGCATTTTTAGAGCTATTAAAGTCTCTCTCCTATATAGTTATTATCTTCTCCCATCCTTCTTCCCCGACTCAAACGTTATCACATGCTCTTAATTAAACATAAATCATGGAGATTACGGAGCAAAAGAAACACAAGGTTGGGTACCGCCAAATTAACAAAACGTTGAATATATGTGCCTTCGAGGACTACCTTGAAGCACAACTATTCCATCTACCGGAGATAGCAGATGTAGAGCAAATCACCCCACGAGTCTTACAAATATTGGGCCAGAATGCTGGAAAGGTTCGTACGCTATTATTAGTATAATACTCGAGCGAGACTGGTTAGCTAACATTATTTACTAGTTCACATTACAGGGCACAAATACCTACATAGTAGGAACCGGCTCTCACAGACTCATCATAGACACTGCCCAAGGAATTCCCGAATGGGCGGATATTCTCCACTCGACGCTTGCTGATATCGATGTAACTCTTTCACATGTCCTGATCACCCACTGGCATGGTGACCATGCTAGTGGGATCCCAGATCTTATCCGTATGTACCCCGAGCTATCGGATACCATTTATAAGCATACGCCAAGCCGGACACAGAAAGCGATTCTTGACGGTCAAATATTCAGCGTCGAGGGTGCCACGATCCGTGCTACGCACGCCCCTGGCCACGCTCACGATCACATGTGCTTTATCTTAGAGGAAGAGCGCTATGTTTACGGGAGACAACGTACTGGGACATGGAAGAGCGGCTGTCGAGCAGCTGAGCACTTGGATGAACTCCTTGCGGCCGATGGCGTCGCACGAGTGTGCGATTTGGTACCCGGCCCATGGGATGGTGATTAAGAATCTTCCCGCAAAGATCAGGGGCGAGCTGACATCTAAGACGCGATGCGAGGCCCAGGTACTATAGGCGCTGGCGAGGATGAAGCGAAGCGTCGGGGGCCGCGGAAACGGGGGTAGCGTGACAGTAGGGGAACTAGTCATAGCTATGCACGGCGGGGATCTCGACGACCAAGTACGCCAAATGGCTATTGAGCCCTTTACCGAGGAGGTGTTGCGTAAGCTCGCGGAGGACGGGAAAGTTGCCCTTGAGATCCGCAGAGGCACAAAGAATCTAGAGATATGTAGCCTTCCAGAAGTGGAGCTGTGGTGACGAACTACATTGAATTGACTAGGGAGACGATCACTATACCTCAACATTAGACTATCACTTTAGACACACGATATAGGGTAGGTTATTAAGTACTGTACTTCATTTACTAGGAATATCAATACCGAGCTTTCTTTGTCCTTTAATCTATCTAATTCGCTAGCTCCTATTTGTTCATAATCCAACTTCGAAATTTTTGGCGCCATTTACACTTCTATAGATGATTCATTGGACGTTGTTGCCGTCAAACTAACGCTATGTGGCAGAGGGTACAATACGGTATATTTGCGTGAAACCCCGCTCAGCCCTATCCGGCGTTACGCTTTGCTGTCAAACGTTTCTGGTCTTTGGCTCTGCGTTATGTTACACACTTTCATCTTCGGGTCTCGGAAGCAGGAAAACTGGGTCTCGGAAGTGCATATTGCCTAATTAGGAAGGCGTATCGGTGTCCGATAAAGCGGGTCCACGGAGGTCGTTAAGCTTAACGGGAATTAGGTTATGAGTCACTAGTGACAGGAAGGTACTGGTCTATCCTAAAACAGGCTTATAAGCGAGCTAAACAAGATGATTGAGCTTGGTTCTTTTTATTAGAGAGTTCCCCCGAGCTTATCTCATTCCGATGCCATGTACACCAGTATATTCAGCACTTGAAAAGACACTGTAAAAGACGAGGCTGTGCTTAAGACGGAAACGTTGCGTCGTTTCTAGTCCAGTGATCCCGAGAAGTTAAATCTAGAGTAGAAAAATCCGTATATTAGCAATACGGGATTGTAAAAATTGTGATATAATCAACAAAGTAGTAAAAGTCAACTCTAGCTCATTATGTCGTTTGCTACAATTTATACACACAAGGTAAGCGACTGAGCTATCCCTAGGGGTGTATAGTTGGTGTTATTATGTGAAGATCCAATACTTATCACTATCATAGTCTAACCCGCGCTCCATTGCGACCCTGGCTATTGCTAAGGCACATGGTCTAAAACTTGAAATCGTATATGCCGATAGAAGCACAAAGAGAACCATGGAAAGCTTCTTCAAATCAACTCATCGGGTCGGGTTCCAGTTTTTGTAGGCCAGGACGGCTACGTTCTGACAGAGTACATCCCGATTGCCCTTTATAGTATGTGCTTTGATGAAATTACTTTTCGTATTAGTACAGACAGTTACTTACCTACCGTTTGAAAGTTACGTCGCAAAATGACACTACCACACTTCTGGGCTCTACTCGGCGCGACTACTATGACATCTTGAAGTGGATGTCGTTTGCGAACTCATAACGATTCCTTGGAGTTGGCGTAGTTGACTACGACCTTGGCACCGCAGCGGCCAAGTTCCGTGGCCATGGCAGCACCAATACCACGACCAGAGCCAGTAACAAGGGCAACCTTGCCATCAAGGCGGTATGGGATATACGGAGTGGCAGCCATTATGACTATTTCTGATTTATGAGATATAAATAGAAAAAAAGACGAGGAATATTTATTTTTCAGGTTCTAGGTATGTATCGTATTGTATGTAAATGTGAATGTGACTTCTTGTGTGATAGGCCCTTAGATCGTATCCTGAATACCTTATTGATATAGTATTGATTTTCATCTGTAGTCTCGGCATTCTCGGAGGTCTTAGGTATGTGTTTTGAAGCTCAAACCATTTCTGTCCCGTCGCAGGGCATCAGATGATCCCGTACGCCCGTGCCCGACAGGACCAGTATTTCCTCTGTGAATGTTCACATAGCCTCTCTTGTACGCATCAAGACCATACAGAACGGGAGTAATGAGATAGATATAAGCATCTTACTTGCCGAGGGTGTTGGTGAATAAACGTTGGCACTTAGACCATGGGCACAAGTCTTGCCTAAACCTAATATTGTGTTTAGGAATCCGAAACTGAACTTGTATTTTACACAAGATGTGGAAACTAGTGGCGTAAGTTTCTTGTCAAGTTGCAAGCCGTTTATTACTTGAATGTAGCCCTAACTCTCCGAACAACATCTGCCTAGGGAATTGACAATAATGAGATAAATGCACCCCATCTTGACTGTCGCTCGTGGCATTACAACGCCCTGCAAATAATACTAGGGAGAAATCACTAGGTTGGGGTGAACAGAAGATCAACGCCTTAGAATTCCGGGGTCGCGGCTATGGTCTAAGTTCGCAGGTAGCTGGGGTCCGGGGGAGTCGTCTTCAGCTATCCAACTCTCGCTTAGGCCAATTCCCGAAAAAGTTACTTCCGATGCCCGAATTCATCACGATGGTGTTTTATTCACTCCGGATTAGCAAATATTCATGGCTCTATGCCCCCGCTCCGACGGCATAGAACTCATTATGTGTATAGGGCTCCGGTTAGCTTATAAGGGATAACCTCAGCAAAGCACTATGGTTGAGACTTGGATCTCAGTTATATAAATAATGAGGGCCCTTCTCTTGACATTCTCTTAATTTGAATCACTCACCACCCATCAAACAGCTTTCCTTCTATCAACAGCAACAATGATGGACAAGCGATCTACACATGCGCTTCTTACGGGGCTGCTCTTTAGCGAGGCCCACGTTGCCTCGCTGCATTCTTGGAAGGTTTCCCCTAGAATCGCTAACGCAACTAAATATGACTTCGTCGTTGCGGGAGGTGGTATTTCTGGTCTTATAGTTGCAGATCGATTGACTGAGGACCCGAAGAGTATGTCAAGAGCTGGGCAACTGTGATAATTGCAGAAGATGCTGACTACATACAGTTAATGTCCTTGTTATCGAAGCTGGCCCGCTGGATGCTGGTGAGCCTGGCATTATTAGTGCCTGGTAGCTGGGATCCTACGCCCTATGTCTAGCCTGGTCTCGCTACGGAGCCCCTTACTGCGCTAAACAGCCGCGCGCCAAGTGTGATCTGTGCAAGGGTTGTTGGAGGCGGTAGCACTATCAACGCCATGAACTGGCTCAGGTACGATGTCAACAAAAGCAATATAATTGCTCTGGCTAACATATTCTTATATAGGGGAACTAAAGTTGATTATGATGACTGGCAGTCTCTTGGTAACGAGGGCTGGGGTTGGGATGGGCTCTTACCTTTCTTCAAGAAGGTAAGACTGTTGCGAATATGAGGTCCGAGTTAGCTGAAGCACGGGCTAATAAATTGAGGATAGAGCGAAAACTTCACTGCACCAGACCCAGAGTTCGCCGTCCGAGCTAAAATCACCTGGGACGACTTTGTCCGTGGACATGATGGACTTCTTCAGTACTCTTACTCAAACCACTTCTATCCCCTAAGCGGTATGTAATACGGTTACCCCTTAATAGCAGTATCGCAGGTTTTTCTTATGCCTTCACATTTTATCTACAAGTTCCCAAATTAATGCCCGATCTAGAAAATTGGTGGAATGATGCACAGTCAATCGGCATCGAGCCTGTTCACGATCCGAGTACAGGAACGAACAGTGGCAGCTATTTTCTGTCTACTGTTCTTGATGCTGAGAACCAGACGAGATGCGATGTTCGAATTTCTCACTACGATAGAGTCATCGGCTCTCGTCCTAACTACCATCTAATGACTGAGACCACCGTAGCACGCGTCCTCTTTGATGGAACTAAGGCTATCGGTGTTGAGTATCTTCCGACCGCCGGAGGAGATGTTCAAACCGTCCATGCATCAAAGGAAGACATTGTCGCCGCCGGAGCCCCGCATACGCCTCAAGTACTTCAATTATCCGGTGTTGGGCCAAAAAGCTTGCTCAACTCCTTGAATATTTCAGTCATAGTGGACCTCCCTGATGTTGGAACCAACCTCCAAGACCAAGGCACCCTAAATGTTCCCTATAACCGTAAGTCCGCTTCCAATATTGTTCTCTATTTTGATAAGATGGAGGTTTTCTGATTTTGGTTGTATAAGTCACTTCTCCCATGTTCCCCGACTCGGATTCTCTCACAGACAACGCAACCTACAACGCTGAGCAGTTAGGCAACTATAACGCTCATCCTCCTAGCGCGTATACTATTGTTAAGGGGCTTAGCACCACCTTCACATCTCTATCTCTTTCTGATGCTATAGACTCGTACAAAGACATCGTGGCAGCCGCCGAGGCTGAGGACTACGAGCAGTATCTTCCAGCTAACACTGATCCCGCTGTTCTAGCTGGGTATAAGGCTCAGCGTGAGATCATCATACAGCAATTCCAGAATCCTAATATTTCGATCGGTGTTATTTATTGGGGTACAACGACCCTAGCACAAATCTTCCAGATGAAGCCTCTTAGTTGAGGCACAGTAAACATCAACTCGCCAAACCCTCTGGCCAATCCCGTCATCGACTACCGCACCGCCACTGATCCGGTCGTCTTTAACGTCATAATCACGTTCCTGCGTAAGCTGCGTGAGCTCATGGCTGCCCCGGATATGCAGCTTCTAGGCCCCGTCGAAGCCACCCCGCTTGGTGCGCATATCCAAGACGACGAGGACATCATTGAGGTCATGCGTGAAACCCTCGTTATCTCAAACGAGCACCAGTGCTGCTCCGCGCCCATGATGCCCCGCAACCTGGGTGATGTTATTGACGCTAACCACAAGGTCTATAGAACCACCAACCTGCGCACTGCTGACATTAGCTTCATCCCTGTCTCGATCTCTGGTGGCCCCACGGCCACCATGTACGCCGCCGGCGAGAAGGTAAGCAGATAAATCCTGCGATCCGAATCCTTCGCGCTCCTTCCTCATTCATAATAGACTAACTTTATTTCTAGCTTGCCGATATAATCAAGCGGGAATACAATCTTGCTGAGTATGCTAATTCTCACTAGGAGGGGTTTCAAACCTCTAAGGTTGTATTAACAATGTGATGTGATGGTCTCTTTCACGCATGTATTAGATAAATATATTCAAATCTCTTGCTTATCTATTTTCATTTTCTCCCTTATGAACTTTTTGTGGCGATTTTGTTATTACTCCATTCTATTTCTGACAAACAACTTCGATCATATTCCTACATAGAATAGACTGCCCCAAGGGTCACTACGGATAATATGCCATCGCCGCAAGTGTAATTATATCTGCCATGGGATTAGATAAATAATTCATCTTAAACATCACCTCCGTACTGTAACGATCCCTCTTGGCTATCTAGTCGGCTAACTCCTGGTGATGTTACGTATGGAGATTGCGTGTATTAAGGTTAATTTAAAATAAGCTAATGCTATAGTCAACCCTGATTCACGCATACGACGTTCGCGTCTGTTCGCGAGGTCATGACCTTAGGTGGCCACATCAACCCTCCCTACATGGCAAAGGCACTCAATGAGCTTCACGGCCTGATCAAGGCCGTCATTGGGCTGCCGGCGGACTTCTCTGAGGACGCGGAGCTATCTGCCGCGCCAAACTGGGACTCGTCGCGGCGTGACAAGTTCGGTGATATGGCGCAGGTGTTGTCGGAATATTACCTATACTAGTTCGACGTGGCGCCTGGCATGGCTCTGCCGGAGATCAAAATCTTCATCCCTTCACGCTACTACTCCACCGATGACCTGACTCTTGCACGGGGCATCATCGGCTGGATGAAAACTCGTGGTCGTGGTGCTTACTGTGATCGCTATATGAACATGCTCGAGACTCTGACTGAGCACCGCCGCCTCGGTGTAGGGAACGGTATCCAGACCTACATTGCCTGCCTGTTCAAGAAGGATGGCGAGCTCGACATCACCACTTATCTCGGTGCGGAGTCGTTCCGCCCTGCCAGGTTGGTGCAGCCGCGGAGGGCTACACGACGGAGGGGCGAGCGATAGGTTCTCTGTTTGGTTGTCGCCATATACTTGGTGAAGTAGACATTACCAACTAGCTAAGGTATGAGACGTATTGCGAGCAACATGTATTATGCTATGGTGATTTTTTCCTTTTTATTATTTTCAATATATTTGTTATATATTATCTTTCCTGCCTTATTAGGAGGTGTCACAGTAGAAGGGGGGGGGGGGCTCTCTGATCTTTCCTACATCCACATTATTTCATTTATTGTCAAGAGAAACGCGTAGTACTAAGAACATCAGTGTAAAGTAATAGTATGGCAGTATACTTACCTTAAGGATTGAAAAGGTTATTTCTATGCATAGTGAGTTATTATAGATAATTGCCACTCAAGCTTCCCCGCACAACGTGATTATTTAAATGCACGCGATGCCCCCTTTTAGATATACTAATATCATGCGCTGACTATGGCATCAATTGAAGCCTCGTAGAACCTGGCTAGCCCGCTGGGAACTGCTTCTATAATGCTCAGTAAGTCCCTTGTATTATACATGTTCACGATACCAGTCTCGCGCCGCTGAAACATATATGCTTGAATTCTCAAGGTAAATATAAGTTCTCTCAAGTGCCGGCCAGTGCTTATCCCACATGCGAAGCGTCGAGTCTAGAAGGAGTTTATTATTCATTGGTAACATCTAGGTCATTATTATGTCTCGTGAACTATTTCAGCAAGCATTCCTTGTACGCCCGACCGTTATTCGTATATCTCGTATCAGTGTGATCACTCGTATACACGGAAACCCGTTCCAAAGGAATTCGTATCGCCAAAGGTGGGAAATCCGCCGTGTATAGTGTGTAAAGTATATTTCTTATCTATCAGCTTGAGTATACACCTTGTCACTTAGTCATGATATTACCTCCAGCACTGATTAACCAGGGTATATCACCTTTTAATATAGGTTACAGTAGTTTAGTGGTTGCTGTATGTATATGTATGTACATCGATATAGCTCTTCACCTAGCCTATTTCATTGTATCCCTGTTCCCCACCACACTCTAATATTTGCCAAGTAATAGATTGCGCTCATGAGACTTTGGTAATGTCTTATACATCCATGTACGTATCCTTAATAGAGACTTTTGAGCTGGGACTTAGATTCTATCGCAAAGTCCAGCGAAGATCCTTGGTGACCAGGTAATTTAGATCACACAATCTCCTAACCAACGTTCTATAAAACATTAGCTAAGTATGTATAGAGACGTCGTAACGGGTGATTTCTTGCATATGTGACTAGGTTTGATTAGTGTCATCTCTGTGCATGTTAGATAGCTTGAAGGCTTTATATCCTAGGGAAACGCTAACATCCATGTTTTTGATCCACCACAACTGATCACTCTTGTGCAGACAACCTTTTGATTGTGTTCCTTCACTAGCTTAATGTTCCCTTTCCTACAACGTAGTATACACAGACTGTGTATTATATCCCAAATGTATTTAGCTTAACCATGTATACTTTCGCCCAACTATGAGACATTGGGCTTTAAATCCTGAGTGAATCATATACCCCTTGACATGAAATAACTATTGAGTTTAGAGACGTATATGTGGTCACCTTTAGCTCTGTTGTACTTGGAGGTGGTGAGATAAGATTCTCTCGGTGTCATTCCTTAAAAACTGAGCCGAAGATTCCCTTTGATCTATGGCCGGGATTTTTAAAGCAGCCTGTCTCTATGTTTCAGTTATAATAGATCAAACTGGTCGTGTTAGTTACCGTTATGTACCAACCCCCCACCAGTATCCCAAATTTCTCCATCTCAGGAGTGAGCACGTGGAAATGCTGTCTCAACGGTATTCTTTCTCAGGATCTAAAACCCTAATATAGACTTAAATCGGATTAATCACTACATCTAAAAAATCAGTCCATTGACCACTTAGCTCTATTTATCTCTAAATGCAAGGAGTTTAATATAGACTCGGTTTGATTCTCAATTGTCAGGGATCTCTCTCGTCTACAGCTGGCTAATGAGCGTGAAATGGAGATGGAGGAGTTGGTGGACCTAATACACAGCGTGCATGACAGCATGGGTAAGCTAGTTGTTGCCAACAAGGTTCGGACTCGAAACAGCACCACTGTGGCCCTGGGCGTTAAGTATCAGACGCATGCGGACGGATTGGACAAGAATAACAAGCCAACGTTTATACTATGAAGGGTGCCAGAGGCTTGTTTGTTGCAGGGCTAGCTGTAGATACTCATGTAGATCATAGCCGCTTTAGAAAGAGCTCATCGGCATCCCCAGGCTTGGCCAAGATAGAGTCGATCAATATGATATGACATAGTGTTCAACACGAGGAATAAATTGATAGGACAGAGCACCTTGATAGCTAAGTAAAAACGATGTATATGTAAGTTCTTCGCTCGAGGAGACTCTCTAGGGCTTAGTTAGTGCCTTATATGATCTTGACTTGCTCGAGACCTGCAAGCATTAGCAGCCAGTAAGCCCAGATCCCTGACGTCTATAAAGCTTGTCAGAACTTAGAGGTGGCTCAGGGAAAGCCTGATTCACTCCTTGTCCCAGGGGTATGTCCAGGGGATAACGAGGGGTTGATATACATGCAAAACTAGGTTTTGCTAGGGCTCTACTAGACGATCCTGGGCCCACACGTCCCAGTGTTCATACTCCTTTCTAGGCAATTCTCTTTTTTGATGCCAATTCTAGATCTGGGCTTGTTGTAACGATACAATATCAACAAGGTCAGGTGTATATGATAAGGTCTAAGCTGAAAGATCTGCGAGGGTCCGCATTTAAGGACGATCGCCAGCTTGGGTGGGACGGGGCCTCTAGGATCACACCAACCCCACAGCAATTCAAATGGCAGCTGAGGGGTAAATGGGAGGGCTATACTACGTTTTTTATCAGCCGCGAAACCGTCTTTTAAATAGTCACGGATGAGAGGGACTGCATCAGAGTTGAAATATATGTGGCTAGGTTCTATATTGGCCCTCCCTAATTCAAACTACAGAGGTAAGTGTTAACAGAATTGTTCATAGCCTCGTGTAATTACAGCCAAGAAAAGTCGCAGTTACTATATTATTTCTGTAACCTATTCCTTTATATATGAAGCTTCTGAAAGTATAAGACAAGGATATCCTCACGTCAACGCACGTGGGGTTTAGGCATTTCATGGCATTATCATGCACATCTTCATGAGATCATGGTTTGATCCCGTTCTAAACAGAACCACCCTAGATTCGGAGTCTGCGGGTAACTTATGTTACTCGTCACACCAGAACCAGGTGTGACGAGTTCTCTTCCGGACCCGAATATGCTGGCTCATACCCGGGCGGCCAAAATATGATCAAGGAATCCGTCATATTAGCTAGGACTTCCTTCCTCTGGGTTCCACGTGTGGAAGCTTGCAAGTCCCACTAAGGACGTGGGGGCAGACAGCTGCATCATTATCCCAGGCAATTTATTAATAGCAACTTTTTGCCAATCCCTTTTAGATAACTTTTGATTCAAGGGAAATATCTCTATAATAGCTAGTATGACTTGGCAACGAATCTTGGACTTTCATTGGTTTATATTTCTAATAAATGCCGTGAACGCAGCCCGAAGCATTGTGCACGCTTACTGGTGTAGCTGGCGATCTGGACTGTAAGCACTGCGGCAGGTTCGCGGCTTGGGGACTCAATCTTCAAAGATTGCTTCTGAGTCTTTTTGTTTCATACTGTCTCGCGGGATTAAGTCTGCATAATAAAATGTGTAGTTCTACAGACCAGCAGGACCCATACCGCTTCTTCCCTCCTACAACAACTTCTTTTGAGGCATTTTCGACTCGCGATTGGCTCGTGTTTTGATCCTGCCAACCTCCCTTACACATTGGTAGTTTTTTGTATTTGGTTTTTGTTTTTCTTCAGCTAGGGCTATTCTCTATCGGCCGAGGCGGTTCCGGGTCGTCATTGCGTCACGTACAGCTTCAATACGCGAAGCTGCCGATTCGGCTGACCTAGAATGGCTCACGCCCCCCAATACACGTACTAAACCCAATTCGAAAAATGCCCTAGTGTGCTGTAGATGTTCGGGCAATAATGATGGACGAAAATCGGTTTCTTTTCTAGGATTATTCAAGCCAAGCGATAGCGCCATCTTCACACTGACTCCTTCAAAGCTGTAAGAATCCTCTTATAAAAGCACACTCTAACCAAACCTGAAAATTGTAAAGAAAGGCGTCGTCATACCTCAGAAAGCCACAGAAGTCATCGCCACGGTTTCGTATGTCATTGTGAGCCTCTGTCTATGTAGTTATTTAGACTCGCTCTGGGGTTCCCACCCCTGAATCTCTGGACCAATAATAAATTACATTCCCCCCACGATGCCTTTCTAGGGCTAAAAAGCGACGATCCGAGGTGGTCTAGGAAGACCCTTACAATCCTCAGGGATCTGTTACGTCTCCCGCTTTCTTCTTCCTAGACTTAAGATGTATGTAACACTAGGTTTACTAGATTATATACATGTCTTGCGCTTTTAATAGCTTTATGATTACTTCCTCTGGATAAATCAGCTCCCTACAGGGTAGGCAGTATGTGTGTGTCTAGCTAGGATAGTCTCGTAACTTTGACTATACCAGCTCAGGGTTACATACGTCGATAGTATTTAACCTAATCTGACTTCAAAACTATCACTTGCTTTTGCACTATACAGATTTAACTGTCAGACCCATTTTGGAAGGTTAGGACCTTTTCCCACATTTTATGACCAGGTTGAAAATAGGCTCAAAGTTTCTTTGGACTTCGAGTAGACGAACCCGGCATCATCGTGCATTAGTTTTGCGCGATAAGTTCGATTTTGTACAAAATCTTTATTACTCTCCTTCCTAGCCTCGCATCCTTTACTACGAAGACTAGGAGCCGGCTGTGTATTCCTTCTAACATCAAGGATGCTGGATACATGAAACTAGCGGCTTTGCGTAGTTATTCACGGCAGTCACTAGTTAGGCTGAAAGGGCCCTTCTCAACGCCACTCAGCATCGAAGTGCCACATGGTTATGACACTGTCGTCCTGATTTAGTCCTTCTCCGTTAGTGGCCGTCGTTCGAGTCACCCACAAGGGACAATTCATTGCGAATATGAATCAGATGAGAATGATAACACATGTTGTCTGATACGAGTCTTGACAGAACTTAAAGTAAATAATATTAGCTTTACACAGCGTGTCTCCATAAAACTGAATATTTTCACATCTTATGGGTACCTGCTATATCGCAGATGACTTGAACCAATGGATGCTAAGAAAATAGGCAACTACTCCTTGTAGGAAACACTTTATAGTCCTATTAAATAGTTATTCCTAGTATGGATGCTACTTTACCCTTGTACTCCCCAGCGTGCCATATACAGGAATAGGATATGAATCTTTTGTAAACCGCCGCTTGAATAATGATTTTTCTTTACAAAATTACTCTTTAGTCCCCTATTCTATGCTTTCATCAGTACTTTCGGTTCCTTTAAGCCTCGATCATCCTTTTATTCGAGCCTCGTCCTAACATGATAGTTATGGCCTAATTAGGATTCGGAAAAAAATACCTTCAACATAACAGTTTCGTAGATACGTCAGCGGCAGTACTTTCGCACTTATTAGAGACAGCCTACACTTGCCCTGTGACCTTATTTATGTTGCACTGTGGTCATTTTCGTCAAGATTGATGCACGTTGGGGTCAAGTTAGCGAATTCCACATACTAATTGCAGTATTACTGCTCAGGTCATTACTTCAGCAGGAACTGAAAAATGCCGCGAGGCCTGCACCTCTTGCATGCCACGTGGGCAATGAAAACAAAACATGCCAATAATGATAATAAAGAAAAGAAAGCGTTTTGATTTATACCCATTTAGATAACTTGCGGGTGTACTTGCTATGACAAGGGTTTCTCTTCAGTCCGACCTAGGGGGAAACACTAAATGTGTGCTCTTAGATTGCATATAAGCTTATGATCGAAACGGTGCGATGTAAGCGCTTAGCTCTCCAAGTAAGTTAGATAACTCCGTTAAAAGGCCCATGGAAAGTGGAAATGAATTGCCAAGAGAAAGTAAAAGGCTCAAGGTACGGTGGATCTTTCGGGGTGGCATAGATCAACTCGAAGGATTCAAGATATGCTCTCAGGTGATACTAAAAACCGACATTGTACCCTATCCCACTTTCATCATCAAGGGTACCCTGAAGTCCGTTCAAGTTGACGACTTGACATCCACCCGTACCTTATTTATACTTCATGATCCTAGCCAACCCCAATTTTTATATCCTGCCCGAACGCCCATTCTTCCTTATCCTTTACACATCCAAAATATATCCGTCAAACACTATGGCCGAGGTACATTCACCTACAAGGCTACCAACACCATCGCATTCAACAGGCCGTCGCCCGTCGGGTCCAAAGCTACGTGATAGCTGTCATGCTTGCGCAACCTCAAAGGTGAAATGTCACAAGGAAAAGCCGACATGCTCACGTTGTGCAAAACGTGGCCTCACTTGCGAGTATGTTGCTACGAAACGTGGAGGTCGCAAGCATGATCACAGGTCGAGCATGAGTGAAAGAAGACGCACTCCTCCTAGAACAACACCAACAGCAGACTCATTGGATGTCAACCAGTTCATACCGCAATTAAACAGCTGGTTCGCCCCTACAAATTTAGACACAATACCTTCACCGGGGATAATACATCATCAATCGCCAAAACCTACAATATCTGGCACCTCAACTGCTTTTTTTCCAGGTCTCCTCTCACCCTCAAATCCGCCTATGACCACCCTCCCAGACCTATCAACAGAGCTCGATGGCCTCTTCAATTCATCTCTTTCTTTCCCCGTAGGGGATATGTCAGACTCGGATGTTATGGGACAGGCGAATTTCTTTTCTACCGACATGAACCCCCACTCCCAAAACAACAATCACAGCAATATAACCCCAACCCTTATCGAACCTTTCCCCTTATTCGAAAATGCCATCACCGAAATATCGCTACCATCCAGTGACAGCTCCTCCCCAACAAAGGACCCCTTTAGTTACCTAATTCTCAATGACACGATAGCAGCAGAGTCACCGGCCTGCTCATGCCTAATTCAGGCTTTGGGTCTTATGAAGCAGATCTTTCCTAACCCCCCTATGGCGTGTATGAGGGATAGCTTAGCGAGTCGAGGTCTCGTTAGCCCCTCCACTCCGATTGCGGCGGCTCAAGAAGTTGTCGCCAAAAACGAGGCCATCATCGAAGCTATTAACGCCATGCTGCAATGCCCGTGTTCACACGACGGTTATCTTCTTACCATTATGTCCCTCATTGTCTTCAAGATATTAGGGTGGTATGCTGCTGCAGCACGGAAAAGCGAGCCTCATAGGTCCAATATCAGCACCACCGGCAGTAGTAGCAGTAATGGTGCCAATAACAATGATATCAACAAAGACTCGCCTACTCCCCACCCATCACTCAAGTCGGATCATGTGGGTAATGAACCTCCTAATGTTACCAACGACTACCACCTAGACGGGGAAGACTCCGGGAGGATGGCAGCGCAGCTAGTACTAAGTGAACTGCACCGTGTGCAAAGACTCGTCAACCAGCTGTCCCAAAAGCTCAAGATGCAAGCGACCAATAATAGCGGGACCCCGGACACCCCGGATAGCTCAGGATTTAACAGTGCTACTATGGACTACGAAACTGGTTCACCTCTTTCACCGGTAATGTTGGACCAGCTGGAAGTAGATCTCAAGAAGAGGCTGAAGTCGTTATCCTGGGAGATTGTGGAGGGACTAAGACGAGGGTAGGGGTCGGAGTGTCCGATTACTTGCAGTAGTCTTGAGTGGTTTCTTGTTACGATAGTGTATTGTGCAACACTATCATACTATGAGGCCAAAATGTTCTCCCAATGATCGAATGGTCATTGGATCCTAATTCTGTATTATATAGTTACCCCCACCAATCCTAGGGCGTAACATTTCTTGTCTTTTCGGTTCGGTTGCATATCTGTATCTGCACCATATACACGATTCTAAGATATGGACGAGTATGGCGTTCGGGGGTTACAGTCCCATACATTATAAACTAGCAAGCCATGCAGGCCGATGGCAACCGTATCTTTGGATACATAATTCTTTCTGTCGTTACATGCTACACTAGAACCAGGGGTTAGGCAGAACTATCGAGTCCCTAGTTATATAACCTATATGATTACACCAAAAGCCAATGATAAGCTCAACAAAACATATCGTCCAGACAAACAAAGTCTTTATCTAGCACCCAGGACCAATATACATATTACCCCTACCAATAATTATGTTACCTATGCATATCTCGATATGGCCCTGTTCTAAATACTTGGAGATGGGTCTAGATTCTCATTGTATGCATGATAGTCACAAATACTTCTACCTATATAATCACCTTGGGGTTTAGGTGTGTAGGTATGATTTTCTAAGTCTGCCGGGCAAGTCCACGTGGACTTTTGAAACAAATTGATAGCGAAACCGAGCATTTTATAAAGTTACTGCTGAAAACTAGAATTATCTTGGACACGATTGACTAAAATGCCTATCTTGATTGATGTCGAGGACTTTTGCGTTTCTCAACACGCGTACGCTCTGAAACATACTAACACTTTCATACACTTAGAAAGACTCCTCCCCGAATTTTACTAGCTACCTACTACTGAGCTCAACCAGCAGCTTTATTTCTGATTAGAGCTTATGGAAAGTGTGGCACAATTACACTATCGCATAGCCGAGATCGTTATGGTCTTATACGGGAGTCCAGGGGGCATAAGTTCCACGAATATGTACCAACTCGGTGTTGCGGTTGTATCACGATAATAAGCAGTAATGTAAAGTAGGGGGGAAAGTAGATAAGATGGTATGCCTGGTAACGCTCTCGGAATTAGGAAAAAGAAGCTCCTTATACACCTTACTATGGAGCTTCGCCCCATAGTTTCTAAAAGCGCGCGCACTAACCACTATAGTTCTTTACATTATATTGGTGGCAGCTCCATAGGTTGAGATGTCGTACGATAAAGAGGCAATTCGGCGTCAACAACAAGCCAAGATTTCCAAATGTCCAAGTCTAATAATACGTGAAGACAACGATGACACTAGCAACATCCCGAGACGTCCAAGGAATCAGAGTAAGGCGATCGCGTCCAAGAATAATTATTTTCCGACACACATGTACCCGTCTAAGTCCTCTAACTACCAAGTACAAGTGCCGAACTTGACCTTAGGTAAGTATAAAGAAGCAAGAGTAGTTACATGGAAACGGCGAACTCCTGATCCTATGATTACCTAGGAACAAACCACCGATCGGCCTCCGACTTAAAAGTGGATCTTACACGGGCTTCGGCGTCCGACCCCTGACGAATTCCGTTTGTTGTATTAGTTATGCTGTCCGTACATGTGCTTATGCCCGTGATATCACGGAGTCGAATCAAGTTCGAAATTATATATATAAATGAGTGTATCTAGTGCATTTTCCCCATAGATGAATCGATTCCAAAAGTGCCTTTATAGTAAATTACTTTTGCCCCTGTGTGATCGCTATCCAGTCGAAATGGAGGGGGTTCTTAGTAATTCTTCCTCCCCAGAGAAACCCCAATCTCTTCTCGCTTCTATCGGCTCTCCCAATAGCATTGAACTTCTAACCAAAGTCACATGGCGACATGTAGTTGTGGCAGTTGTAGTTTATTATGCAAATCTTGCATCCTATAGACTCTATCTCCACCCCCTAGCAAAGTCCCCGGGCCCGAAGATAGCTGCGATAAGTCGCTGGTATGAAGCACACTATGATCTTATACTTGATGGACAGTACACTTTCAAATTTGAGAAAATGCATAAGCAGTATGGTAAGTTCAAAATCTTGACGATAGATCTACATAGATTGAAATCATCGTATAACTAGAAATAATCTATCTCGCAGGCCCTGTTATCAGGATAAGTCCATTTGAGCTTCACATCAATGACCCAACCTACTTTGAGAAGCTTTTCCGCCAGGACGGGCGATAGGATAAGTATGCCTGGTCTTATGACGCATTTGGAGTACCTCTATCTGCAGTCTCATGCTCGCCCCATGATCTTGACGCCGTCTCAGGGACACAGAAGACTATCAACCTAGGCCTTGCAATCAGTGCGTTCACCCGAGACGCATCGACCAACTTCATTATCGGCAAGAGCTACAACAACCTCGACAAGGAAGACTTCAACCAGGCCATGACCAAGACCATCGTGGGCCTCAGAATGCTCTGGCGGATCACCAAGCATATCCGTTGGGTCGGCCCTCTTCTCCTGAGCCTTCCGACGTCCATCGCCAAGGCGACCGGCGACGAGGGCAACAAGGCGTTCTTCGTGTTCCTGGAGAACAGCCGCAACGACACCAAGAACATAATGAAGGCGTCCATGGCCGAGAACCCGGACCCAAACAAGCCCCACACCCTCGTCCACGACATCATGAAGTCCAGGCTCCCGGAAGCCGAGAAGCGCCTCGACCACCTCGGGCCTCCGACAGGTGCTATACTACATGTGGAGCGACCCAGCGATGCTAGCGCGCCTGCGGGCCGAGATCCCCGCCGCGCGCTAGGAGGCCGGCACCGCGGACCTGAGCGTGTCCTCGCTCGAGCAGCTGCCGTACCTGACCGCTGTGATTATGGAAGGGCTGCGGTTGAGTCCCTCCGTGGCCTCCCGGCTGGCGCGCGTTGCGCCCGACCGCGACCTGTTCTACGACAAGTGGTGCATCCCTAAGGGCACGCCCGTCGGTATGACGACGTTGCTGATGCACCGCAACGAGGAGCTCTACCCGGAGCCCGGACGCTTCAACCCCGCCCGCTAGATGGATTAAGAGATGAGCAAAAAATCTGAGAAAACCTTTGCTCCGTTCTCCAGGGGAACGCGAAATTGTATCGGGATGCAGTATGTATTTTTTTTGATGCCCTTTGTTTCACCACGGTCACGCTAATGTGTATTTCCCCTTTTGAGTTTGGCTTGGGCTGAGCTTTACTTGGTGACTTCTGCCATTATCATGAGATTCGACTTCAAGTTCGACGGCGCTGGCCCCAAGGATGTTGAGATTGTCAGCGACCAGTTTATCGTTGGAGTTAGTGATGCAAGCGGTATCAAAGCATGGGTTACGCGATATGGCGTATGAAATGATGATTGATATAACTCAAGCTGCCAAATCCCTAAAAATGTAAAACTATCACTGTTCGCTAATTGTACAATCCATCCGACCGCTGGTATGTACCTCATATCAATTGTCACTAGAAAATGACCAATAAATTGTTACTTTGATTTATGGAATCATCTAAGTTGACATGACTGTTGAACTAGAAAACTATTGGATACCAGTGACTAGCACATTAGGAAGCTCGGAGAACAATGCTCACTTTCATTCCTCTTGATTTATGCGAATAAGTGCACGTACAGAATAATTAGAATCTCGTAATATACAAAAGGTGTACCCTCGGTATATTGCAATCAGCTACTAGCAACTGACGAGATCAAGCCCCTTAATTGTCAGCCTCCACACTATACCTTGTCGATAAGACGATTAAGGGGTAGGGGAATTGAATCTAACAAGAAAGCAACTCAATGACGCTCTCAAATATGGAAAATTACATACGAATAGTAAATACTATTAGGTCCAAGCTATACACTGGTTATAGAAATAATACTTCAATTTTTAACTCGCCATTTGTAGTACCCGGGAAAACATAGAAGCAAGGAACTGGTGATCTATTAGCATACCCAGGTGATTATAGAGATATCAATTAATAAACAACTCACTGATAATGTATTTACATCAGTTAGTTCTGAATATTCTCACGTGTCACTAAACGTATCCTTACCTAGGTAGGTAAGTTGATAAAACACGAAACACGTTAATAAGCAAAGGATACATACAAAGACTAAAGATAGGTAGGGATGAGAATATTTATTGTCATCTGCATATTTACAAAAGCAAGGTATCTATTATATACAGTCCGTTTTCTTAGTATACAAAGAGTATATGATTACAAAAACGCCATGTTACACCAACGCACGTTTTCATAGAAACATAAGTAACGCCCCCCTTATCGAAACAGTGAGATAGGAAACGGACATACAACCCCTTAAACAATGACAGCTAGGAAATTCCGATAACTGGCCATCAAACAACAACTTAATCCCAGTCAAGAGCAGTCCCTTCGTACTTTCTTGGCGTGTACTTGTAGTCGGGGAAGGCAAGGCGGTGGTTCTCGAGCTCGGTGGTGGCGAACTTGGCAAAGCGCTCACGGCACTCCGGGGTCTCAGTGCGCCAGCTCGCTCCGCACGTCTTCGAGATGTTCTGGTGGTTCAAATCATCGCTGTACTCTTTCGCGAGGACTTGGTAGGCCTTGCGGTACAGCATGAACGCGTTGAGAGGGCGTCGTACCCGGCCATCTTTGTAGCCCGCGAACTCTTCGAGTCGCGTGTCGACGCTCCGGTTCACGAACTTCTCCACCTCTGCTTCTGGCGTGCTGCCCTCGGAAACAAGCGTGCTCAGGGGCCCCGGCAGGTCTACCGGTTCCGGAGCTTGCTTGTTCATCTTGCGTTTCTGCAGCTTGGACTTGCGTCTTAGCTTCAGAATCCGACGAGTCGGCAGTGGCGCGGGAGACGGCGACGACAATTCGCTCTCTTCCCGGGCCGGTTCTGCATTGCGGCGTGATGTTAGTTGAGCGCCCGTATTGACGGGTTGAACGGGTGGTTGTGGGGGGAATTGGGGGTAGGTGGGTAGATACCCATTGTAGAAAGGTTGGAAAGAGAAATCTGTACCGACCGGCAGTAGTGGTTCCTCGGGGTAGATTGAATACGATGGATTTGGCTGCCATTGTTGTGCAGGAGCAGGCCAAGTCAAATTATCGAGACCCAATCCGAAGTCTTCAA
This sequence comes from Camillea tinctor, assembly GCA_022578605.1. Taxonomy (NCBI): domain Eukaryota; kingdom Fungi; phylum Ascomycota; class Sordariomycetes; order Xylariales; family Graphostromataceae; genus Camillea; species Camillea tinctor. The sequence goes on along the minus strand of MU394083.1, from coordinate 377,069 downwards.
CATTCAAAGAGCTATCAAAGCTGGGATATGACGCGGGCCACGTGTAATTATTGCCCTGATTCTTCACCGGCGCTGCCGACTCATACGGATCATATCGGAGGGGAAAGGCGTCACCCGCCATGTTTCCAGCCCCCTGATAATAGTTTTGAGACGCCATTGTGATTGAGGGTTTTCTTGCTTCAGGGGGATATCAGGGTTGAATGACTTGCTTTAGTATTGTAAAGAACTCTCGATAGTGTGATAATTGTTGATTCTAGTGAAAAGAGATAGAGATCATTTCGAGAAAGAGCTCAATATATAGACATTCAAGAGACAAAAAAAAAGGCCGTGGGAGAACAACCCTATTGTCCAATTGATACTCTGTTCATACCTTTGAAAGAGGTTGAATATAAACAATCGTTTATTGGCTATTGTGAGGTTCTAGAGCTCTTTGTTACCATTGTTTCGTGGCTTAAATATGGCATTCTTCTCGATTGGTTGAAAGAGGGTTGTTCACAGATTTAGCAATGCAATCTAAGGAGCCTTTGACATCAATTGTTCTTTTTGCTAGCTTTAAGTTAGAGGACTAAGGTAATTGTTCTGTGGTTGCTAAGTAAATCCTTTATGCTGTTCCCATGGTACTTTGTGAAGCCGTGCAGAGATTAGCCACATCGATGCTAAAGATTTTCGTTCTACCTATATTCTACGCTGCTTCTAGGTAAGTTAAACCATTAAGATATTCAATATACCACAAATGTGTAAGACGAGTTGAAGATGTCCATCATTTCATATTGTTAATAACATCGGAAGGAACACCCTCTCCATTCGACTTTCCAAATAGACAAAACTCCTAGATTAGATGTATCAATTCGTTAATAGTCTCATACAAGCCTCTCTGTAGTCTCTATAGTAAATTGTCGTTTTTAATAATATCATGGCTATGATGTACACTAGATGTAAGTATATTCTAGGGACTAAGAGGCCAGGCCAAGTCGAGTGATATTATCTTTTTTCGATCATTTGGTCAAGCTTTTGAAATTTGGGATAGGAAATATATCTGCTACCATTGTCTAGTAACAGGATATTAAAGCGTTACCAAGTTATATCCTTGTCACAGTGACCCTAGCGAGAACTTTAGTAATCATGATGCTATTATGCAGGACACTAGGAACTACATACAACTACCGCTAAGTTGCTTATGCATAGAACACTCTCTTTGTTCCCTTATGGGGTGAGCATCGCCATTTAGGTACCTTAGAGTCTATTACGCTGCTCTCAACAATATTGACACATCATATAATTCAATAGGGCTACTACTTAATGTTCCGGTCATATCAAAACGGCTACATAATTGAGTATTTGGTTTACTATTATTCTGGAACTGGATACTCTGTCTATATCCGAGGTTCTCAAGTGATCTCTCCTTCTTTAGTATAAATGATGTTTTAATTTACAAGGCAGAGGTAGTCAATTGGATATGAAGCTTCATTCAAGTTGGAATGAAGTAATATTGTATTCTGAGTATAGCATTGCGGCGGACAAGGGAGAAAGAAGAAATAAAGGGGTCATATTTCTTGATCAGCTTCTCTTGCAAGGACATCTCACACGAAAACTTTAGATACGTAAACTAACTATAAACTTAGGACTAGATATGCTTTGACGCTTTAATATCCTCGACGACGAAAACCCAGCTTTAGGGGTTAGGGTTACTTCATTCTCAGAATTCCACTAGGCTGGTAAAAGGATCTTTCATATATAACTTCATTGTCGGAGGATTAGGGTTTAGGAATTCAACTAAACTGACCGAAAACCCCATCGCAAATGATAAATAGTCTAATTTATCACTCAACATGAAGATATGCAGTTAGCATCCATATATAGGACCATACGAAGACAGCTACCAAGCAAGAATTTATAACCCCATTTTGGCAATATTGATGCGCAATTCTTAGCCCCTATATGAGAGTATCAAGAGTCACTGGGAGCTTAGTCTCATTTGAAAGAGGGGGGAAAATGTCAACTAGGATGAATTCTCAGAATGCCGTAGGCACATATCATCTCCTATTCTCTTGCATCAGGATGCTTGCTACGAGATCCACCATCCAGGGTATGTGATGTTAGGTTATTTCTATGGGCCATACGTGGGTAGTGATACTGCCTATGCATCTATGAATCTATGAACACGACATACAAGTGCAGTTCCAATCAGTGCACTCATTTTATTTTATTATGTACACGAACATGTACGGGGAAGTCCTTGACATTCTTCTCGAAACCTACTCTGCAAAGATGACTGATCACACGTGGTTAACGAAGCCTCATTCGCTAGGACCAAGTTGACACCGTGCACCTCATCTGCTCATGTGCATCCGGTATCGGTAAAACACGCCTATTCACCAATGCAGATTTTTGTAACGCGTATTGGCGTGTTTAGAGGAGGCCGAGTCGAAATGCTTCGCCACACTACAGATGGACGCGATTCCCGACGCGTCAGATGAGTTCCCGAGGTCGATTGTTATGTTCAATGTTCGGAGGCTTGCTGTGCGTAATTTTGCAGAGTTTTCCTTCTTTTTCCCTAACCTAGTCGTCTTTCTTTTCTTTTTCCTCCTCTTTAGCCCGACTCTTGAAACCCACAATCGTCTAATGCACAATAGATTAGACACCGCAATAATAGACTCTATGGACAATGATAATAGTGCGTGGTTAAGACATTAATTCGTCTCGAGGCGATGGCGGGGAAGCCCATTCCGGTCTCTAGAGAAGATCGAGCGGGTCTTGAGAGGCGAGTGAAGAAAGCAAATAGCTATATAAGCTTTTTCGTAGAAGATATTAGAAGAAACCAATCGCTAGAGATGCATCTGCTAAACAATGGAACCTGTTAGGAGACTATAGCTTGACCAATATGATACTGAAACATGAATAGCGCCGTGTAGGATCAACATGCAAGAGTACGGCATTGCAGTAGCTTATGAGCTTGTATAGACATATTTGAGCCTCATGGAAGAAGCAAGTTAAGATCATAGGTTGTTTTATTCTATATCGGCCGAGTCTTCTCTAGCTGGACCAGTTGTCTCTCAAGCAGACGAATATCGAAACTATCATGAAGATTGTGCCTATCTACTTCATTCACTAAAGAGCTTTAGTGATCTTGGTCATATACATTTTCCCCGCAATGTTGCTGATCACTGGATTCCAGGTCTATTAAGGTATGCCAACTATCATGGCGCATCATTGCCTATCCAAGCCTTTATTGAGGAATGCCATTTGTGTCACCGCTATTTACTTTGAAGCTCGTATGGGGATCCGGCCCGTATAAGTCTCACGCGTTAGCTGTTAGCTAGGATGGGGACCCCGTTGTCTTAATCATCATGGCAATGCTCACAAAATGTTCATCTGATAATTACGAATCAAATGGACAATTCCGCTCATAGTTTCGTTAACTTATTGAGCAGATATGAGACTACTTACTAAACCTCCGTCTTTCCAATGTTGCAAGAAGGGTAAAATATGAGATTTCGAGTCGGCGTTATAAAAGATCTAGATGCTCGGTAGTGTCGGTTGATGATCATCGTATTATACTACCCACTTTTGACGGAGAAAATATGATGAGAGGATGTGAGACAGGGTGCTACGACGATAGATATTCAGATTGGGATACATAATGACCCGTGCTTCTGAATTGTTCGTAGAAGAAATAGGCAAGATGTTACGTATTAGGACCCCTTGTATCCAATAAAGAACCCTAGTGAGCCACGTTGTTCGATATGCACCAGCGACAATAGGCAGTTGGTCGGCGTTGCGGGCCATTGACGATAATCTCTTACACTCGGTACTCACGGATGTAATTGGGATTTCATATTTCTTTTGAGTGAGACATGGTTATTGCGACGGGGAAAAAGTTAGCTGAAGTGAGGAGATACCAAATAAGTACACTCGGGGTTCAGGACAACACATAGAACGCTTACTCAGAAGAGCAGCGGAACCAGGCCGGCGATTTCGGAGTCGAGTCAGTTAAGATATGATAGTCCGGACAAAAGATTCAATTGTGAAAAAAGGCGGTGATGGAGGGCTCTCTTATAAGGCTAGTTGCTTGGCTGTTGACACGCAAAGTTAACCAAGATTGTGAAGTAAAAGGATCGCTGGATGACAACTTGACTGGTTGCTATGGTGAGGTATTAGCCGGATAGGGAAGGAAAAGGGAATGGACAGAGGAAAAGTACCTTCATGATCGTATTTGGGAGATATCAATAGTGGAGAAACCTAGTAAATAAATAAAATACCATATTGACAGCACTAAGCACCGATTCAAAACTCAATGGGAGTTTACAAGAGACACAAGAACAAGAAAAATCAAGCAGGACTGGGAAAGTTAATACAAAAATAGAATAAAACCAAAAACCCTGGATTTCAATGCACATGCGAACTCTCTATATCGTGCAGGTTTGTACATTAGTGCAAGATTATTTCGAGATTGTGTAAGTGACCAAAGACGGGACGAATCGAATGGGACCGGCCGGACTGGTCCAAGCAAGTTCAATTCAGTTGTTGACATCGAATGGGCGAAATCGAATGACGTTAGTTGGCAAGTTAGCAGGTTTTCAGTGGAGCGGTCGCAATCGAAGATCGACTCTTAGCTCCAAGTGGATCGCTAAACCATAGTGGCGGCGCGCTATTGGACAGCAGAGATGTACCTGAGGCGCTCTCGGCCGCGGCAGATTTAAGGTTGTGGACAAGGTACTTAGGTACCTAAAGGTGAACCGGTGACAGTCGCCGTGGCAACCACTGTCAACACAGATGAACTACACCTAACCCCGGCACATTTTACTGCTGCGGGTAGCTCCAATCGCACCATCTCACGTCTACCTATCCTTGACAATATCCAAAGCTGTTGAGAAGACCTTGCTTAGATTTCCATCTTCATCTTTAACTTCATCTTCGTCTTCCTCGAACCAGGGATTCGATTTCCAGTTGCATTACAAACCGAGTATCTTGATACTCAACACACTTACACATCCTCTCCACCAGAGCCTCTTCGAATAAGGTCTCCTGTCGACCACACACTGACATCTGCCTGATCAAGGCACTTACTTACATCTAGTTCTCGTCCGCCAGGTTTGCCTACTGCTGCTGCTGAATACAACGTAAAAGCCAATCTGCCCGGCCTGACTGGCTTGCGCTGCGTGAGGTAAGAAGCCTATTCCCAATTACTTCGTTGCTTCGTCGATTCCAAACAACAGCAATCTACATATATATGTACCTCGAAGATGCTAACGGGTAGATGCAGTTTCGGAACCAACTGGTAGCCATAATAAGGCAATCAGTAACTTCTATCATCAACACGGCCTCATCCCCCTTCACCTTTTCCTTTCCGAACTCAACTCCTTCACGATGCTGTCCAATCCGTCAGCGAGCGGTCTTCAGGCCCGACAACGTCAACACCGACGCCAAAATTCGACACCGACGGCCTTCGACACGATAAAGATCGCCAACAACCTGCCCCAGCACCAACGACACCAATTCCAACAACAGCAACACCAACGAGCCCGGATGTCCCACCGGAGAGGCATGAGCCTGGACACCCGGCAACACGCAATACGGCAGGAGTTTAACATGGTAAGTACCCCTACTAACAATACAGGATTAGCAAATACACCACAGCATGTGCTGCGAGAAGCGCAGCAGCAACGCATAGCACGCCCGGGCCCGCAGCACGCGTACGCGAACTTGGCAAACGACGAGAACTATCTTGTGTCCCCCTTGGGGACACCCCAGATGTCCAATTTTGATGGACAATGTTTCGATGGCCTTCCGCCTCACCAAAACATGCATATTAACTTTGACATGTACAACTCACCCATGGAAGTCATGGTGAAGAAGAATCAGGAGAGCTTCTCCAGCAATATGGCGTCTTCGGACTTCGACATTTTCCCTTCCAGCACTTTATCCACACCAACTTTCATGAACTTCCACGACAGCCCTAACGGAACCACGGGATGGATCTCCGAGGGCGAGAGTTCAAGCAGCCGCAGAAGCTCTAGAAGGATTAGCAATGGAATTTTGGATCGAGTCAGCAAGTTTGAAAATATGAGTGTCGAAGAACCGCAGAGACCACTCACGCCCACTAGACAAGATGGAACAGGTGAGGCTCGGTCCCCAGGACGCCATTGCCAATCAATGACTAACATGTTCCTAGACTATTTCCCACTTACCCCCGGAGATACACCCCATAACAGAACCATTAAGCACAGTCAGCGTCCGCAACGGTTTACCGAAGGATATGATGAGTCGGCTGAAGAAACCGTAAAGCCGGCGAGACCATCGGCCAGCCGGCGACCCCGGACAACCTTTGATGAGATGCGGCAAGCTGCCGAAGCTCAGGCCATGATGCCTAGCCCCCACAGAGCCAACACGATGCCTGCAACCGGGGCCTATGACCCACCAGTATCGGCTACTTCATCCGACTTCATGAACGTGGGTAACGTTCACGAGGGTCTCCGAATCGATACTTCCTTTGATAACCTTCACGGGTCTTCACACCCGATGAGCGCAGCATCAGACTACTCGCACCACCCGTCCCCTGCTACCTCCAGCCTGATCGAGTTTCGGGGGCCCTTTGATTACAAGTCTGAACATAGGCTATCCAGTGTCGGCCCTGAGTCGACCACTAGTGACGAAGCCCCCTCGACAGAGAAAGAAGGAAAATCGTCACGTCGGTGTTCCCCTCATCACCACCGCCGCAATGAATCGATAGCCAGCCTTGCCAGCGCCGCCAGCATTGCCAGTATCGATATTGAGAAGACCAAGACTACCACGGGTATTACCCTCGATGACATCCAACAGTACATCCAAGGACCAGACCCGCGCGACAACAAGTGGGTCTGCACTTTCGAGGACTGCAACAAGAAGTTTGGCCGGAAAGAGAACATTAAGTCTCACGTGCAGACTCACCTGAACGACAGACAGTACAAGTGCCCCACGTGCCAGAAATGCTTCGTCCGCCAGCACGACCTCAAGCGTCATGCAAAGATCCACACCGGCATTAAGCCGTATCCCTGCGAGTGCGGCAACAGCTTCGCGCGCCACGACGCTCTCACCAGGCATAAGCAGCGCGGCATGTGCATCGGCGCGTTCGACGGCGTAGTCCGGAAGGTAGTGAAGCGTGGGCGCCCGCGCAAGCACCGACCCGACATGGACGAGCGCAAGGAGAAGTCGACGCGCACGCGCAAGAAGAACAAGTCGACGTCATCGGCGTCGTCGCAGTCGGGCTACTCGGACAGCTCGGCGGTCAACTCGCCCGAGAATATGGACAACGAGTTCGACATGCTCGACGACATCATGGACGTGTCGCTCGGCGGCACCACCATGAACCCGAGCAGCCTGCACGGGCTCGTCTCGTCGTCGGCGCCCATGCCCTCCCTCGCGACCACGGAGCCCTCGCTGGGCGCGCCGTCCCCCTCCGCCGGCAGCGTGCACTCATACGTGTCGCAGCTGTCGCACATGTCGCTGCACCCGGAAGCGATCGCATCGTCGCACCCGGCGTCGCCGGCGAAGAGCATCGCGAGCCACTACGCGGAGCCGCCGGAGCTCTCGCAGTCGTCGTCCCCGCCGCCGACGACGCGGTACTTCGACGTGGAGGCGGTGCCGGCGCACCTGAGCAGCCTCGACAGCGACAACGGCGCCGCCGCCGCCGACGACGACATCCTGCTGCAGTTCACCAACGACTCGAGCATGCTGATGCTGGGCTCGGACGGCAAGTTTGTCGACGAGGCCTTTTCCGACGTCAGCATGTTCGCGACCAGCGACGATTTCCTGTTCAGCACCACTTGAGCAAGAGACGATGAGAAAAAGAAAGAGAGAGGAAGGGAATGGGGAGGTATATAATAATCAAGTGAAAAAAATAACAACCACATACCTACCTAACCTACCTTCCTACCCACGCCTACCTATCTACATATAAGCTAATTTGCCATTTGCAAATTCTCTCTACTTAATCACTAGCTCTCGCTGCTGTTTTTTCCTAGATGGTCGTTCGCTCGGTTTCGGTCTGGTGTTTCTTATTTTGCCTTGCTCCCTTTACTTTTTCTTCGTTATACTAGAGGGAATTGGGAGTCAAAAGGGGGAGGCGCAGGGATGGGATACTTGTTGGCTTGTTTTTTTATTGGAGATACTTGATGAGGCTCACGCCGGGGCGTAATTAACCGATATGAACTGAACTTTGACGATGTTTTCCGAGCCCGGCGTGGGGGTTGCGAAGGTTTTTATCATTTTTTCCCTCATATTTTCTCTCTCTTCTACTCACACACACACACACACTCTCTCTCTCTCTTTTCCGTACTTCGTTGCTTCTTCATATTCTTGTTCTACTCCGGAAAAAAAGAAGCAAGAGAAGATCAACTTATAAGGAAGAATGGAGAAAGAAGAGTGGAGGAGAGGAAAAGGGGGAGAAAAACATAAAAACCAAACTCTTTAATGGGTCATGCTGAAACGGATGTACGATACGATACAAACGCAGGATGAGGACGAGGATGGGATGAAAGGGACACGATGAGGGAAAAGGAGAAAAAAAGAAGGAAAGAAAGAAAACTGTTATCATGAACAGTTTCTAAAATGCGTTCATTTGACTACGAAATATTTCTCTTGTTCTTTCGTTTAGCCTTTCGGGTGTAAGGACGTGGTTGGAGGGTCGATGGGATTTCTTTTCTGTATGGTATTTCAGGGGGCAAGGTTCAAGGGAGGGAAAGGGGGTTTCTTTATTTCAGGTTGTGCTTTTTCACTTTTCTTTCATAGGCGTTGAACGCGTCCGATGCTGCAAAATTTATCAGCGCTGGAACGCCTTTTCTTTTTCCTACTGTCGTCTACTTTATAGGATGAAAAAAAAAATAAGAATTGGTATTGTCGTCGTCACCATTTTTATATTAATTAAACCGATTGCAATCATTTTTTTTATATTCGGCTCTGGAGGTCATACGGCTATGTGCATGATGAAGATTGTAAGTATGTACCTAGGTTAGGTAGCTAAATTCGGGCATTAATAGGTAGCTGGTAGGTTAGTGTTGTCAGGTATATGTTGTCATCCATAGTAGCCCAACGAGTTTGTTATCTGCTGTCTGGCACCTGGGTAGAGAAATCGAGTATTTTAGCAGTTGGCATCAAGTGTTCCCCCTTACTTTTCTACATATCCTGGCACTGGCCAACTTTTTGCTCCCCTCATCTTCCTCTCTCATCTTCCTGCCTCGTCTTCCGTGATTCCCAACTTTTGACTCTCAACTTATTACAGCTTAGATCTATATAAGCTAACTACAAAACAAAACATCAGTCTTTCATTCTACACATGATATTCATGCTTGATCTCTGTCATCAACATCTTTGATCTTTCATCCCGTCTCTAGTCGCAGACTACAGTTGAGAATAACCCTAACCCAGGTGGTATCTGATGAGTTAGGTTAGGGGTTCATCATCAACTACTCACTCTACCGTTTGCCGATGATGAAGTTGGATTTACGCACAACCACAACATAGTTTACCTATACTTGCCCACCTACCTCCCATCTCATGGTCAGGCGTTCATCCCAATAGGAGCCAAAATGTTCACCCCAGCTATTGTGCCCTACATCTCCCAATTCTACCCGTTGGGCAACACGCCTGCTGTAAGCCTGACGAGAGGACTACCTCAGGGATCAGATGCCGATATTCTGCTTCTAGGGTGCGGTGATGTCCGCAATATTCTGTACACTGCGTATACAGAGCGAGGTTTCCGTGAGTAACTCCTAAACGAGGCTTAAGCTCCCATTCATACATGCTTCTGCACCAATATTCAAACAGGAGACTCTGAACTCCTACATAGCTACATACCCGCCTCACTAACGCATACTCATATATAGCATCCCGAAGGTTAGATATTACCTGTTGCGATGCCGAGCCATCTATACTTGGTGAGCTTTTATAACCCCCAGTCGAGCTTCTTTCAACTCACCGTTGGCAGCAAGGAACATTCTCCTCTTGACCCTCATAATAGACGGAGTCAGCGCAGATGATGCGTGGGACATATACTTCCACCTCTATATCAGCGAAGGATCAAAACGTATGGTGAAAGACCAAGCAGCGAAACTACTGGGGCTTTCCAACAGCCTTCGAGATTGGAAACAAGGTGCTTATGGGTCGATTATTAACTTTTGCGATGGAGGTTCCCTCGACCTTGTGAAAGAGGTTTGGTCCAAATACGGAGCACCGGACTGCACCCCAGCCCAATTCACGAAGCATTTGCAGAATACACGCGAATTCCTCCAAAATACTCACGGAGACGGCGAACCTGTAGACATGCTCACTGGCCTGCGGTCTGCTGCTCCCCTTTCCGTAGCAGCGAGAGAAGTAGTCGCCCAGGCCTACAAACACTTCTGGGAACATGGCACATTCACAGCACAGCCGTTACCTCTACCAAATCCATTGTTTGCCGCAACTCTTTCTCAAAACCTTTATCTACATTATGCCACCGATCCTATCCTAGGATTTCATCTCGCTACAGCCTTTGCTCGACTTGCACCAGCCTCTCCACTCAGTCCTGACTCAGACAAGGATGGTGTTTGGAGAGTGATTGATGCCGCAAAGGTCCAGTTTCGAACGTGGACATCAGCTTTTCAGGACATGTCCAAAGCCTTTGTATCACTAAGATTCGTCGTCGCAGATGCACTGTGCTTCAGCTATGTGTTACAGTGTAGCTCGGTCGAAGGCGGTAGTGCGGCCAATATTTATCGGCGCGGATTAGATGCATCGCCCCTTATTCTCGATTTAGAGTCCTATGGAGGCAAACACTCCGCGCCAACAAGCTTCGATATAGTTGATACGTCCAATCTTATCGACCACTTGGGAGCACTCAATATACTAGTTGCTTCTAGTCCCCTCCTAAAAAATTCAGCAAGATCTATCCTATATACGGAAACTCTACTGAAATCGTCAAAAACACGCAAGGATCAGTTCAGAGATCTCCTCTGTGGCCATGCTCCGACAGTGTCGCTACTCATCGGTCTAGCCCCAGTTGACTATTGGACCAACACGACTTCAATCTCGAGTGTGGACGAACTCCTAATTAATGCCGTGTTTTCAAGTCAACAGAAACAGCAAGCCCATTCGCGAGTAGCATGGAGGTTGGCTAAGCATTTCCCACAAAACCATCGCGCCCCTAGAGTTATCACAGCTCAAGCATCCGAGTTAGCTAGCACGATTTTCCGGATTTATCTTCAAATGTTTGAAAATGAAGATAGTGCTAGTCTTCTCGCCTTATCTCGCGAAGAAATCGTCCAAAAGCTTCGTAGCACTACCTTTCCAGTATACCATCGAGGGAGTTTTGCAGCGCTCATGAAATGTGTGCAGAGGAATATCTCTACCGACTGGTCCTCATTCTGGGACGAGCTGGACCGCCTCAATAGATTAGGTGGCACCAATCCTGCATCATTAAATAGCCAATTCGGTCAAGAAATGGGCGTCCAGCTTCACTTACAAGGTGTGTATAGCCAGAAATGGCTCCCGGTTGTGACCCGGCCAAACACTCGCATGGGTTGCTTTGACGCATGGAAAAGTATTCCCGATCTTCTATGTGTTACAATTATCGTCCCACGGAAGAATATTGAGCACTTGTACAGCACGAAACCTAGCAAGATCACTGCGCCGACTCTCAATGTCTCCTTGAAGTCGCCCGATTGGGAGAATTACTATTCTAGCATGCATGTGGCATTTGGAGACATTGAAACATCAGGTGTCAGCTCTTCCGATTCATTCTCCGTATCTATTCGGCCTGATCCGCGAGGTTGGCAGGGAAAATCTCCCATGGTCGTATCAATCTACGCACCAACGAACGCCCTCTTGGCATCAAATCCCAAAGACACCCAAATTGGATTAAATGTTCAGCCTACCGTTTCAAGCATAGCTAAATTCAGACATATACAACCCGCACTCTCGGTTTATTCAACAGCTCTTCTAGATAAGGAAAACGTATTCTTCACAAAGTACATGCCAGGGATGTCTGGATACCCAGCAATATGTGCTAAAAGCCATCCGATTTCCCCTCGGGACACTGACCGGGATGATGTATCGAAAACATCGATTTCCGCGCATTTTGAAGACGGCGAAATCAAGACCCTTTGCGGTCATGTGGATTTCCTATCAGATGGCTCTAAAGCATTACTCACTGAGAAGGCTCCGATAGAACTACGACAGTCGTTGCCATCGTCTATCGATATCGTATTTGGCAAGGATCTTTTAGTTTGTGCTGTATATTTCCCCATACCGGTTTCGAAAGATCAGACGAAAACCCGGGTCGCACGCAAATCGAGTTACATTGAGGTTATCGCGCCACTCGCGGACCCTATCGCCTCAGAGTCATTATCGTCATTCGTATATCCCATCACGATTGATGAGCAATCCCAGCCCATCCTATACAATGGCAACCATGTCAACCTAGATACGCTGCCTATCTTGAGCGTCGATGACCGCGATAAAAAGGCTAACCAATGGCTTGTTACATTAGCCTCTCACCAATACTCTCTTCGAGAGCGTCAACTTCGTAAATCCGCCCAGGGCGATGAGGGCATCTCTACATCACTACGACTAAATTTCAAGGAGTCCCTTTTCACCATGTTTATGCTTTCTTCAGGACTTCAGGGAGGTACCACAGGGCTCTTCACGCTAAGTCATCCCGAGGACGGCAATCAGATCATCATATTCGTTCGAGCAATTCGTATTGATGGAGCCGCAGGGTCAGTAGTATTAGACGCTGCAGTTTTGCCTCTCACACAAAAGCTAGTTGAGTCTGGTGAGATTGGGGATTTCCTGCTGATCTTACGCGAATTACAATTCTGCTCGATCAACGTAAACGACGAAGAACTTATTCTTTGGAAGAAAGTACTACCGGCCTTCGCAGAACGCTGTCGTACATGGAGTCACGGGTCCGACTGCGAATACAAGAAACCAGGTGCCACGATCCCACTCAGCTGGCACCCTGGGGAGCAGTTCATGTGCACATGCAGTAATGGCCAGCTGCCGGAACAATTCATGAACATACCAGAGTGGGACGAAGCTTCCAAATACATGGTCCGCGCGGCAATCAGCCTTACGTTCTCAGTTCCATTCATAGAGGACATTCTCGATACTCAGCTCTTGGGGTTACAGGGAGGGGTAGAGAACCTACTCGCAGACAAGTGCCGTAATTGCAATGCGACAGAGGGTAAGAATGGTGAGAAGCTACTAAAGTGCTCGAGGTGCAAGGAGGCAATGTATTGCTCAGCAGAATGCCAGAAGAAGGATTGGAAAAAGCATAGGATGGAATGCACTTCATAAGTAGCCCTGAATAAGATACATCAGACTCTATCGGTAGTCTGGTATGTATACCATTTTTAGGTACCTAGGTAGGTTGTTGTGAATAGTGGACATCAGATGCCTCCTATTTGAGAAGTTATCACAACACAACGATGCATTTCAGATGTTATAAATAAACCATAAGTTATAATAACTTCTATAAGTAGAGACAGCTAGGACTCAGAAGACTAGTCCCCAGCACCGTCATTCTCGAGGGTATTTACATTCCGAATCTCCTTTAAAGGAATCTTGGCAGTATATCACCAACTGCCTGGTATCATTAGGCCTTTTCCCGGCCAACTCGGCCCTCCAAGTTCTCCAGCACGTTCTCAACAGCACCCGCCACGTCGATATGGAAGAACGGCCGGTTGACCCCCCGCACTGCGGCAAGCCTACCCCCGGCGGCGCCCGCATCCCTCGCCCTCTCCGGCCCCGACGACGACGAAATCCTATCCCCATCGTCCAGCCCAGCCTCCACGTCCTTCACCCCAACCCGCTCCTCGCCGTCCTTCTCACCCTTCACCACCCCCATCCTCTTCTCCGGCGCGACGGCTAGAACCGGTCTCCATCCGTCCTCTATCTTGGCGGGGAACCCGAAGCCGGCCGAGGCCAGCGCGCGCCGCGTCCAGCGGTTGTGCACGCACGCGAAGTGCCACTCCGCCGCGTCGGGCGCCGTGTGGTGCCCCAGCTGCGTCCGCGTGTCGATCAGCCCCTGCACCGACGTCACGTCCACGTTGTTCACGGCCGACAGGTCGAAGATCAGCGCCCGCAGCACGGGGCGGAAGTCCTCGCGGGCGGGGGCCGCGCCGCGGCGGGGGCCCGGGTCGTTCCAGGGTCGGTCCTGTGGGGTGGGGGGTTAGTAACTTTTTTTTTTTTTTTTTTTTAAAGGGGAAGAAAGGACAGAAAGTGTGTGCTTACGCCGATCTTTTGGAAGTTGTCGGGCGTCGTGCGCCGCGTGTGCGCTTGGATGTACGCGACCAGGTCGTCCATGTAGTGCCCCACGTTGGTGTAGTTCAGGCCCTCGTTGAAGCGGTAGATAAAGACGCCCGGGTACGGCGAGCGGATGTCGATGTTCGGGTTCGACCCGTCGCCGTTGTCGAGGGGGAGGAAGGCCGGCCGTCGGGGTACGACGGCGGAGGAGGCGCTGTCCGTGTCCGCGCCCGCGCTCCGGCCGCCGGCGCGGTAGACGTCGACGGCGCCAACGAAGCTGCCGCGCGCCTTGGCGATGCGCACGAGCAGCAGCGCGGCCGACGCGCACACACTGAAGTAGATGCCCGTCTCGATGTCGGTGAACACCATGATGATGACGCCGGCGAAGAAGAGGACCACCTCCAGCGGCGAGATCTGCCAGAACTTGTAGACGACGTCGGGCGGCGTGATGAGGTCGCCGACCGCGTGGATGATGAGCCCCGACAGGCTGCTCATCGGGATGTAGAAGAAGACCTTGGTTAGCGCGTACAGTGCCAGGATGACCATCACCGCGGTCCAGATACCCGCGAGAGGCGTGCGCACGCCGGCCTTGGACTTGATGGCTGTGCGCGAGAACGAACCGGTGGCTGGGTAGGCGCCGAGGAATGGGCCCAGCACGTTGGTGAAGCCGATGGCGAGGAGCTCCTGCGAGGGGTCGATGCGGTAGTTGTTCACCCGTCCGAATGACTTGGATATAGCAATGTGCTCGATGATAGCGACGATGATGGTCGTCGGCAGGTCCGGCGCAATGGCTGAGAGGAGCGACGTGTTCATCGTCGGAGCGCCGTGGACTTGGAAACCTAACGGTCGAAACAGATATAGCGTCAGCTTGTTGGACCAAATTGAACATTCAGAAAAGGGGGTTGAATCATACCACTTGGGACGTTGCCCAGAATCTCAAATTTTGCTTTCTTCGGGTCGGTGAGGCCCCTATTCGCGAGCCAGCTAATTAAGGTATAGAGTAGGATGACGAAGGCAAGACGCAGTGTTCCGAGGAAGAACCAAAGCTTCTTGTGGTTCTGTTGTCGGTTCGCCATAAAGTTGCAGAACCAACGTAGAAGGTACAGCATGAATAGTGCTGTTAAGCCCATGGCGGCGTCTATCTTGGTGCGCGGTAACCCTCTCAAGGTGTTGATGATAACCAGATACGTAGCCTGGCGGGTATTAACCCCAGAGATTCCCATCAGCTTGGGCATCTGACCGGCAACAATGTTGATAGCCGCGCCCGTCATGAAAGAGGTGATCGCCACTAGAGGGATGAATTCGACCACCCATCCGAGGCGCACGAGTCCAATGAAGAGCAGCACAGCGCCCGTTATAACGGAGAGTGCCCGCGCAATATCTGGCGGGGCGAGCTCTGGGTGCTCAGCAGTTACACGTGTGACGATGCGTCCAACGAGAGTCGACATGACCGCCACAGTACCAATCGTGATATCCTTTGAAGTCGCGAACGCAAAGTACAGGATGAAACCCACAAAGCTCGTGTACAGCCCGTACTCGGCGGGCAGGCCTGCTAATATCGCGTACGCCATCCCCTGTGGTATAACGACGAAACCGACCGTCACACCGGCGATGATATCTCCCGTCAACCATGTCAAGTTGTAATGGAAGATCCAATCCAAGAACGGGAAGAGACTGCGTATGTACCTCCAGACGCCAGGCCATGTCGGCGTGTGTTCTGAAAGGTACTCGACGACTGTAGGTTCTGTCTCGTAGTAAGCATCCGCCGATGATTGCTGCAGAGAAGCGTTGGCAGCAGATTGAAGTGCTTCAGTAGGTTCGACACGGGAGCGGTAGTCCGGGTCGATGCCGACGACCTTAGCCAGGCCGTGGCCGATGTTACTACTCGTCATGTCTCTGAGGCCAGTATTTCAGAAGCTTCAATGTAGTCCTAACTTATCAGTCTACTTGGAGCAGTAACAAGAGAACCGAAAACTAGCAAGTTACTCTTGAGGTACCCCTAGGCAAGAGAATCGAGCGATATAAAGGCTAGAAAAATAACATCCAACATAGACAGCCTACGCATAAAGGACCACGGTCATACCATATATACTCATCCATCGTGTACTAAACCATGGTAGAAGAAATAGACTGGGATCGGTGGCCAAGCCGCCGATGGGATGAATTGAATGCGCCGAGACCTCGCCTCACCTCCCTATGTCCATAGTAGAGAGGTGATCATCGGGTGCGCCAACTTGGCATCGGTGACAAGACACGGAGAAAATCCAGAACATAACGCAACCTCTAGCTATCCCAGCTAGCTTCGACGTACACCATCAATGTACGCATCCAGTCTCCCGGGCCCCGATGCTCTGGATCACATCCAAGCACGCGTAGCCACCCACTTGGAAAAGGCAAAGTCTCCACATTCCGACATCTCCTCGGGGCGGGAAGATGGGGGTAGGCATGAAACTACCTACTTAACCCATACATTCAGGCAAACAAACATGTGATGAGATGATATTGAGAAGCCATAGTGTCCCTACATGAAGCTGGGTCAACACCTCATTAGCTAACTCCTTCCCCCACAAGAGAAGCCAGTCTATAGCATGCCCAGACCCAAGGGTCTGGATAGGGGACTAGGTATAAAAGTATGTGATCCGGGAATGGTCCCCGAGCTAACAACATCCTATACATGCATTCTATATAGTACATAGGTAGTTAATACGTTAGCTAGTTCAGCGACAAGGTACCGGACGACAAGCACGTGTGGGGGTGGGCGGCGAAAGTAGTTTTTAGTCCACTTCCATGCGCGCCAAGATCACGACATCGACTATCCGAATGACGACTTCGAGCGCCCAGCCTCGCCAACACCCAAATGGCAGCACTACGCCGCGAGAACGATAGGGAAATCACCAAAACTTCTCAAGATCAAGAGTCCGCGCATTTGTAATTTGAGAGCGAGAGAGAAAATCAGTTCTTGGCTTCCAGGCCACAAGAAAACCTCTAACCCGGTTACGCTGTGCCCAGCCGGACGAACAGCTTTGAGAAATGAGTTTACTATCGGGAAGGCCTAGCTCGGTATACTCTTACGTATGTAGGTATAAAAATTATGGATATCGCGCATAGAGAATCGTCTACTCAGCAAGAGATTCCTTTTCCTTTGAACACGAGATTGTTCTCATCCCACGCGGCTGTATATGCGAGTTATTTCATTAGTCGATTCGGTTGTTAATTATGACATGGAACTTTACAGATTTACATTGCAGCGTAGAAGATGAGGATGGGAAAGGATGTGGGGGCAGGCAGATCTCAGAAGCAGAGAGCACATTTAGGCTCACCTCGTGGCCGTGGGGGGAAGTATAGCTTGAATCAATTAGGGCGTTTGCTAGACTACTTGTTCCTTGCTTTTTAGTCTTTCCAGAACCACGGTCTAGATGTAGAGGCTGAAGGATGTGCGAAGATCTCTCTCAGGTGTGCCTGTTTGCCTATATACATGTAAGTGTCTGTCACCACTGCGGCTGAAGATCTCGTCATCCCTTGGCAAGCAAGTAAATGGCGACGCCGTGATAACCTCTAATGCCCCCTGTCATGACTTCACATGGTGTGCTAAGGCTAAGAGCGCACCAATGAGATCTAGAATAGATGTGAAAGATGTGATATTATCACTGTTGCATGTCGGCCGTAATACAAATATGCTCTCAGGGGTCTTTTGAAATTCACAAGTACGCTATCACTTACTCGATGTCGCGTTTCATTAAAGTACCTGTCTAGAAAATGAGGTTATATTCTTGGTAGAAACACTCAAGATGATACTGTCTCTCCTAGAGGATAGCCAGTCGATCTAGATACTCCAAAAATCTCATTTCGCTATTATATATTTCACAACATCATGTCAGTATGTCGAAGATACTACTCCAGCTCTTGTGATTATATCCTCATAGTCAACCAATCAAATACTTTTACAAGTCTAAATCTATACATCTAGACGAATAGAGATATATAGTGCCTTTTGACATGCAGACTATAATTTAGATCACCATCTGGCTGTCTAGATATTCATCATCTGAAGAGCCTAGACTCTTGTTACTGTTCTAGGTGGCCATCTTCTTGCCGATCATCAACGCCACTAGGGATAATGTGGCACCTTTATGAGGCTTGTCTAAATCTCAAAGTTCTAAATGCATTGTCCACGTTTATCTATACTAGGTTTACATATCTGAGCTTAATGCTGACCAGCTGGAGAGTGCATCATCTAGTGACTCTATGATATAAGTTCTATACCAATGGCAGTCTCGCAAGCTACTTGTAGAAGAACGGATGGGTTATTAAAGCATTACGATAATCTACTTAAATACATTTGGAATCTCAATCTAGCCTATACAAGACCTCCGTCCATATAAAATAGTACCGGAAACTAAGTGCTAGCTGAGGCCTAGATCTAAATTTGTCAACATGTAGGATATGAAGACCGAATTAGCTACTTAGTATCCACCTCCAGGCACCTCCTACAGTGAAACCGTTTGAAATTGGCTGAGTTTATACCTCATCTACGAAGTTGTATCCATAGTGATAGTCTGAGATATTAATCCAGCTCAATTCAAGTCCTTATATAATTATTTACCGTAGATAGATTCTTATTAAAATATAAGTGATATCCTCTCACCTAGTGTCACGAGTGACCGAGCAAGTACTTAGGTGATCAATACGTTGTCGTGCGAGAAACCAGACTGCAACTACATATGTCACTGTTACCTATTTTATGCAGAAACACTTCTTTGTTGCT
The DNA here is from genome assembly GCA_022578605.1 of Camillea tinctor. NCBI lineage: Eukaryota > Fungi > Ascomycota > Sordariomycetes > Xylariales > Graphostromataceae > Camillea > Camillea tinctor. The sequence continues at coordinate 358,048 of MU394083.1, read as the reverse complement.
TCTAACCTCTGACGCCTAGTTTTACTACAAGCGGTGATTATCTTGGAGGTTCGGGTTTTCGCATTTACGTCACATCATCAGTCAGTAATATCTCCACATGCTTCATTCTATAAGATCGATTTTCTTTTTATTTTAGTATCAAGAAACCACAAATCAGAAGTTGGGTAGCTAAGTCATGTGGCAAACCCGTGGTGTAAGTCTAGGACGAAGGGTACCTTATGTTAACTACATGATAATGGAGGACAGGTCAACTCGGATATCCGGAATCAAATTCTCTTCTTTCATACTAGCACGAAACTCAACAGTTGTATATGGAACGGTCGGGCTTCTATGATAATGCTACCATACAACAAGAAACCCAAGCCTCAGAGGTGTCCAGCAAGCTTACCAATATATCGTTCACCTTCAGCCTCGAAACTTATTCGCGGGGCCTGTCCATTGTTATCGCTTGAATGGACATGTCTGAATTTAGCCTAAAGGCTATCTGGTCTCTCATACGCCCAACTATTGGAGCTGAAGAAAGTAATTGCCATTGACAAAACCCAATATCCTGGTTTTCCTCACGATTGATATATCACATGATGCTGGTCTGGACTCGAGTCTTTGGGTAGTATTGTCTTATGATGTATTTCTTGACGCCCCATGCATCCCGTAGAGTCACCCTTATGAGATCAATTTCCAGAAATGGGAACTTTCATCTTTAGGTGTAACCGCACCATCTCATGCGCCACATAGATGTACCAAACAGCTCTACTGAAAGAATATACAACAAAATTCATGCTGTTAGAGAAATGCCTTATCATGGTGTAGATAGCCTTTGATATCATGTATCCAATTCGAGCATCCGCTATGCGCCCAGCAATTTTAAACAATAGTAGACGGGGTATTCTCCAAAATTGTCTGAAAATCTACGACTATATAGCATTGTTTTACGTCCCAGTCAGGGGGGGTAACTATATAATACAGAATTGAGCCACAATGACCACTTAGTCATTGTAAGAACCTTTTGTCTCATGGTACAACGGGGTTGCTCAACACTGTCGTAACATACTACACTCTCCCCAACCAAGACTATGCATATCGCTAGCTGATGGAGCACTCCCCATCGTTGAGGAAAGGAATTATCAATATATTAGTAATGTCAGCAGCTTCCACCGGCAGGCCACTCTCTACATGACCTACACAACCGTGAATATGACTCCAGAGAGCTCACCCAAGTATAAAGGTATCACGAGTCTATTACCAAAGTTTTGGTAGCCAGACAAGATGTGCCATAAGGTCTATCATATTACTAAAGCATCCTCCTATACTCAATGGCAATCTTCGATCGCCTAGCCCCTCTCGGGATCCTAATCACTGTTTTATTCCGAGTAGTGAACGGTATCCCAAACCCAATCTCGCTAACCGACGATGATACCATTTACTTCCCTGCTATACGGTTTGGTAATGCCCTGAGTACACCACCCTTCGCTTACAGTCAAGAGTGCAAAGTTTTTCCCGGGGATGACTTGTGGCCCTCGGACCAGGAATGGGCCAGCCTTAATGCGTCACTTGACGGTGCCCTTCTGAAGCCGAAACCTGCAGCAGCAGTATGCTATGAGGGCCCAGATTACGATGCCACGCAGTGTGAATTCCTAGTTGAAAATGCATCCTCTACACGATTTTGGCTCGACGACCCTCTCACGGGACTGACACAGTGGACTCAGGGTAACACCTGTGCAGCGACCCTGTCACCTCAGGGGAACTGCACACAAGGTGGGTTCCCCGAGTATGTAGTCAATGCGACCAACGAGAAGCAGATTCAGACCGCGGTGAATTTTGCCAGGAACAAGAATATACGCTTGGTTATTAAGTTAGTGATATCCCATACGAGGTCTTTCTCGCCGTGCCACCTGCTTTGGTGGCATTATTGAAAGAAGGATTCTAACGTAGCTCATAGAAACACAGGTCATGACTTCGGCGGAAGATCAGTAGGGGCAGGGTCCATCAGCATATGGACCCATTACCTCAAAGACCTAGAGTTCCTCCCCACTTACAGTATAGGCAACTACAGCGGAGGCGCGGTCCGCATGGGAGCAGGAGTCGAGGGGTGGGAAGTATCCAACTTGATGGCGGCCAACGATATTACTGTCGTCGCGCCGGGCTGCAACACTGTTGGAGGCAATGGTGGTTGGCTAAGCTCGGGTGGACATACCTCGCTTACCTCCAAGTTCGGGCTCGGCGCTGATCAGGCCCTCTCGCTCGGTGTGGTGACTGCCGATGGTCGCTTTGTCACAGCCGACCCGTTCACAAACCAAGACCTATTTTGGGCCCTCCGCGGCGGAGGGGGATGTACGGACTCCAAGCCCAGACGCTTTTCAATGGAATGTCGTGGCTAACCAAGCTAGCAGCTACTTACGGAATTATCACTTCCGTCGTGATGAAAGCGCACCCACCTACAAACGTGACGTCCTCTTCTCTAGGTCTCGCAATTTCATCTACACCAGGCGCCGGAGTAGTGCCCGACGAGGAGACCTTCTGGCAGGGCGTAGCCGCGTACTACCGATTCAGCGTGAAGATACTCGATGCTGGCGGCTACGGATTCAGTTACATAAGGCCCGGAGAGAACGCGACATACCGGTTCACGACATCATCCCAGTTCCCCGGCTTGACATCCGAGGAAGTTCTCCAGTTCTTGCAGCCGCTGTATGAAGAGCTCCAGGGCTATGGGATCAACGTGGCAAGCCCGGCGGCATTCAGCCGGCTGTACGGTTCACCGCGCGGCGGGACCGGCGACCGACCTGGTAACACACGTTACAGGTCCCGGCTGCTGCCGCGCGAGAACTGGGAGGATGACGACCTGTTCAACAGAACTATGCTAGCAATACGCACAGCCGTCGAAGCGGGCTACGAGAACGACTTCTACTTCCACGGCACCCTGACCTCGCCGACGGAAGAGGTCGCTGGGTGGCCCGGCCGCGACAGCGCAGTGAACCCGGCGTGGCGGGCCAACGTCATGCATTCCATGCTCATGGATACGCAGCCCAGTAGCCTCACAGCTCGAGAGGCACAGGATCGAGATGACCTGATGCAGGGGTACATGGACCTGCTCCGAGGGGTGTCTCCGGGAGCAGGCTCATACATGAATGAGGGCGATCCGGGCGAGCCCAATTGGCAGCAGGCCTTCTTCGGGAGCAATTACGCGCGGCTGCTGGATATCAAGCAGCGCTGGGATCCATGGGGCCTATTCTGGGCTCCGACAACGGTGGGCAGCGAAGGCTGGGCGGTCAGGCCGGTGGATGGGTATCCGAATTCGCAGAACGGGAGGTTGTGTCGCGTAGATGCTAGTCAGTAGCGGATAGGGGGGTTGGGATTGGGTCTGCAAGACGCGCAATAACGCGTGTTTATCTATCGCGCTCCTGTCTTAGACATGGAGGAAGGGATCAATAATCAATACATTGACTTCGAAATTCGAACCAGAGCCCTCCCAAGTGTATTCGGGTATTGGCACTGTACTCTAGCTTAATGAAAGCCACTAAGCAGTCGTATATGCATGTTTACTTCCCCAATTCTGTTGTATATATTAAAGCAATCTCACCCACCAACAGCGTATCTAGGATGGCGTTGCCATACGGCCGTGACGAGATAGCTGACATCAGCAGCCTCCAGTACGTCGTCAGCAGCAGGTAGAAAGTTGGTAGTACGTATGATGAGTGGCGATGTCAGCGACAGCAATAGTGTTACCTGCCCCTTTATTTGTTGAGTTCTCTGTAGATTACGAGTAGGAACCATTCCGTAGGCTACGCGGTGGCGGCACGCAAGTACGACATCGCTAGGACGCAGCTGGAGAACAAGACGTGGGGCGTGAGGCGTGCCGTAAGTTAGCCCGTGCTTCTACATACATACATACGATGTGCTCGCGGATCGCCGTCTAGATTGCGGAGGTGGAGACGACGAGGCGGGTGGTCTGCGCGTAGCATTCTATTCTCTCCCCAGTGTGAACTCCAGACACACAACTAACAGCCAGTTGGTACTTGTTCCTGTAGACTATTTCCAGCACTTGTGTATCGAGTGAGAAACAAGACATCTGTGAGGCTGGGAGCTATGGGGTTCTCGGAAAAATAGATGGCGGGTGATTCGTCTCGGTTTATGGAATCACAGCGCACAAATTAGCAGGTCTTGGTCGGATGAGGACCCGAGAGTACTCTATGGCGATGTAAGAGAAACGATAGCACCAAGATAAATTCATTGTCAAAGCTTTATATTGTATTCAACAGTCTTATGGTACCGGAGTAGCCGCCTAGTTGTCAAGGGAGCGTAAAGGGCGTAACTAGCGACACTTCGCAAGACCCTTCTATGGCAAGTGATTGAATTGTCAATGGCTCTAGCTAGCTGTGATTTACACTGTAGAATTGCCTTTGGTATAGTAGAGTAGCTCTACCAAGTCCGAAATATTAAGGCATTTAAAGAATGACATGCGCTTAGGGGCAAGATTACAGTATTCAAAGCGAGAAGCGGAAAGCAAGAGAACTCCATCATATCTCAGGCACATCTCGCTTTTAACAGATAGGCAGCACTTCTCATTTACGAAAGCATCATCAAGTAGTTAGAATTATTGATTTATCATAGGCGAGTATCCTATGGCCCAGGCTACAATCGGCCAACGAAGGGTATCTATCAGGAGAAAAGCAGGTACATCAGCACCCATCTACGGTAAGAGTATTCGCAATCCTCCGGTCATACAATCGGGCCATCGTTCCCTCATCCTCCGCAGGCCCTTCCCCCATATACTCTGTGGGGAGCCAAGTTTAGCCTAGGTAACAAAACAAAGAGACTAGTCGCCTGTAAGCAGGCCACGCTGCTCTGCGTAGCCACCTAGGTAGCTCGATTCCCTGGGCAATAACAACAATATATGTTTCCCCCATCTGGGGCTCGCGCCGTGACGTACTCCTAGAACTGGGAGTTATTCGCGCTCTGCTTAAGCGCAGGGGTCAGCAGCCCAGTGAACGCGAACACGGGCCCAGTTGGAGATCTCTGTGCTATTCATCCATGTGGTGAAGTCGGGGTTATCGTTGCCGACAGCAGTGAGATTCTGGGGGTCTCCGACACGTAGCGCATTGCACACCTTGTAGACGGTGGCGGCCTGGGCGCGGTACGAGGAGAAACGGAACTCGTACTGGAGCTCACCAGTGGTGAGCGTGGTGCGGATAACTATGGAAGAAGAGAGTTAGTAAAACGGTCTCGCCCGCAATACTTTTGACTCGATTGGATATGGACATGTCTTAAAACCCAGAAGCTTCTGCTCAGAAAGGGGAGGGCACACGCCACCAGGGGTAGAATGAAAGAAAAGGCTTACTTGTATCCATCTCAAACGTGCAGTACACGTTGAAAACCCGCTTGAGGTACTCCTCCGACAGCAGTTCCGCAGGGCCGCGGATCTGGATGGCTCGGGAGCGCTGGCTATCCGGCTGGGCCGGGACGGCAACACGGTTGAAGCGCACAAAAGGGGTGTATCCTTCAACAGTGAAGCGACCACGACGGCTGAGCTCCACAAAATGAAGAGCGCTAGTTCGATCCCAGAAGATGATCTTTGCCGCTGCTGTGCTGTGGAACAGAGTCGGTGGGTTGACGTGAGAAGCATAGATTTTTCCAACATTGCGGATGTTGGACAGCAGCATATTGACAGTACAGTCAGGGGGCAGGTTGGTTATATAGACGGAGCAGTTCCCGTCGCCCTCCATCTCTGCCGGCTCGCTACCCTGGTGTCTTTGGGAATGGTTGTTGCTACCACCCGGCATGGCGTTGTTAGCAGGACCGGAGCCTCGGCCCTGAACACGCCACGAGCCCAGACCAAACAAGCCTCCACCACGGCCGAAATTGTTGCCGCGGCCACCACCGCGGGTGCCAGAACCAGGGACTTGGGTTTGTCCTCCAGGTCGGCTAACCGTACCAGCAGCACCGAACAGATTGTTCGTAACCTCAAACTGCGAGGCAAACGCGTTTTCGTTGCCAGCAGCACCCTGGCGATCCGCTCCAGAGGCACTTTGGTCAGGCATCTTGGCTTGGTGACCGGAGAGTGAGAGGGTGGTAACAATAGTAAGGGTTGCTTGTGTGCGGCCGGTGTCCAAATTTAAGCACTGTAGCTGGGAACAGCAGCACGAGAAAAAGAGAGAAAATCAGACGGGTGAGCGACTACGCAGCAAAAGTAATTAGCATCACAGTCATTTGCAAGGAATCAGGGTATTGCTTTTAATTACTTCCAATGGTCTCTAGGAGAGCAGACCTCGAGCAGTAATTAGGACTTTAGCCTCCCTTGGGTGTGTAGATTTAGGAGTTGCTACAAGTGGTTAGTCAATTTTTCTTCCATTACAGTATGTGATAAATTACTTTACTTACTTTGACCAAGTGATAGCTTTGCTAGGGCCTTCAAAGGATATGTATCACGACAATGTTTTGTTTTGGATGGTGGAAGATTGGTAGCTAGGGGAGAAATGGGGAGACCCTAGCAGCAGAATGCACGCAGCTTTGTGTTGGAATGGCAAGATACTATCTGAACGAAGGTGAGTAGATGAACTTCCAAAGGAAATGGAAAATGTAGGCAATAGGATGGATAGTATGTATTTAGAGTGGAAGCTTGCCTTGGTACTTGAGATACCCCTCGATCTAGATCCTGGTTTGGATGCAGCAATGTGCTCAAGGTAGATGCAGTGGTATATGGTATACTGTTAAGATTTTGGTGGGTTAGGCTTTTGTAGCAGTGTGCCTTTTATGATAGTAGAATTATGTGTGTGCAGTAATGCTTTCAAATACCAGGTTGAAAGGTGAAGAGTGGGTGGAAAGTGTCTGACTGGTTAGAAAAAAACTTGTGGTGTTGATGTAGAAAGAAGGAAAGAGGGAAGTCACTGGTCTCTGTATGAATTGCTGGCCTACTTATTCTGGATCCAAAAGTGCAAACTCAAGGCGACAACCTGTTCGATAAATTATTTTTTAACCATTGTTTATTGTTTATATGCGGATTCACCCATCTGATCACTACAAGCAACCATAAGGCGTCGATGTATTCTTCATTGTCGTGTCGGCCGGTATTTTAAGAAAAGGGGTAAAATCATAATGCGGCACCATATATCAGCCACATATATCTACGGTATCTAATATCTAAGTGAAGAGAGATCTAGAAGACACAGAGACTACATTATATCACCCTATTAGTTGCTCTTGTATAAAGTATAAAGGAGAACCTGTAGATAACTGTTTTGTTGAGTGGATAGTATATTGTTGTATATTTTATAGGTTGTAGAAGCTTACGGTGATCTAGTAACAGAAGATGGCATTTTCTTTGGATACCTCCATGAAGCAGTACAGTTCAGACTCTTTGTGCAAAAGGTCTCTTTGAAAGAAATCGCTTTCATTGAATGGGCCAATTTTAACAAGATCATACATAATCCCATGAAATCCAGTTAAGTTCAAGGTCTTTCCAATAGTTATAACAAGAATACATCAAGATATTTGTTCCAGAAAGAGATAAGTGATTAGAGATAACAGCAGAGAACACACATTGCACAGAAGTAATGTAGGTTATATATGTTTCTACCTAAACACCTATTCAGTTTTGTGCGAGGACATGCTCCTATTGAATCAATTATTGTCACATCAGCCCCAGCATGCGTTTAGAAAACCATGGTGTTGTTGTGTGCGAGACCAGAATTACAACCTGCCTCTGATACTGTGACTTAGATATTCATCGAACACTCTATTTATTCGCTTAGCGAGGTACGTACTGCTATTTATTTACCCTTTGGTCTAGGGCATATATACGGGTAATTAGTGTAAATAAAATAAGCGTAATGCCAGGTTATCATAGTAGGTAGAATATATCTGCAAGCAAACATAATCAAGGTAACTCCAGAGTGAGTCCTCTGCCACGTGACAAAATAACCAAGATGGAGTTCACTGTTCTGGCATGCTTGTACATATTGACCCTATTTCCTTCTACTTTGATATGTTCTATCAATTATTAGTGAGCCCTTTTTGTTTTTTCTTTTTTTAGGAAAAGAATTGTTATATAAACTCCCATCTAGTTTGATGCTGAACTGTATCTATCCTCTCTACAGCCGGGGCAGATTAGTACAATAGGTGTTGAGCAACCCATTATACCATGAGACAAGATTCTCAGAATGTCCTAGTGGTCATTGGCTTGGGGCCTGGGCAAAATACCTTTTTCTAACCTACAATAGACTTGTCGTTACGATGTATACCAGCATACTCTTCCGAAGTATCAGACCACTCCCGGTATTGCCACATCCAAACTTCCTCGAGCCGAAATCTAAATAGATCACCAGAATATCGCATGTCGGACTTCGACACTTCTTCCTCACATCGAACAATAACCCCTAGAGCACTATGGCATCACCATCTCCTCCACAACAACTCCTGCCCTCCAACAGGCAGCTGCTTGGCATGGATCCAACAGATATGTTTGTGCCTGAGAAGCCCTCGACGTACGGCATACCCATCTAGCTAGGTACCATTCGCCAGACTGGGTGGACGCTCAATTCCTATACCTAAACAATGTGTATGAGAAGGGACCCGCGATGCTAAACCCGCCCAAGATCGTGATGCCAATGCCGTTCAAGAGCGCTGTGGCCACAGTAACTAGGCCATTAGGACGACCGGGATGTCCATCCGATTCAAGCCAGAGGTACGTGATATTCTTTTGGTCAAGTAGTGCGTGTTTTGCGTTGTATAGAGAAGGGGGAGGGGAAAAGTCTAATGATGATGCTGATGAATTTTTCGAACGTGTAGGCTTGGGCGTTCGAGATTATCCCAGAGACCGTGGTTGCTTAATTGCTTTAGTTAGCCTGTCACTCGATCATCCTACTATCGACTGTCATCCCCCCATCCGCGCGAAAAACACCATAGGGACCAAGCCAAAGACAAATACTACTCGAACGAAGGTCTAGGAGCTACTTTCAAGATGTGACCACATTTGGAGCCGATGGGAATGCTGATAAGGAGCACGTTCGATGCATGGTAACGGTGGGAAGGAAGGTCAGGAATTCGTACGCAGAATATTAGCCAGCTGAGGGCTCCCATTGCGCACGGATAACGAGTCCCATGGTCCTACTTAGCGATGGGACTGTGCCTTATAAATGCCATGTGGGTGGACGGGGTAGTTTGATGACTTTATAGTATTTATGTATGGTGGTCTATTCTCAATTGTGTGCGATATGTGATGTTGTAGAAGCATTGCCAGGTGATCGACAAGGCTATATATCTTGTGTTCTAGATACGGGCATATGTTTTAACCTGGCGGAGGTCTCGAATTGGCCTTGCTGCACGTATATGCTAACATAGGTTCTGGACTGGTTAGCTGGGGAACGGATACGGGGTTTTTAGGCACTTGGCCATGCAATCCATATGTACGACCGTTACGCGTTAAAAAAACTCCGACCTGAATCGTACCCAATTATCCTTGGTGGTGAAACGGGGTCGTTCGGGGCTAATGTTTACAAGTCAAATAGCAGCACCGGCGGCTTAAGTTGGCTAGCCTGATGCCGAGAGGAGGCCTCTCTTTTAATTCCCTTGCTTCCCGCACGGCGTGTTTACACGATAAGCACGATGCTCGGGATGGAGTGACGATCGATATCTTGAGCTACCCGCTCTTCGTGGGACTCCAGAGCCCCGCGTCTTCATAAATATCGGAGATGCCAACCGCTCTGTTCCGGCTTGTGAGTGAGCTCCACGACCGCAGCGCCGTCGTGACTGGAGAGAGAGGTGGTACCTCGCCGTAAGCTGTCCGACTACGGCACCGATTCGGCTGACGGTGGTCGAGCCACGCAACACAAACTAGAAGCGGATAAATTTTGGGAAAGGGGGCCGGTTTGGCTGCTGTGGTATGAATAAATATAAAAATCTAACCTAGCAATCTTACTATTTATAAAGCTTTAATATAAAAACAAGCCACGTCCCGGCAGTAAGAAAGTAAATATGGGAACATGTATAAGCTGTCACACTATCCCAACAAGCTGGCACCAGCTGGTAGGGAGTAGGAAATGGAAGAATGGATACCATACTATAAAAATATGGGCTAGACCCATGAAGGCTGGCACCCAGTCTAGACTGTCTCCAGTTTGGTGGTCCGATGGCTAACGCGATTCCTGCGGGCGTCCGAGATTCCAGACCTTGTTTTAAGGCTTGCAGAGTTGCAGACAAGACGCACCAACCGAACACGAGCCATCGAGGCAGTGCAAACCAGTTCAGGAGATATGTACGCATAGGTAAGTAATGCGTATGCAAAATGCAAAGCACAGCAAAGAAAAACAAGATCAAGATCAAGAAAGATCAAGAAAAAAAAAGGAGACGATCAGGCTGTAAGATAGATAGTCCCTAAAAAAGAGGAGGAGGAAAGAAAAAGAACAAATCCTTCATATGCAGCCAGAATCAAGAGTAAACAGGTTCGTCACGGACAACGCGGTTCAAAGATGACAATTCATCCCGTCGTTTCGCCATCTTCAGGCGCGTTGGCCAGTGCTATTGGTGGTCCCGGTGGTTGCGATGGTTGCACCCATGGACAATCTACTCATGCAAGCCACTTATATAGCTGCGTACAAACGGCGGTTTGCAGCTTCGTGCAGCCGGCTTCTGCAACTTGGACAGGGCCGAGATGCAAAGGATCGATCTGACGAATTTTTTCTTCCTTTTTTTCTTTTTCTTTCCTTTGTGCTTCTTTTTTTGCCCTTTCTGGAATACGGGAGTAATCAGGGGGGAGGGGGTGGTCGGTCAGGGGATTGGGTCATATGCTGTACCTACACTACTACTCTAGTACACAGTTCATATTTTTCATATTTCATGTTGTTCATTACTTTATTGTACGCATATGTAATCCGTGGTGTATATCATGTCGCGTTTCGTTTCAACTTGAAGCCGGATAGTTTATGTTGTTCAGAAAGGCTTCCCTTTCTTTCTATTAGAAGAAACATAACCGGACGGCAAGACACAAAAACCCTTTTTTTTATTTAATGGTTTCTCTTTTAGAGGCGATCGGTGATTTCTGTGGTCTTGATTGCTTTCCCTACGATTCATGGCGCCGTGGTTCTGTTTCGGATCTGGCTTGGCAGAAGCGTCGGTGTTGCGCCCCGTCGCCCTACGATGGATGCTTTTTGATCCTAGGGGTGTGTGTGTATTATAGTAGTGTAGTGACTCCGTAGATATACCAAGGGTGCATAATAGTTCACCAGCACATCATAATCTGTATAACGTCAATCTTGGTGGAGCTGTCATAGAAACACTACTGTAGTACTCAACCTGTCAGGTACCTATGTATGAATGAGAATTATGTCTAGATTGATAACCTTGCTGTACTTGGCACCTCTCACTTTCGCTTCGTGGTAGATACGCTATAGGTTAGAATAAAAGGAAATGGATATGAATAAACTCAACCAAAATGACAGTATTTAGAAGAGTACGGCTGGGAAATAATAACAGGACCAATCAGCTGTCAGGAAATGTCGTGCTTTAACCGAGAGGTCGAGAGAGATCGTCCAGATAGGTTTCAAGCCGAAGTACAAAGCGCTTTTCTGTAAGATAACAGGTTGACGATAACACACAGTGCCACCCACGCCGCCGCCATGAAATGAATATCCAGAGATTACCTAACAGCAATCTCGTGCGTAACAAAGGAATATATTTGATGCTAATCATTATGCGTACCGACCATTTTCTCTGCCTCGTTGAAGCAGCTGAAGATAGTAGAGGTAGATGGGGTAGATGAAGTTTGAAGGTAGCGAGAAAGACTTCTACTACAACTTACATGTAAATAAAACCTTCTATCGAAGAAAAAAAAAGGTGATACTTACAACTAGGTACGTACCTAACAATAGAACCGATCGCCAACCATGGTTTGATATTATGCATGGTTTGAGGCTAACTAAAATTGTGCACATATATGTCCCATTTTGTTAATGTGCATAAGTGTATAAGTAATGTGTTGTCATCGCGGTATTTTTTTTTGGGGGGTTTGTTTCTCTTCTCTATTTCTTTTTTTTTTCTTTTTTTGTTCTCTTCACGAGGTTTCATAAAAAAGACACCAATCAAATGTTAGTAGCAACTGGAGCATGGGACATGGTTCCAGGATATGATTGGACAATTGTGCAGCGAACGACAGGGACCCGTAGCAACTTAAGTCACTGGAGGTTGGACTAGATTTCCCGAAACGGACACTAAATGCAACCTGCCAGGGACACAAGCCAGGGGTAAAGTCCAACCACTACGAAGCGTGCCAAGCAATAAATGATCTGCTTACATGTACCTATACTGTACATAGGTACAGTGATAGGTACACTGGATAGCAGGGTAGTGGTGGTATGTAGTACATATAACATACCTTAAGTATGGTAACGAGCACGCTACTTCCCCGCGTATGAGAACGGAAATTTGTATGTAGTATAAGGTGTAAGGAGGTTGTGGTATAGTGTAGCCTTACCTTGTAAAAGGATGTACATAGATATATATATATATATTGTACAGAAAATGGGTAGCCAAGGCCGAGCAAGACCGAGCCGAGCAACGAGGTAGTAATTTTGAAGTAGGCAGATAGATAGGTATTTTATATTAAAAGAGTTCCGGCGACGAAAGTAGAAAGTGGATGAGATAAGAATAAGAATAATCCCGATATTTTTTTCTTTTACTTCACATAGGAATTGTAAAGAGAGAGAGAAAAAAAAAAGAAAGGTTTGATATATATGATATAGCTGTATATATATAAAACACCCAAGGAAGAAAAAAAGAATTAATGAGCCCGAGAAACAAAAGAGGCATGTGCTTGCTACTGTACTGGGTTAGGCAGAAGAAAAGATACATTACACTAACACTGCTAGGTACTACAATGGAAAATACCTAAACTAGGTTTGACTACTCATAGCACACTAGTAAATAGCAAGCACTCTCGCTCTTCTTCTTCACTTGCGTCTCCCTTGTCCAGCGTAATTTCCCATCCTCTCGCTTACAATTCTGTATACAGTAAGAAGACGGTCCACTTTCAATTACTTTACCCACCCAGCCTGCAGGCAATAGTGGACTTCCTCTCTCGTCTGACCACTAAGGATCAAGCACCCCCCAGACCCCAACGGGGATCTTCCCATTTCTTTTCTCACCCTCTCACATCCATCCTCCTCCTTTCCATTCGCCCTCCACCAACCCAACCCAACCCATTTTCCATTCCTACCACACTAACCAGAAAAAAACCCATTCATCACCACACAACCCATACCACCCATAATCCATAACGCTACACACATGCACCAGCACCAGCACCAGCACCCGCACTTCTTGACTGTGACCTGACCTGATCTGACCTGACTGCCGTCTCCTCCCTTTCCTTCCTTAGCAAAAACAACCCCATTTCCACACTCCTCCCTCGCTCACACCTTAGAGCAGTCCACTCATTTCCCTCGTCTGATCTCGACAAGTCTCTCGTTTGTGATTTTTGTCCATTTTTTTTTCTCTCTAACAAAACAACTTTCCACTTTCCTTCAATAACCCTTTTGGTTCTGTTCTTCCCAATAACACCGGGTCATCCAACCAGATCCAAAGAAAGAGAAAAAAAAAAGCAAGAAAAAAAAAGAAGAAGGGTGGTCGACAAAAGCGAGATAGGAGAGAAAGAGAGGAGAAGAACAAGAGACAAGAGAGACATAATTAAGCTGTCCCCGGGCTTCAACCTTACCGACCGTATATACTCGACGACTCCGACTTGTTTATCCCTTTGGTCCCGAGCCACCCGATCACCTCGACCCGGTCAACCAAAGGCAGATTAATTCTCGTCGGTCGGCTCGAACAAGGAAGAAAGCCTGTCCCCAACTCATTGACCTCGCCGCCCATTGTTTGGTTCGCATCTCTTTGATCTGTTGTAAATCCCACGGGTCGGAAAGAAGGGAAAGACAACGTGCCATTCGACGTCACCCAAGTCGCTTCTCAACAAACAATCGTCTTCGCCGTCGTCAAAGAATTTGTTATCCTGATTTACATGTCTTCCCTCGCGTGATCCGACAATTGCATCCCCCACAAGTATTTGTTGGTCGACCGAAGTAAATCTATCATCTACAAGACGGACAAACACACCACGCTCCCTAGAGGGGATCACTTTCTGTCATAGTTCGGCCTATTATACCCCTACTCTCGAGTCGTTGACCGGATTGAGAGATCTTATTTCCTTTCGTTGGTTTCTGTTTCTTTCTTTCGACTTTCTCTACACATTCATCACCATGTCGCTGCGGAAATTCACCTTCGCCGCCGCCCTGGCCTTTGCCTCGGTCGCCACGGCTGCTACGACTTCTAATCTCGAGGTGCCCGCCTCAACACCCGTTTTGGGTTCAGATACCGTCCACGGATGTTATGGATCGTTGGGCTCGTTGAAGTTGGATAGCTCACCTGATTTCAACTCGCAAGGAAAGTGTGTGGGCATCTGCAAGACCAAGGGGCACACTGTCGCCGCCACCTTCTCCGACCAGTGTTACTGCGGTGATACCTACCCGAATTCAGCTGATCTACTCGACGACTCCAAGTGTACAGAGCCGTGTCCGGGTTTCGATACGCAAGCCTGTATGCGCCCTCTTTCCGATCTATTATGTATATGACCAAGTTGACTAATATCTTTCGCAGGTGGTGGTCTTAATGCCTGGACTGTGTACAACACAGGTTTGAGGGTGTCTGTCGCCGAGGAATCCTCTTCATCCAGCAGCTCTACTAGTTCGACCTCAACCTCGACCAGTGCTTCTACATCTACAGGTATGTATCTTCTGCCCCCTTTGGATATGCTTCAGAATAGCGCTCATTCTCCTGTCCCTAGCTACAGGTGGAGCTGCCACTCAGACATCAGACTCGGATTCTGGATCTGGAAGTGGTACCAACACCGTTGGTATCGTTGTCGGAGTCGTTATCGCCGTTCTAGTTATCGCTGGTCTTGCTGGAGGAGCCTTTTTCTGGATGCGTCGCAAGCGAAATGCCGAGATCGAGGAGGAGCACCGGCGAAACGCAGCTGTAAATGCTTTTATTACGGGTGGAAAGCCGGGAAGCAGTGGTGGTGTGTCTATGTCGGACGCTCGTATGGACCCCGTTATGAACCGAAGAATGAGCGACGGCAGTATTGCCGACAACCAGGACTACTCGCGCAGAATTCTAAGGGTATGTAGCTAATGTTTGTGATCAGCTATGGGTAATTATGCTAACCATGATACAGGTGACCAACGCGTGAGAGCGCCCCGTCGCAGATATTACGATGAACGACTCCCGCTTGTAACACTTTCCTCCCATCGGCATCGACGGCGTTTCACGGTGGTCACTCTTGACATTGGATGATCGATCCTGACGATCCTCTGGCGTTGTTTTTTTCTGAATCGAAGTGTAGGGAGCAAAGATGCCTGGTTGGTCACGATACAGGACGTGACTTTTTAGTTCGAACCATGCGGTCTAAATCTCCACCTTGCGCCATCCTTTCCTTCTTACTCATCACGACTTTGTTGCCTGTATAGCGACAGATCGATACACCCATATATTCGACACTTTTCACGAGATCTACAGAGGCTCAGGCCCGAACGGGGTTTTATTGGCACAATGGTCGGAGAACATCATATAGTTGGACCATTGTTTCGGCGAGTGCGATAATAAAGGATCCGGCGACGACTTTTTTTCAAAGCGAATATCTTCGGAAGGGATCCCTGGGCGATATACCAATTTGGCTTGCTCGTGAGGAATTCCCATAGAAGATTAGGTATCGATGATTATTGGGCGACTTTGCTGTATATTATTCAGGTAGTCCAATAGACGGACGTTTGTTCATGAATCAGGGTCGAGACACATGTGACTGTCACTTTTTTTATTGGTTCAAAGCATATTTCATTAATTTCTTTTTTTCAGGGTTGTAGTTAGTATCTATCTAATTTCCGTTTTGTAATGGTCAGTGATATCCATCATGTGAAAAGGGTCAGCAACGAGGGAGGTTCAGAGGCGATCTCATTTTTTAGAAGCAGTGTAGAGTTATAGTCTTATACACAATGGAAGAAAAGCCAGTTCCCAGTCGTTATACGTCATAAGCTCCTTTCAACTCAGTGCTATCTGAGTTGATAGTTTGAAGAGCGCTTACACGGACGACTGGTTCATAAACAAGTACGATCTTCCAATATCTGTGGGCATGAATGTTTATAAAAAAAACATTGTTGAGGAGGCTACTGGATGAATTGTGACGTTCTCATACGTCAGTCAGCCTTGCGTATATTTAGAGCTACGCCTTTATCATTTGTATGCAGGGCGAGGCAGGTAGGTCATGTGGTTGACCTTAAAGATTTGTTGGTTGACCGATTCATTGTTGTATGGTATTAGAGTTATGATACCTGGAACGAGTACATCTATATATGTATTTATATACACCCCATACAGCTATTTATGTGTAAATATACCGAACATATAGAGATCGTATAATTTCTTTGTGTCATGTGTTCTCAGTACGAGCACCTCGATAAAAAGCTCTATTTCAACATCGAGGGGTTACAGACACTGTGCAGTACATTACTACGTCCCCCTCTCTTTTCAACCTAGCTCTTTCACGCCCATTATTCACGAGATTCTGTCTATGACGTTGATTTGAACTCTCTGGTTGGAGGGGGGCTGTCTTAACCTTACTTTACCTACCTAGTCGGTGAGCTGCCGGGAGAAAGTCACGGGCGAGCCGCGCGGATCCGGTCCCCATCGTAGCGGGTCAGGTTTGCGCCAACATCAAAAACTCGACACAGAGCACTCGCAAAAGTAGTATGTACAGACACACACAATACCTGATTATCTATCTCCGGGCTTCTTTCTTACTTTACCTAGTGTCTATAGGTATGGTCCCTTCCCCCAATCTCCGTTCCGATAAGAATACCCCGTGTTTTGAACCCGAGGGTGTGTTACGTACCTGCGTCTATACCCGTACACCTATGCAACGAAGTTACCAGGCCTCTCTCCCTGGGGGCTCTGGAACCGAAGTGGGAGGAAAGGTCAGCGATAGCATAACCTAGATATAAACCCCCCCTCTCTCTTTCTCCTAAGCGACAAGGGAGCAGCTAAAAAAGAAAAAGAAAAATTGGTTAAAGGGAGAAGGAAAAAAAAACTTGGTAAAATGTGGATTCATGCCGGCGAGAGACAAGAACAAAGGAAAAGCAAGACCGGGGGAGCAGGAACCAAAGCGCCCCGTTAGTGGGCTTCCCATTGCTAGAACAGTAAAGAAAAGAAGAAAAAAAACGGGGGCTAAACCACGGAATAGGATAGGATAGGTTGTACACAAGAGATATCATTAGTAGCAAGATGGAGACCGATGACGTCGGGATCGTCGGTTCTTTTCTCCCTCGGCTGGGGGGTGTGGAAGGTTTATGAAACGTGACAGAGCCGGGGACCCGGACAGGGCAAGATACATACTATAATGGAATGAGATACATACATAACCGCAACAGGGCATAAACAGGGAAGACAAAGGGGAGAGAGAGAAAAAAAAAGGAAAAGAGGAAATATACTCCGATCCCTTGCCCTGGCTTTCCTGCTTCCCCCCCCTCCCCCGAACGACCGGTTGACCGGCCGGTCTGTTCGGGCGGGGGTTGGTGGTGAAGAAGAAGAGACAGTGGGAGGTAATAGGGGTCTTGTCTTTGTGCGCTTCTTGGAAACGCTTTTCTGACGGGAGACGTAACCGCGAGGATAGTTTGGCTGCCTATTTATATAACGTTCGCTACCTAGTATATATATGTATACACATGACAGACTTGGGTTACGCATCCTGTGGTTTTGTCTCTGTTTCTTGCCAGCCCAGCCTACCTTTCGTCTTATCATATCATACGTACATGACTCGTTACGAGTTTGACGGGGTATTTACTGCTGTGTTTTTGCTTTTTCTGGCATGGATAGCGACGGTATCGTGTGCATGTGTGTGTGTGTGTGTGTGTGTGTGTAGGTAGGCTGGGTGAAAAATGATAGGGCTTGAGTTGAACCCTGAAATGTACATAGTTTACATACATTCTCTACACTATGTGCTCTCAGATATCCTGAAGTAGATAATCCGTTCCCCGTCGCGGGCTTTTTTCGTGCTGATCTACGAAGCGCGCGGTCTCGCTCGGACACGTTTCCCCCCTTTCTCGCTTTGCTATTCGATTATTATAGACTCTAGGTAGTAGTTGGGTCAGCTTGAACCTAGCAGGTTTATCGTTGTAGTAATGTACCTTACCTTACCGAAAGTTGACAGGACCCCTAGTTTCGAGAGATATTGTAACCCTGCCCGAGGCGAGGTGGGAGGGAAGGGAAATGCCTCCTAGGTTTAGTATGTTTATGAGCAGTGCCTAACTTGTTTTTATTTTATTCTATCTTCTCCTTATAATCCTTCCGTCTTACCCCCTTCGCTCGCCGAATTTCGACCGGTTAGCTGGTAGGTAAGTAGGTACTAGTATCTGACGCTATTCCTAGGCGAGGCAATACCTTGCAAGTCTCTTTTTTGCTCTTCCTTTCCGCGGGCTAAGACAATTGGCGGACTTGGGCCATTGACGGGCATGGAAGGGAGATGGGATGTGTTGGGCAAGTAATGGAGTGAGATTAATCTGGGGTTAGTTGACCGGGTTAGTGAGAAAGTGAGGGAGGCATAAGGTAATGATGATGGTGATAATGATAATGGCATTTCGTTGCGAAAGAGGGACCGGAAGCAGGGTGCCCTCTCTGCCTCTTCTCCCTCTTTGCTTGTCACGCCCGGCGGTACTCGGCTGGCTGAGGTCTATGCGGCAAGGGTTCTTGAATAGAGATTGGCGATGACGACAATGACGATCTGCTCCTTAGCCATTTATCTTTGCGGAGGCACTTTTGTTTCCCCCTCTCTATATACCCTTGTCTTGCCATGCGCTGCCATGCCCTGTTAAATCCCTTACCACTGGATAAGTTAGGTTAGGCTATTCAGTCTCTCTGCTGCCCAATCTTTTTTTTCAATTAAGAACACTTTATATAAAGGGAGTGAGGCAAGGCGGGTATTAATTTACTTCGTAACTGTTGTTGTGGATTCGTGTTAATGATAATGGCCAGAGAGATAAAAAGGACGACGACCTGACGACAGCATCATCAGACCTTGACAAGAAAGGTGGAATGGGAAATGCGATGGGAAATTCGCATTGGCCTGGATGATCGCATAAAGCCCCTTGTAGAGGAGATGGGGAACAATTGATCGTCTATTAGAGGGGGATTCTGTCAGGCTCGACAATATTGAATCCTATTTCCTCCCTCTGTTTTTTTTTTCTACTTAAGCCTTTTTCAATCGCTGGTGATCACCTCCTTCTTACTTGAATATCCACATCACTTGCCCATAGTTGGGCATTATCTCCTGTGCAAAGGAAGAAGAAAAAAACCTTGTGATTTGAAACGGCGTGACACTATCTGCGCCACGTCCTTTCTCCTTCCCACTCTTCAGCTCCGTGTTGGAGAGCCAAGATAGGATTGAGAACTGCATTTCGGACATGGCACGATTTTTCTTTTCTTCGGGATGAAGTAGGAAGGAGAGGAAGCGGCAGCGAGATGATAAACACTTGTGAGTATACTAGGTTAACTAAATGCGTGCCATGGTGCCTATGCAGGATCGTGTGAGGGTTCCGAGGGGCTATTTCTAGTTTCATCAGCTTGATTTACCCATATAATTATTATTGGAGGGGGGCGTCCCCGTAGAAGAAAAGGTATTGTCGCGTTAGATATGTTGTTGTCTCTACGAAATGATATCTTTATGGTGTTTTTGGGAAGTAAAGACTAATGCTTAAATGTTGGTATTAGTTGGTTTTATATCCCGGTAGGTGGTATATAACTAACCTAGTGAACTAATTAGGTAGGCAATTGGCAAAGGAGTCTTAGCTGCGCTGGTATTAACATAATCTCTTCGGTTAGGTTGATTATATATCTTGCGTCAGCACATGCACTGGGGTAGAAATACCTATAACCCAAGTTCCTTCTGGTAATGCAAACCTAAAGTTGGTGTAGCGCTGTGTACTAAGCACAAACTCTAGGTATGCTTGGTATGGTGCACTAGGTAGTGTAGATGACTAACAAAGTTTGCTGGCATGGGGAATTAGTGGCTGAACTACCACGTGACTTCGAGATTCCATCAGCTGGTGCTTGATTTGTCGCGTCCGGTTTTTTTTTTGACGTTCGCGATTGCAAAGACACAACGATAATAATCCTTTAACCACCAAAAAGCAACACTTAATCCAACCAGCACTCCATAATCAATCACCACAGGCCTGTTCTGCATATTCAATTTTTATTTTATTTTCTCTGTTCTACTCTTCTCGCCGTGAGCATGGTTTATAGGCATTAGGGATTAGGGAATCTTTTCAGTTCCTCAGCCAGTTCCTCAGCCAACCAACCATCAAGTAAACTAATAACGAACAAACACTCTTCGAACCGCATCAGATACAACCGCCACCGGCCATGGCACCATCCATGGAGCCGCGTATTCGTCGCACTGCCCAGAATACCCAATACACGTATGCTTTCGAAGTATCAAAGTAATCGGCTTATACACACCCCTGCTGACTATTGCATGGTTAGATACAACCTCCCCAGTCGTATCCACGCCGTACAAACCTACCCCATCCTCTCACCCCAAGGCGCCACCATTCTCATCTACGGTCACGAAAATGGCGTTACCATAATATGGCGCGGCGGTCGGCAATTCAAGCCCGAATCCTTCGAAGACGCCGCACAAGGCTCCAGGGGCAAGCAGAACGGCAAGCCTTCCCAAGATGCTGTCATGATTGTCGATTCCGACGACGAGGACGATGCTGGAACTGGCACCTTCGTCGATAAGCCTCAGTTCGAAGATACCCTCGAAGATGACGCACCGTACCCCGAGATCACCCAGACCCTCGATCTTGAATTCGGCACCGCTGTCTTGAATATCGCCACCCTACCCTTAAGCCCTTGTTTACCGGAGGATGCGACCTGGGGTGGCTTCGATATTCTTAAGGAGAAGATCGTATTTGCCGCTTCGTGTGCTACGCGTGAAGCTTTCCTAATCACTCTACCTCTCGTACCTCCGTCGCCTCTCAGCAAGGCACGCCCCGATCTGCAGGAGTCGCTGTTGGCAGCCAAAGCCGGGAATGGCAAATGGGGAGAGACTATGACGCTTCTCGCTGGTCAGGAGAAGCCTAGTGATGGTTTGGCCATGACTCTCATAAGGCCAAAGCCTGCTGATAGGAGTAGATCGACTGAGAGATCGCGGTCAGCTTCACGAGTATTGCCTCGCGTCGTCGTAGCTGCGCATTCGCGTGAGGCTTCTGGTACTCTACGGCTATGGGATGTACCGCTCGATGATGCCTCCCAGTCTGGCCAGCAGATTCTACCATTCCAGACCGAGTTCCTACCCAAACCCCTCACCTCTATCTCCTTTAACCCGACACATGCGACCCAGCTCTTGTGCAATGCTTCACCCAATGCTGTACGAATTTACGACTATGCGACAGCCTCTATGCCTCCCGATGATTTATCCGAAGGGCCCTTCCCTTCCCAAGGATCCTGGCTCATATCTCTCTACCCTCCCTTCTCCCGGCTATCGACTTCGAGAAAGCCTATCCTCGGCGCAGCATGGATCGCTCACGGTCGTGCTATACTAGTTCTTCTGGGGGATGGCCAGTGGGGTATTTGGGATATCGATGGCGTATCTCCCCAAGGTCCTGCGCTCTTGGCCAAGTCAGGGTCCGGGATTCGCGGCGATGCCCTGACCGAGTTCAACGTGAGCGGCTATGTCGAGGGCACTAGCCCATTGCGGAATCCCGTTTCGCAACGAGCACCCGTTAACAATGCTGAATTTGTGCCTTTAACCCCCCATTCCCGGCGCGATGCCCTGACCATCGTCGGGGGGCCGGAGCGACTAGCGTCGGTGAAGGGCGGTATTACCGTGACACCGCTTTTAGCTAGCACCACGACGACGGCTGATGAAAGTGTAACCTTGTGGATTGGTGGTGCGGAGCACGTTTTTGTAATACCTGGTGTTCTGAAATTCTGGGACGCCCAGATACGCAAAGGTGCCGGCGGCGGTGTGAACTTGTTTAGCGGAGCACAACCGACTCGCATGGTTCGCCTGAGCGACCTGGTAGTTGGCTTGATGGGCGAGAGGTGTACTGGTGTGAACGCTATAGTCCGGTTTTCCGAGAACGGCGGCATGAGTGAAACGGGTGGCGAGGGTCTGCCTGTGGACGTGGTCGTGTGTGGCGAGAACCGTCTAGTGATCCTTCGGGAGAGTGAGGCCGCTCCCGGTACCAGAATAGGTGGTGTTATCGGGAGACGGAAGAAATTGGGCGGGATGAGGAGTAACAGCGCTATTGTTGTCCACCCGCGACCGGAGCAGCCTGGCAGTATCGCGTTCAACCTATCTGTCGGGCCTCGAAGGAAGCTGTCCAAGTCTGGCTTGGGCGGCTCTTTCGACCAATCGGTGGACGCCGAAACCCTGCAGCTGGAGCCCTCGCCAACTCCTCTTGTCTCAAGACCCAAGAGTGGCTTTCTATTTGCCGAGAACTTGAGTGCTGCGGCCGATTCTGAGCAGCGCGACGATGACGAGGAACGAGATGTCGAGGTGGAGATGTTAGATATCATGGAGATCGATCGGGAACTGGACGTCATGGATAGCGGCCGGGGCAGAGGCCGTAAGAAGGTCATCTTCGACTCCTAGGTTTTCCCTACTAGGCGTTGATTGATCCCGGTCCGGTTATAAGGGTAGTTCTTGTTTGTTGGTTTCACCTGCGTAGGCATGCATACACGCTCGGCAACTAATTCAATAGGAGAGACAAAAAAAAACCAGAAGAAAAATGAGGATAGTCAGGAGATGATGCTACGTGTACGATACCCCAAAACCTGTGTACTGACACTTGGGAGACTTTAGGGTCTTTTTTACGAAAGCTTGCTTCTTTTTTCTTTCTCCTTATCCTTTTCACCGTGACGACGAGAGGAATATGCAAGATTGTCGATTGGCCTTTTCCTGATTGCAGCATTGTGAACAACCCTTCTCTTAGTTCACACTGCCTTTCCTCCCCTCCCCTTTCCCATCTCTTTTCACAAATTACCCCTTCCCCCTTTCCCCCAAATATCTTCCGCGCGGCAAGGTGGAGCGCAAGGCGAGGTCCTTCCTTGATGCTCTGTAATCCATGCGGTACATTAAGATCAAAGAAAAAAAGATTTAAGTGTCATATTTTTTCAAATAAGACACTTTCATCGTTAATTTTTTCTTTGTGGCCGATGTTCCCAGGAGGGAATGGGTTGGGGGCGATGGGTTGGTTTGGCACACTGCGAATTGACCATTTGCTCTCCCGTTCTTCTTTTTTTTTCCAGCCCGCAGCTCTGTTATCTACTTCTCGCTCTCGTCCTTCTGTGCCCTGGGTATAGAAGGAGGTTGGTCGAGGTGGGGGGCTGTAGTTGGCGTTCGGGGGACGGGTTCGTCGGTACATTTTTATTCTTTTACCCCCTTTTTTGTTCGCCTTGCGTGTCGTTTTGGGGGGCTTGGGGTTTAAGCAATCCCCTGGCCTTTCTCCCATTTATTATCAAGGATACCTGTTTCTTAGGTACCTTCTATCTTCCCTATTGTAGATGCCTCACTTTTGAGACTGCCGGAAAAGGTATTGGTGGACTCCCGTAGTACTGATTTCTATGCTTGGGGCGTTGGACCCGGCCGTAGTTGGTCTCGTTTGGCTTGCCTAAATGACGTAGAGAGTAAATTTGTGTGGGAATAGCGCCCTTCCTGATCGCTTTGGATTTCTTAGCGGGTCATATCTTTTGGTAGGGATATCTGTATGCGGCACCTCGCACATATTTCGTCCTCACCTTTGGAACGTAAACGGGTGTCATGGATGCTAACGATGCATAACGAAGGCCGACAGTATGACATAGACCACCTTACACTTCTGTGGACACGAGAACCTCCAGTACAATAAGCTAGCACTCTGGTATTGGGCTTCTGGTACGTGAAGCACAATACTTAGTGGCAGTATGTATGATGGCTGTGATTAGGATGACGATAGGGGTGAGATCTTCGCATCGGCGGCTAGTACTTCACTGTTTGCCGGCTCGTGTTTATTTCCTCCGTATCCATGGGTTCGCGCATGGGAACTTGCTCCGCTCGACGGCATAAGAGTGCCTGCCCTTTTTCTGTAAGTGGCTGTAATTGACTTTTTTATGTGCTAGAAATATCTATGTACAGTCGTAAAATTCAGGTTCATTTTAAACACCCTATGCGCCCGCCATTCCTTTATTCGATCTTGATACCAATCTTGCCAAAATGACCCTTGGCCCACTGCAGACATGTTCGTTAGCATCTAATCACCCAACAGACGACGTAATATCATAACTATTGCAGAAAAGGGAGAGAGGGAGAAACCTACCATGAACTCATAAGCCTCCTTAACCTGGTCGAGGGAGAAGACCTTCTGGTCGAGCACGGGGCGGATGTTGTTGGCCTCGATGGCGGCGACCATGTCCTGCATCTGCTCGCGGGAGCCGACGTAGAGGCCGCGGATGGTGCAGATGTGGTTGAGCGAGTCGAGCGCGCTGACGGTCGTCTTGACGCCGCCGAGGAACCCGATGATGCTGATGACGCCCTCGAACTTGATCGCCTTGATGCTCTGCTCCAGCGTGCCCGCGCCGCCCACCTCGATCACGTGGTCCACGCCCGCGCCGCCCGGCGTCAGGCCCCGCGCCGTCGTGCCCCATTCCAGGTCCTCCTTGTAGTTGATCACGTGGTCCGCGCCGAGCTTCTTCAGCGTCTCCGCCTTCTCGTTGGATGATGTCGTCGCGATGACGGTGGCGCCGGCGGCCTTGGCGAACTATGGAGAGGGTTAGTGGTGCCGAGAAGGAAAGGAAATGAAAGGGGAGGAGAGAGGAGGTTGCGGTGGAGATAGGAGTATGTGCGTACCTGAAGAGCGAAAATGCTAACACCGCCGGTACCCTCGACGAGGACGGTCTGGCCGGGCTTCAGGGGCTTCAGGCCGTAGAGCGCATTCCAGCTCGTCAGGCCGGCGCAGGTCAGGGTGCTGGCCTCGGTGGCGGAGAGGTTCTTCGGGGCGCGGACGAGGCCGGCCTCGTTGAAAACGCCGTACTGGCGCAGGGTGCCATCGATGACACCGCCGAGGCCGGTCTTGGCGGACTCGGCGTCGACGGCGCCGAACTGGTGGCCCTGGTTGAAGAGGGTGACGACCTTGTCGCCCTTCTTCCACTGCGTCACCTTAGACCCGACCTCGACGACCTCGCCGGCGCCGTCCGAGGCGCCGACCACGGGCAGCTTGGTCGCGAAGGGGTACATGCCCTTGGGGATGATGAGATCGCGGAAGTTGAGCGATGCGCCCTGAAGCTTGACCAGCACTTCATTCTCGCCGGGGGTGGGCACGGGGGCCTGGCCGTACACGAGGCCGTCAAAGCCCTTCTCCGTGCTGGTGATGGTCCACTGGTTCTGAGTTGAGGGGGCCATGATGTCCGAATTTTGTATGTTCCTTGTTTATATAGTCTAAATGAGGTAAAGGAAAAGAAGCAAGATAGGGAAAACAATGCAATAGACAGAATCTGCGATTAAGTTAGCGATTGACTTGCGGAACCGAGGGCGGGGTTTTGGAGGTAACCGACAGATGAGAGAGATCTATCTATATGGATATACTGTAGTAATTAGGGTTATCTTCTTGGGTTCTGTCTTGTTCTTCTCTTGAGCTGAAGATTTCGACTTGATAGTGAGGACTAGTCCTCCTTATATAGATTTCACGATGGGGATTTCCAAGATGTCTTGCCTTAGAAATCAAGAGTGGGAACTTGACGTTATTCTTTCGTAGTGTGAAGAAAAAGGGACCTTGTCGGACATACATTGTGCCATCCACGGGGTCTCAATGACGTCTTGGTTGTATAACGGCAGCTCCTAGTGGGATCGCTGACATAACGTTTACGGCTTATACAACTCTGGGCATTCCAACAAAGATCCTCTTCTATAGGTAGGTCCACTAGGTACATCGTACAGCATGAGCAATAAAAGTGTCCACTGGAGACTTTGCCTTTCTTCTTAGAGCTACTACTCCGTGACTCCGGCCTCGGACTAAACCCTTCTAGGATGGCATGGCAGCATCTCAAAGTTTCTAGACGACGGGGCTCACCGGGATAGAATGGGTACTAAGCGGAGCGATCACATAGGGTGGTGGGGGTGAAGATGTGATCCCCAAAGTATGAATGGGCAGATGGGCTAAGCTTGAAGGTTCTGTCTCCTAAGACAGCCAACACCAGCTGCTACGGCACATAATTTCCCCTCGTGCCTGTAATGACCTTCAGGCTCTAGCTTTGTCATCATATGGGCATTCTAGACCGTTTCTCTGTGTTTTGTGCTGGGGCGGGTAATTGGTAAAGTTTCATTCTCGTAATAGTATATTATTGTACGATGTTGGTTTTCGTAGACACTTACTCGGGTATGTGATCCCCCTGTTGTGTGCCGTAATCAGCCTCACCCCCCTTGTTTTTGTAGGGCGGCTCAATTCTCCTTGCGGCTAAATGTTATTTATCAGCGATGAGGGCCGCGCCGCCGGGATCGTGCATCGTAGAACAAAAAACGGTCTGCTATTGTGCCCCCTTAATGCTGATTTACCTGGATAGGATAATGCGACGGTGACATTGGGATTGGGTGCCATTGTATATGGCACTCTGTAATAGCAATAACGTGCTACAAGAATAGAGCAAAGTCTAACTCCAAGTACATTGTCGTACCGTCGCCAATATTCACATATTTACAATCTAGATTATGTGTGGGCATGTGTGCATGCGATTCTTACTGTTCTTGGCATTGATCCCACTGCTGTTTAAGGTTGATTCTGATCTTACCTCACGGTCGGTCCGAGACTCTACAGCAGTTTAAGTTCAGGGGCAGGTCCGTGTATACAAGTATGCTCAGGACGGCGCCAGTAAAGCCTGAAGTCGTGATCTCCTATAAGCTGACGTGGGTTATACTGCCAGTGCCAAGCCCATATACCGACATGTGGCTTACGCTACTAAATCCAACAACTATATTTCTCTCCAATGGAAAGTGCTCTGAAAAATTGTCGAACACGCGGAGAACAGTAGAAATAAAACATCTAAATTCATGACTGCTTCTATATATATGCTTGTTGATCAATTTATGCATGCAACGATACTAACTTACCAGTGCCAGACTATCTAGAAATAAGGCCACGATCAATGGGACTGTTCTAAGTTAAGGGTTATATTGTTCAACAGTCAACGGATATCTACATGAGAACTAAAAGGGGTATTTCCTTTTTTTAAGTTCTGACATGTTCAGTTATAATCGCCTACTTAGCCAAGTCAGCAGCTTGCACAATACCATAACGAAACATAATATTTGCTTACCAAACTAACATGTTTAATCCACATGGGGTTGATTATGTTTTAGATGATGGTATAGGACACATTGGCATTCTCTTCTCACAGCGCGGAACAATTATAAATGCAATCTAGATAATATCACCTAACCTAACGCTTATGACCTGTCATTATAGTTAGTCGTTGGGGGCTAGACTGTGCTACAATCTCAGCATTTGTGCTCCGTACCATGGGTCATTGTTCAGCAGGCTGGTATATTTCTATTTCTTACAATAAGCATCTCGATCAATAGAGTTCCAATTCTATCGATATACGGAATACTCCTATTTCTGAGTTGGGGGCCAGAAGTGAAGCTTATAGGGCGGTGAATATTTCTGTTCCCCTTTTCTTATTAATAATACATCAGGTTCATAATCATTCCAGAATAATCCAATCCCTCTCCCCCTTTTTTGATAATTTATCCAATTGTATTCGCATTCTATCTCGTTATATGTCGTCAAGTAACATTTCGTGCTGAAAATTTATTTCATAACGGGACGGGAATAGTTGATCTATAAGGCTAGCTTTGGTGGCTGAATACCTGAAAAGTTGATGTCCTGGCCTTTCTCTTTGCTTCTTCGAGGTTATTTAATTTCTCACAAACTGCGTAAAATCAGGAGGAAGTGGAAATGGGAGTGAAGACGACTTTTTCACATTAGAATATCGCGCGCCACCTGAATCCGGTCTTCTCGAGCCTAGCGATGAACGTGATGGCAGTGCCCACCAGCAGCATGACACCAGCAAAGACCTTGAGTCCCGTCCAGCCTCCCGATCCGCCCAAGATTGCGCCGGCGATGGGACTCGTGGTGAGGCCGCCGACGGAGGAAACGAGGAACGTCAGGCCGTTGCGGTAGCCGAACTCCTCGGGCGGCGAGATCTGCGCCACGAGCGGCGCGAGTAGCGATATGTAGGCGCCGCTGAAGATGCCGAACAGCACCGAGAAGGCGACGATCACGGCGTCGCTCGCGGCCGGGATCCACATCGCTAAAACCAGAGTGCCGGCCGTGGAGCAGGCGCACGCAAAGACGTTGTACTTGCCCGCTTTATCGGAGAGAATACCGGAGCTCAGCCGGCCGACGAGACTGTTGTGCCAAATCATTAGCACTTGGACGGAAGATCTTATATGAAAAAAATTGGTAAGAGTTACCTCCCAGCGTTGTAGAAAGTAACCAAGTTCTGCGCGAGCTCCTTGCGCATGCCAGCTCCGCGAGCTGCGGTGGGGAGGTAGGTGATGGGGACGTAGAGGCCGAACGGGACGAAGAACTGGCCCAGCAGCATCCACTGGAAGGGGCGCTCGAAGAAGGGCTTCGCCATCTGCTTCCTAGACAGCTCGGCGCGCTTGCGCAGGGTGCGCGCGCGCACCGTCATATTCGCCACCGCGAGCGCGGACAGGATGATGAAGCCGCAGGTGCGCATGGCCCAGCCGTAGCCGACGGTGCGCAGGAGGTTGCTGATGATGAGGGGGAAGGCGACGCCACCGAGGCTGGAGCCGGTGGAGAGCAGGCCGTAGGCGAGGCCGCGGCGCTTGTCGAACCAGCCGCTGACGCAGTTGAGCGCCGAGACGAAGACCGCGGCCACGCCGACGGCGCTGCACACCCCCTGCGCTAGCAGGATCTGGTAGTACTTGGTCGACAGCGAGGCCATCATGATGCCGAAGACGTGTAGGAATGAGCCGCCGGCCATGAGCACGCGCGGGCCGTAGGCGTCGTTGAGCCGCCCGATTACCGGCCCCAGGAACGACATGAAGAAGATTTGCAGAGACGGGATCCACGATATCTGGCTCGGCGTGTACTCTTTGAGCGGGCCTGTCTCGTAGTACTCCTGAAAGATACCAACGCCTTTTTTGGTTTGGCACACGCGTTAAGCCGTCGCTGTCAGTCACTTCTTTCCCTTGAGAGTTATTGTATATGAGGGGGGTTGTGGGAACTCACTGTTGACCCAGCCATAGGCGCAGAACGAAGAGCACCAGGTGCCGAGGATGACCAGCCAGGCGGTTACGCCGCCGTCAGGGGCTTCATCCTCGTCGCCCTCCTCGACGGACGCGAGCGTGGGCGTGCGAGTATCGCCGGCCTCAACCGCTCCCTTCTCAGCTTCAGTAATCTGTCCGCGGGCGTCGTCGCTCGAATGTAAGATGTCGCTGCTGCACTTACCGGGACCGCCCGACTTGGTTTCGCTCCCAGGATTACCCGAACCAGATCCAGAAGCCATCACGATGAACGACAAGATCTTGGCGCAAAAGTTTTTCTTTTCCTTTTTTTTTTTTTTACTGAGGGATCTGAATACTGGGCGTAAGCACGGCGGGCGATATACCCTTAATCTCTCTTTCTTTTCTCGCTATATCTCTCGCCTTTTTTCGTCTCGCTGTCGGAAGAGGGGGAGGGACAAATATATCTCTTGTTTAATAGGGTTTTCGACACCGACTTTCGGTTCCAAGAGGGTAATACGAGTGGTCAAGTAAATACATAGGGTGTTCCGAAGGCGGGAATAAGAAAAAAAGTTCTTCAATTCATGGTAGGATTTTGCTGGGGCGGTTCCGCCTCGGCCCCCTCCTCTCTGGCATGGTTTCTCCACGGGAAGTGGTGCCGCTGGAGAACTAAGCCGAATGACTAATTTTGCTATGCGTGTATGTATGTATGCGCTATGTTTGCGATGGGAAATAGACTGGCGGTGACTCTTACGCCGTACCCAATGGCTACTACATAACTAAACCGATCGTAGGCACCGTCCGCCTTGTGGGGAGGGAGGGTCCGGAAGTTATACCCTAGCCAGTAGAACTTGACTCGCATCAACCCGTTGCAGGTTCATACATGGGTTAGCTATGCTAAACATTTATTTTTTTACTTTCCAAGGAGGAATAGTTGTCAGAAATTTCAACTAATATGCGTGGAATTAGTGCTATAATTATTTAACTTATAACGAAGTCTTCCATTGAAGCAGTGTAAACCTTTAGGTTAGAGTCAGTGATAACATATGTAGCAACGCGCCCATTGAACAGAGCTGGAGCTCATGCAATCTGTCAAACTAATCTAGGTAGTTATAGGGATTCCACATGTAAAACTAAAATCTTATAGACTGAGCATACGATGTTTTGCCTAAGCATCGCATCATTCTGACGAGCTATCACCTACCTACATCGTCGCGCCGAGAACGGGGGAGAAGCCTGCACAAGAATTACTAATTAGATATAAAACAACGAATTACACCATAGCAGAATGAAAAAAAATCGATTTAGTTTGCTTGTTGAGTTGCATTTCCCCAAGTTCCGCGCCCACGTGTTGCACTCCGAGCCGTACGTGATCCGTTCCGAACTGAAGTTATGTCCGAGCCCCTCCGGCGGCATTGGGTTGTATAGCAAATAATTTGAGATTATATTCCTATACATTTCAAGGAGAGGTACTTTATTCTATATCAGACGATTGTCCAATCTCAAGGTCTTTTTTCCAATTGAAACCTCCAAGCAAGACACTAAACCCGGGGCAGGAAAGGGGGCATGGATTGCTTGAAAGCAATATTTATTCATCTATCTTCAAACCCCCCGGTGCAAGTAAACCTGCAGTGCCAAAACTAACGTCGGTCATCGCGGGTCAGTTCTCATCACGAAGTATGCAGCTAACCCCCATCCAGGTATCTTCATCCACGATCTATCAGCGCCCCGTACGCACCCTTATCTCCCACATATCAAGGACAACCTCAAACCTCGCACCTTAGACCGACCGCCCTCTCCGTGAACACGTGTAAAAGCTTCTAGGCATAACTCCCTCCGTCGACTTAAAAGAAGCAATAACGAACCGCTGTCTTTACCCACTGATATATCTCATATGTAATGACCTACCGCTAGCACACTTTAGTCTTCCCAAAGACCCTACATCCCCAGATCCACACCCGAAACTCTTGTTTCCAGATACATATCCCAGCCTCTGGGTGCCTCCGTCCAATACCATGAGTTGGGGCAGAGGAATCCCCTATCCCCTATCCCCTTTTAAGCTACATCCCAGTGAAACGCTTCCATCATCAAGCCTCCCATGCTTTCCAATAACCATCATCTCTATAATCAACGCACAAACACTTGCACACATATATAAACTTACAATATAGGTAGGTAGTCCTTATCTAATTATGCGTGATACTATGATTAATAGGGGCTACGGTGTTGATATCATGGGGTGCAAGACGCCGTGTACATGCCAAGGAACACCAAGACAAATATAAAGGACGACTTAAAGCATGTATGCCAGGCCACCTCAAGTCCTAGTTGTCCATACAACAACTACGTGCTTAGTCAAAGGATATACCATTAGCATTGAACCTAAGTTAGTCCACGTGATGAGATCTAATTACATGTCTAGCTAATGACATGCCACAGTCAAATACAACTTTAGGGGGTAAATCACATCATTCAATCAACAACACCTTTCTTCTGAGCCCCCATAGATGAGAACTCACATCGTGAGTAATAACTCGATTTTATTCCAGTAAAACACGACCAGTAAATGGCCCTTCATTTGTCTATCTCTCCATCATCCATCCGTGAGGTGTTCAACGTTCCATCGTTGAATTTCCGAACCAGCTTCCTCTATCTACCTCATCGACACCTTTCATGTGTCCCCTTGTTCTTCCATCACCACCATAACCCCTCATTTCCCCCTGTACTGCTCCCCGTGAGCACGCGAGTTCCTGTGCGAGTCTAGTTTAATAGTTCTTGTCTTCCATCCAGTTATAGGTTTGTATCTCCCTGTATAATTAGAAAAAAAAAGCAGCAACGCCCTTCTCTCCCCCACCAAACATCTAGGTATGCAGGTTAGTCTCAATTGATCTAACCGATTTCCCTCTTCTCCGTACCGGCGCCGCGCTCTGTTTTATTTGTCTTGGTCTATGATTTTATGCGTCATGAAAGGTCTTAGAAATATAAGGTGAAGAAGTAATAAAAGGAAGAATCGAAAAGTTGCAATTGAATTCGTCATAGCTTTGACCGTTCCAGTCACTTTGGCACGCGACCCTCAAGGCCGGCTACAGCCGCTAGGTTGACTTGGCTCAATTTCTCAGTGGGTTCGCCGCTAGTACCAACGTTGGCGAGAAGAGCAATGCTCTCGATAACATCCTCGGGCTCCAGGACATGCCACTTAGCTAGTGTGACCTTCGTGCTGGCACCGACAGTAACGGTGTAAACATGATCAGTCTCAACTTGCTTTCCGCTCAACCCATTGAGCGCACGGAACATGTCTTCATCGGTAAAGTCGTCGCCTATACATAGGACGAACTCGAGCTTGCCGTCGTGGGAGTTGCCGTTAGCCACCTCTGGAGCATCGGATCCTGCCACGTGAACGATATCCGTGTTGTAGTCGTTTACCAAGCGCTTGGCAATCTCGCCCTTGTTGATGAACGTTGGCCGTACTTCTAGGTTGGCCTTGCCCTTCATGACCTCAACCTCCCATCTCTTGCCCACAGTTTCTTCAAGCTCCTTATGTGCTTCCTGAGACGCGTGGAGACCTTGATCGGGATCGGCTTGTCGGTAGTGCCAGGTGAGAGCACACCGCTTCCGCTCAATGAAAGTTCCTATCAATCCGTGAATATGAGAGAACGCCAAAACGAGGATAAAATCAAGAGCAATGCTAGAGTAAACTTACCTGGTACGCGGTCCGTATACTTCTGGAAGACCTGGAAAACCTCTTCTTGCCATCCCATGTCAAACTTTTCCGCTAGGTTTTCCCAAGTGCTCTCCCCTGGATGTCTAATAAAGCTTCCATGTTCGGCACTGAAACCAAGCTCGGAAATATGACCTAGATGTTGCTGCAAGAATTCCTGATCGCGGCCCGAGATGATCCATACGGCATTGCGATGGTCAGCTGCTAACGCCTTCAAGGTCTGAATGACCCTCTCCGATGGAATGGCGGACTGGGGATCTCTGACAATGGGCGTGAGCGTTCCGTCGTAATCGTACATAAAGAGACGTCTCTTAGCAGAGCGGTACTGCTTTAGCATGGCCGTGCGATCAAGCAGCGGCGTCGAGATGGTATTCTTCATCGAGGCCAATGTGCCGACAAGTTTACGCAAAAACCGGGTAATCCAAGTTTGCACGGTTTGTGTCGTGACGTGGCGGTAGAGGTTTGATTGCATGGATAGACGCTTCTCGGCCGACATGGTCAGAGCGTTGTTGATTTGTTTGGCAACGTCGGTGAGGTCCCACGGATTTATATGGATGGCATCTCGTAAGCTGCCCGCCGTTCCACTGAATTCTGAGAGGATCAGAGGACCATGCGTGTCACGCTGGCACACAACATATTCCAGACTAGTGGTATTCATACCATCCCTGACTGATGTGATTAGTCCGATATCTGCAGCTCGCAAGAGCGCAAAATATTCAGCGGGCTCCAAGTATTGCGGGTAGTGTTGCACTGGCGAAAAGCCCAAGCTACCGTACGCGCCATTGATTTTCATG
Organism: Camillea tinctor; assembly: GCA_022578605.1. Classification (NCBI taxonomy): domain Eukaryota; kingdom Fungi; phylum Ascomycota; class Sordariomycetes; order Xylariales; family Graphostromataceae; genus Camillea; species Camillea tinctor. The sequence goes on along the minus strand of MU394083.1, from coordinate 324,225 downwards.
ACCAGCTCATTGACGCGGCTCGCAATCTTGTTGCCATTTTCCTCTCGCTCTTCCTGGATGCTGGTGGGGGAAGTGACTTGAATGAGGACGATCTTCTCCCTCCATTCGGGGTAGAGTTCCAAGAATCTCTCGAAAGCCATCAGCTTCTGGGCCACACCGCGGACACTATCCAGTCGATCGCGGCCCACAATGACCTGCTTGCCTTTGTAGAGTTCCTTGAGGGCTGCGTACTTGTTGGTCACATCGGATGACCAAGCCCTGTGCTCTACCCTCGTGGCATCGATTCCAATGGGGAATACCCCAACCTCAACTCGGGCACCGTAGGCATCAACACCGGTAGCATCTGAGGGAAATCCAAGAATGCGAGTGCAGCAACTAGCGAAGTGCCGCGAGTAGCTGTAGGACTGGAAGCCGACCAAATTCGATCCGAGAAGACCCTCCAAAACCTCCTTTCTACGCGGCAAGCACCGCAAGAACTCGCTACTGGGGAATGGGCAATGGAGGAAGAACGAGATGTACATGTTGGGAGCCCGCTGCCTGAGCATACTAGGAAGCAACAAGAGATAATAGTCATGGATGACCACTATGTCTCCCGGCTTGTAGATATCGATTATCTTATTGGCGAACTTGAGGTTCGTTCGGTAGTAGTCGGCCCATTCAATGCGCTCTGACCGGCCGTCTGTCGGTTCGTGCTGCTTGTAGTGGAGCAAGGGATACAGCTCATGTTCAGCATACCGCCTCCATCGACCTTGGTCGTTCAGTGTAATCCCTTCCTCGTTCGTCTCGTCGTCATCGGCAAGCCATACGGGAACCGTCCGAATGCGCTTTTCCTGGGATAGCATCTCTTCCAGCTTTCTCTGGTGGTCCTGCGGAACCCAGAGACCACCGGCATTGGACGGAGTGGGAGGCAAGACGCCATTCAGAGGTACAGGAGCAGAAAGGTGGCTCAAACCAGGAATAGTGGTGGTGGTGTCGGGAGGTGTGCCCGGGGGTGATAGAGGGTCAAAGGGAGAATCAATTTCGCCCGTCCATGCGACAACGGTGTGGTTCCAGGGAGCATCGTTGGAAGAAAGGTAGGTGAACGAGTCAAAGAGAGCCGATTGACCGTGGCGGGATCCCAATTCCTGCACACACAGGATATCAGTACAAGACAATAACTAACAAAATAAAAGTGAACCGTAAAAACCAAAACATACCCATTCACCATTCTTGTGGTATTTCAGCGAGTGCGGAAGAGTGAAAGTGGCCGAAATGATGTTACCAGAGAGAGCCAGATCAGGGGCAGCAGCTTTAATGTCGGATATGGACTCTCGGCGGCCCTTGGAGAGGCTCATGCGCCGAAGAACCTCATGACCGGCCATTTCACGTCTGCTTAGATCGGTAGGGGATGACAACGGGGCTTGCTCCTTGGTGTCTGACAACTGGAGGGGGGAATCAACTATGCGAGGGGCGTCGGTGACTTTGCGCTGGTGGGTGCGAGGGTCCTTAGTGAAGTAACTCGGGCTCTCGCAGTCTCTGGAATCAGAACTTGATTGAGAAACGTAGGTGGAAGAATTGATGCCTGGAGTGACGGGAACTCTGGTGATGGAAGAACGCTGATGCGGTGGAAGATCGGGGGTGGGAATGTCACTAGGGTCGGGCTTCGAATCGAGCGATGGGGATAAGCGTGGGGATGTCTCGTCGGGCTCGTGTGTATATGTAATAGCGTAGGCTCTAGAAGGGTCCGGAGGTGGATTGTAATCTGCCATGGTTCTGTTTTAGCTCCGCTCTCCGGAGATAAAAACCCACGCCTTTCTCTGTGTTCTGGGGCTGGGGCTGGGATTATGGATGTGTGGATGTGTGGATGTGTGGATTATGGATGCGCCAATGGTGCAGAATCAAAAGGAAATATAATAACACCCCCCTTAACTAGGTACTTAGATAGAGGGAGGGGGGGAAATAGTTAGTGGGGGATGGGGAAGAGTTGCAAATAGCGGTAAGGAGTTGCAGTGAAGTGAAACTTGAATATGAAAATATATGTTCAAGTTGGGTTAAGGGAAGAGGGAAGAAAGGTTACAAGGTTGAAAGGTTTTGGGAATTAGGAATAAATAAAAGGGGGGGAGGTAAAATAGACATAGGCAAGTAGGTAACCTAGGTGATTATATAAATAAAAAGGAGAAACAGAGAGATCCCAGAACTAATGAAATAAACTATTTGAAGCAAACAATCTTCTCAGCTATAGTTGCACAAAATCTTAAATGTTACCTATCGTTATTGCCTTCTATAGGAAAGAACGAGAGAGAGAAGAGAAGAAACAGAGAGAGGAAAGCCTGTGCAAGGTTTAACTTATGCGTGTAACAATGCATGCATACATGCACACAGGCACCCATAATAACGCTTGTACTAGGTAATCATCGCATCACTCGAAGTAATAAATAGAAAATATGCATATATATGTGTGTGTAGCAATGCAGCAGGAGGTTTTGCTCCAGAAGGTACTCCAGTGTAAGGATTAAAAAAGAAGGGGAATGGTAGGGATGGTGATGTGCTGTCAACCAATCCCATGTACTAATCATCTCTCCATTGCTGTCCAACCCACGGCTCGATCCGATTGTCAAGCAGGTGGAGAGGCCAATCTTTTGATTGAGAACAACCACATTGGTTCATTCCCTGGTTTGTTGGTTGGTTGATGGGTTGGTTAGTTAATTCAATGTCGGACAAGAGGAAATGTAGCAGTTCCCATGTAAAGTAGTCTTGGTGTTAGGTAAAGGTATATTGATATTGATATTGTTGTTGTTGCTGCTGCTACTACACATATCCAATGTCCGACAACTAACCACCACCAGAACAAGAACCAGGGCAAATATGAAATATATATTAGAAGAGATGGGACTACCATCTAGGCAATGTTCATAGGTAATCGAGGGATTATTAGATAGGTAGTACAGTAGGTTACCTAGGTACAACGTAGGTCATCTACACTAATGATGACATGAGAATAGGAGGAACTTTGTGTGGGGGTGAGGAACCCCAGGGGGGAAACAAAGAAGAAAAGCACCGACCATCAACTTCAAAACTCTGAGGTAACACTGAGAATATGATATAGGGTGATATAATATGAGATATAATGATAGAATAAAATTTCAGTTAAGGTGAAGAAAGGAGAAATAGCAAAAAAAGAAAAAGAATAGAGGAAACAGTTCAAGACTAAGGGGATGTTTGGCAACTTTCAGCAACAAGCTGCTGAATGGTTTTTGGGACGTACCTACATCCCTGTTAGCGGCCGGGCCAGTGCGTTTAGTGGAGTAATTCGGAATTTCTAGTTCTGCTTTTGTACAATCCAACTGCCTTGGGAGAGCTTTTTTTTTAAACACTATTTTCAGCGAAATAATGCTTATCTATTGGGTGCATCGCCGATAAAAAATTTAGCGAGACTAGTGCGTTGAATTTATGGCCCGTGCTAAGTCACAGTACAGCCCCACAGATACATCTCGGAAAATCCTTAAGTATCTGGCACGGGCCATTGCCCTTTAAGGATTCAGCACCTTTTTTGCTGAAGTTGCCAAACATCCCCTACTTATGTAAGGGCGTGTCTTTTTGCGTTAAGCAGGATTATGCTTAGGTCTGTGTCATCCTAGTAAAAAAGCTGCTCCGCATGGCAATCGCTTTTGCTGGCTATGCCACTAACCCAAATTGTTCACTTAAACATTCAACTTTCAACCTCACGATGCTGAATTGATTGCTGACTTTTTCACGTTATTGAGGCTTGTGCCTATTGAATCTCACGATGGTTTTTGGTGTTTTGGCATGTGTACGGCCTGATTTCGCGTATGGGCCTATATGTAAACCAGTCAGTTAAATCAATTAATAAGTAACCTCTGCAACTACCACAATTACTACCTTATCGCAGGTATTTTGTTAATTTGCAATACTTATTTTTTATAATGGAGGTCGTGGTTACATAAGGTACGCTGTAATAAAAGCAGTAACCTGAAAGTTAGTTAACCCCTTCAGTTGGTTATAGGGCTCTTTCAGCGGTCATAAGGGAACCTAGCCCATACAAAAATCCACTAAATGGTTCTTAAACCCCCCAAAGCCTGATCAACTGGCTTAAGGGTCTGGGTCTGGGCTGTAGATGGCTCCATTTGCAGTGAAACGTATGACCTGAAATGGAAAAAAGCCACCATATAAGCTGGTCTTTGGTGGCTTAGTTTGCTGATAGATCCACTCAGCCATTTTGCGCATGTTCATTGGATCAATCGATATGGGGATTCAGCAGCATTTTTATTAGGAAATCGTGTGGGGCTAAGCTGCTTTTTCCCAAAAACGCTTTGTTGAATAAGCAGCTTGTGGGTATTAAGCATGGTTTAGCTGAACCAAAAAGACAGCCCCTAAGACGCAGTATTTCACTCGCTCACGTACCTGAAACAATGACGTAGCAATGCAACCGTGGATTACCTATGTACAAAAAAAAAGATAGACCCAACGATTCGGAACCCCGCGTTAGTAATCCCGATAACGAGATAAAGATGGGATGGCGATCAAAGAGGAACCCGAGGGGAGGGGGGAATTAGTTAACGTAACAATAAATATATATAGAAGTATGGTTGGGGATATGATAATAGATGGTAACAATATTTTGGTATGTATAACTTATAGATAAGAGAAAGGAAAAGAAAAGCACAAGCAACAAAATTTGAGGTAGCAGTGACTTGGTTCTTTAAAGTCTCGACTTCCTTTTCCTTTTTTTTTCTTCTCTCTCTCTAAAAAAACAAAACAAGGTGTAAAAGCAAAGGTTAAAGAAAAAGGGGGGGAAGGGGAGCTAGGGGGTTGGCGAGAGAGGGGTGGTTACACCAACCCTAGGGGTATAAAATAAGGTCAGCAAGTGGTTGAAGTCAGTAGTTATTAGATTCACCAACATCCATCTTTACATCCTTTTAATCCATTTTCTGGGGGGAGGGGAATAAGACCCGAAGACGAATAACAAAATAGGGCCGATGGAATACTTTCGGTTGGGTCTCCACTCGATAAAGTTCCAGTGCCAGTTTCTTCGACTTCCCCGAGAAGCTTCTAAAAAGGCCAGGCCGAGCCGTGCAGCCTGCATAGAAGATGCTGAACGGTATAGAACCAGAAGGAAAAGGGAGAGGAACTTTAGGTTGGGCTAGTGTAGAGAGGTGTCCTAACCTAGTGCAGATGGGGAAAGAAAAGAAAAAAAAAGAGGTTTGTGATAATCGCTCCGAACCTATCATCATCACCATCACTACAATTTAGGTAATTCGCATGCTTGATGCTATGTAGGTTTTTCTTTTCTTTGCTTTTTCTTCTCTAGAACCCCAAGCCCCGAGAGTTAGTGTGATTGTCACTTTACTCTGCATACAGCACGTATTATATCTATACTACTTCCTTTCTATAGTATATATATATGATGGGGACCCACCGTTGGGTCTACCCCAAAATGCCTCGTAATAAGTCAAAGGAGAGGAGAGGAGAGTAAAGGGAAAAGAAAGAAAAAAAAAATGCTGCCCTACTGTCTGCCGCATCTCTATTGCTCCTGGATCCAGTCGTAAGCGTGCAAGGAACTTGGCTTGCCGAGAAAAGGTTTTGCATGTAGCTCTGCATCTAGCCTCCGTCTGCCCATCATCGTTCACCATGGTTGAGTGGTCCGGTTTCCGCAACATCGAACCATGAATACGTCTAACAGCGCAAACTCGCCACGTCGCACCACCCTCGTGAGTAAAATAAAGAGAAAGAAAGAAAAAAAATTTAACACCTCTCTGTGTAGATAGGGTAACCTAGATTATTGTGTGTGTTGCGTACGCCGCAATCTATGGCCCTGTTCCCAGTCTGCAGCTACATCCAATCTCCCCCCAGATCATATGTAAATATGCTGTTATCACTTCCAAGATCTTCTGCGGGTGGGATGAGTTGGCGGGGTTCATGTTCAACCCCCACCCCCTGGACGTCGACTATCGTTGATACCGTATAGAATAATCACGTGCTGGAACCCAGCGCCGGGAGGGCGTTGACGTATATGAAGGGTAGACAGTAGACAGATAGCGATGGCGATCTGGACTCTCCACCGACATACACAGTGCACAAGTACAAACGAAATGGAGGCTGGCTATACTACACTAGATAAGAGAGATAATAGAAGTTATTAGAAAGACATCTTTTCTCTCTCTCTCTCTCTTATCGCCCTAGATTGCCAACTACGCTTGTGACCATAACTGCCACTTCGCGGTCCCATCCGCCGCTCTTTTCCGGATCCCCCTTAGCGGCCCGACTTTTGGTCGGAGCCACCGTGCTAGGGGGCTGGCTCCCCCGGATGACGCACTCGCGTATGGCCTCCCCGACGGGGCCGCGGTTCGTCTTGAGCGTGCGCGCAGACACACCACCGCGGTTCACGATCTCCTGCACGCGCGGGGCCAGGCTCCCCGCCATGGTCCTCCAGAAGTAGGAGGCCAGCGAGCCCGTCTCGAGGTAGGCTAGCAGGGGCTGGAGCAGGGTGGTGGACTTGTCCGACGACGCTGGCTTCTGGGCGGGCAGGAGCGGGTGCGCGGGCGCTTTGGTCGTCTCGAGGATGATCTCCAGCGCGAGGATGTTCTGGCACCGTGCCGACACCTCGGCTAGGGTCCGGTCGAGGGAAGGCAGCGTCGCGAGCGACCTGGCCAGCGATGCAGTGGAGCTCTGCAGCGCATTTCGCAAGTATTTTTCCAGGGCCTCGAGAAGCAGTTGGGGCGCCCACTTGTCCGGTTTCGTGCCAGCGGTCGGAGAAAGCAGATATAAGGCATTGGCGGCAGATATGGTTCTCGCTTTAGTCTCCTCGCTTTGGGCGAAGGTGGCCGTGCCCGAAGCCGATCCGATGGAGAACTCCCGTATGATCTGCTCTGACGTGCTCCTGACCGATCGCTCAATCGGAACCACAATGGTGTCTTGCAGGCTCTTAATCACATTAACTCTTTCCAGCCCGTGCCCCTCCTCACCCGGGGCCTTCTTCTCGAGGACTTCTCTAAGAGACAGGAGGGTGTGCGCACACCGCACTAGCGCTCTATGGTCTTCCTTCTTCCCGCTGGTCATTTCCGCGTGTTGTACTTCTAGCTGGCGGCCCAATTGTAAACATCGTCCTACAGACCTGCCTAGTTTCAGAGCTTCCCAGAGCCGCGATGCGACCTGGCGCACCTCGTCGGCTTCGGCATGTTTCTGTATGACCTCTTTCTCTAGCTGTTTATAGCTGTCGTTCAAGCTCTTGACTTGATTGTCAATCTCGGACACGATTCGCGTACTGGCCTCGGTTTGTTCTTTGGTATGAGTGAGGAGAGGGATGGCGGAGCGGGTAGTCAGAAGATGTATGTGCGAATCCACCTCTTGAGCATCAAAAAGGACTTTGGAGAGCGGCGTCGAGAGGTCGAGAGGAGTGTCGGTCGGGTTGTTGGTGGCAAGGACAAGATTGTTGGCGAATGCGGAGGGGCTAAATGCAGGGTCGAGGAAGGTGTCGTAGTCTACATACGAGGCATCTTCCTCGCCGTTGTTAGCCATTGTGTCGATCTTGATATCCTATGAAAGCCGATTTTGAAATTCGAGATTCAGATTCGGGTGTTGTAGAACGAATATGGCTTACAACTAGTTAAGTATGGTACTGGAAGCTAGGTTAGTGTATTAGCTTAGTTGAAACCCCGCTATAAAGTATTATATTGTACGAAGTGCAGGTACTTAAGGTAGGTAACACCTAAAGCTATCTCAAGCCACTATTCAATTCAAAGCCACAGTGGGAAGAGCCACAAGGAGCGTACTGCTGTAAGTCAAAGTTCTTATTGCCCCTGAACCTGGAATTATATCTAGGTTAACCCAGAATGTTTGTCTCGGAGAGCAACTTAAAACTATCTAAGTACATGACATCGTGTTAGTGTTTAGATATGAACCAATGCAAGTGTGAGTATTTTATACTAAATCAGCCAATATCAGGATTCCGCATTTTTCAATTGCCCCAAACCCATCACCTAGTCCAGCCCACCTCCCTTACCATCCCTATTCCCCGGCCTTATTCATACAGTCCATAAGCAGGTATCCCACAGATATAGATATGTATATATATAATTACACACACAAGGCGCCATGTCATTCGTTATACTTTGTCTTGCCGTCGTCCAATTGAATACCTAAGCATCTCCTCCCTTAAATACCATAACTCTTGAAAGCCCCGTTGTCCTTCTTGGCTGGTGCCACTCCGCCGGCGACACCACCGACAGCGCCCCCGACCTGGCTGCTCAGTCCTCCGACGGTGTTGCCCACGCCTGCCGTCGTCTGGCCGACCGCGCTGCCCAGCCCGCGCGTGGTCGAGTTCAGGCCCTGTCCGAGGCCCTCGGTTGTGCTGCCCACCGCGCCCGTGACGCCGCCGAGCAGCCCGCCTTGGCCCTTGGCCTTTTCGCCGCCCGTGAGCACGTTGTCTACGCCTCCGAGGAGACCGCCGAGGAGACCGCCGTTCTGGTTAGACATTGTGGTAGGTTAATGGGTAGGTCGTTGTGGGATGGTTGTTTGGTTTGATATGTAAAAGAGGACGATGTGATCTAATCCTCTGGTTTGTTGTGTAATTTTGTTTATGGCTTTGGTTGAGTCAAGCAGCTTGAGGGTATCTATTTGGTCTTCTCGTAATTATCAATCTTGGGGTAGGAACTCACCTTATAAGTTCGCAAGAACATAGACTATCTCCCTTCTTCATCACCCCTCTTCTAAGGGTCACACAGCCTGATACATTATTTCATCAATGAGATCATACATGTTGGGGGCACACGGTATTTCGTGATGGCGCACGGTTGTCTTACGGTAGCCTCATCATATGGATGGTAGATGTGGCTAGAAACCTGTTTTCGTCCTTCTCCCGAAAACCAGGGTTCGAAACTTAGCAGGCTCATCCAAGCCCTCCCGCGGCACGATGATAGATCGATCACCTGGAATCGGAGAGCTATGTCATTGGTGGTGAGCTTGGGGGGCCTCTAATGCCATGGATTGGTTGGTCTAGATCTGCAGGCCTGGGTTGGTCTTCCAACCACTATCCAGTCATGTTGCTGCCAACGTCATCCCTTAAGTAAGCTAAGAAGTCTCATCAGCGATCCCATTTCACAAGTTTTCGAGGTCAAAACAACCCGGACGGCAAGATATATTATTGAGTCAAATGATACAATCTATGGACAGTCTTTACTAGTTTTCACGCTGCGTAAGCGGTATAGGGATAGGATCTGTCTACAACAGATACTTGGGAATCGATGGAGTAGTGTCAAGATTTACCAAGACTGCGGTCAAGTTCAAGGGAATTTCAATAACAATATTTCCCAATATCCGAAAGGCTTCGTTCAATGATTGGGTTTTGGTGCACAGTGAAAATCAATAGTCTCGTACAAGAAATCTTTTCGATTTCACGAATATGCATCTAAGATACCCGATTCTCGTTATCATTACCTCAGGGGTATTTCTCTTCTCCTTTCATTATATAAGGCCAATAGGCTAGTGTATAACGCTTGAGTTCTCATGTATACGTAAACAACGTACCCAGACGACTGGATCGATCACAACCTACTTCATGTTGTGTATAGCTATATTCAAAAGCATGTTGCACCACCAACTCGTGTGGACGCGTAGGTATGCACTGTTGGCATGAGACTAGTGATGGGGTGGGATGAAGTGCATTCGCCTAGGAGACGGGCAAGTCGGTTGACGGTAGCCCAGGCATATATGGACATAGTAGGTAGTAGAGGACCGTATAGGTAGGGTCATAACTCCATATTATAATATGTATAGTAAGATACTAGACTGTCTAGTCTTTTTTTTTTTGAACTAGTGGATACATACAATAAGCATATTCAAGAAATAGCTAAGTCCGTAATAGACCTATTTTTCTTTTACAAGTGCCATGGCCGTATGACGCGGACTGATGCTGGCAAAGTGACTTGCTTCATCAGGGGTTTTCCAACGGCAGATGACCTTCAGACCACCCTATCAAGTGTCAATATTAGTCTCACACGCGTTTGAGGCTTGTGTAGGGCAACATTTCGTCACCGCACATAAACCTGAGAAGTGAGAAATAGAAGCTAATGAGCTCGGTTTCTCAGAGCTGGTACTTGTAATATAGGGGTTCCCGAATCCTACTGCCAAAAGGCCCCGAGACATTCTTATCACATACACGGGGAAATAAACACTCTCAAATTAATTGGTTAATTTTCCAATATAAGTTATAGATTTGTATCCCGATCATGTCTCCAAGGCACATTAAATCAGTATTGCACGTACATTATCTCTATCTGCGTGGGCGCGTGGTTCTGTATGTTGTGTCCCTGTTCTGCTTCTTCGCCTATGTAGCCACTAGCAACGGTCCAAATAAGGGGAAATCACAATACTTAAACCCAGACGGATTTATGTTTGGCTCCATGAGTATATGCACAAGACACCAATTCATGCAGTCCTCGGCGCCCACTCAAGGTGCAGCCAGCTCTACAGAGCGTAGACCGAATCAAATCACCAATTATTATCTAATCTATGGCCTTCTTTTGAAACACGACGATACTTTAATTACCTTTCTAGTGGTAGGCCCATGGTGGATGTATCTTGTCGCGGAATGATGCCTTGGTATTTGCGAGCTATATGCAAAATAGAGTAAAATATGACCCCGGGGTCTGCATATAGAGATAAAACCAAGTTCTCTTTTTATTGCTAATTAGATCAATAACACTAGGTATAAGTAAATATGTGTTGTATATACGTACCTCCATGAAATCAAGGCCGCTAGGGACTAACCTTGATATTTAAGTAAAAGAACTGTGATGAACCCCATGCCTTCAGAGGAGCCATCACTTCATTACAACTATACTAAATAAGTACATTTATTTAATTATATGCCATTGTACATACCCTTATTCACAATGACTATATATCGTAGCACAAGGAATAATTGATCATCGCTATAAAAGATCAAACCGTAGATGACGTTAGCTGGGATATTTATTCCTCTCTTACAACATATCACTTGTCTAATTTGGCTTCTCATATTTTTCTTTGGATTCGTACTTAGTCATGGTACGCTGTAATGAAAGCTGTGTAATATATTTTCTACTATTGAACTGGAGATAGAGGAGACCCCCTACCAACAGTTGTATGAGGCTGTGAGGGACTAGGGACTAATGTCCCTAGTCTACGACACCCAACCATCATACTGTTTATTTGAAATAGAAACACAAAAGATTCGAAAAGCAAAGGAATGTATTGATCTAAACTGTATAGTAACGCCGACATGCCATGTTGTAAAAAGAAGAAACTATCGCAAACCTGTAATGCATCGCAAACTATATACAATTGTGGTCCCTAGTTCCCCTAGTCCCCACATCACTATCTCAACATAAACATTATTGCCTAGATTGTAGACTGAGATTATAATTTTGGCTCGGCGATTCATTTGTCACGGGGGCGCTAGTAAGAGCCTTAGAACTACAATTACTTCTTATATCATTACTTATACATTAATCCCCCTCTTTATTTCCTGATACGCAACGTAATTGCTGAAATAGGTGATAAGGGGTATCTGTCAAAGTACAGATATGTACAAGATGTATCCGCAGCTACATGTACATAAGGAACATGTCCTCCCATCATCCAGAGATAGATGTTCACACAATCAAGTAACTTCATAACCTTCATTTCAACAGTACTGTCATAAACCTTATACTATAGCACACTGCTGCTGATAGGTAGATGCTATATGGCCACGATACAAATTTGAGGTTATATTATAAAGTTAAGGGTCTACCAGGTAGCATATTATAGAAGAGAACGTTCCACGTAATATACAAGCTTTATAACCTGTAATTAGTTAACATGTAAGAGCCTTTTAAAGAACCAACTATGCCTTTTTAACTCTAGTTTCATAAGAAGAATCCTATTAGAACAGAGGACATTGCACTTCAATGCTAATTACCGACAGTTAGATACTTATAAGAATACACTTCATACCTATAAGTCTATGTTTAATACTTAGCATATTGATCGTGTTTAGCATTAATCTAGCTATTAGGTAGTAATATCTTTGCATTAGGCATTGAGATCAGGGACCCATGACGAGAACGTGGCACACTTATGAACTCAAAGTTATCATCGAAAGCGTGATAAATATCATTTCTCTGTGACTGTTCATCATGTGGCACATATTCCAACCGGCGAAATATCGAGTATAATATAACCTGTGTTACTCCATTACGAACACTACTATAAATGTTGGTATTCATTACGAACTCTCCTCGGCAGATCCTTATCAAGCTGTTATTTCTTCTTGCCTGGCCTTTACGCAATGTGTGAGAGCTCGGAAGCTAGGTTTCATGTCATGCATGCAATATCGCCAAGATGATACCAGCGTTGGACTTGCCGGACTTCTCCTTGGAAGAGTTCTCTATGAAATGGAGTCGTAATCATGTTGCACAGATATCCGAAATACTGGAAAAGCTGACATCTGCTTACCTTAAGCCTTTGTTATATTATAGAACCAATTGCTTGGAAAGGTAAGACGTTCTGATCAGGCACCTAGCCGTCAATTATTGCCTGGTAGGTATGCTGTTCATTTTACCTTTAAAACTTAGCAACAGGGTTCAATTTTCGGGTTTAGGTTGTCAAAAGAGGCTGACATGAATTATACATGATGGTTTGTGTAATGCTCGACTATTGATTCTTAAATTTCCACAATAATGTATACAACTGTTCTTAAGGAAATATGAAAATATATCATTTATGAGGGAAACCTCACGAGGCTTGATGTTAGCATGATTTGACTATTGAATGTTACGGTTTTCTATTATCGTAGGTGTTTAGAAGAAAATGAAAATGCTGAATCCAGTGCTGACTACCTAGGTAAATGGTGTTGTATAGTAATAGCTTCGTATTTGACAAAAATGTTGTAGATGCATCTTTTCGGAGGCATTGCAACTCAAGATAATGATATAAAAGAAATGGTCAGCCTCAATGTTAAGTAAGTTACATTACATCCCTATCTAGATATATGACTTTGTGGCGTTCAATAATGTCTGAGTAGGACTTTTAAGTTGGCTAGAGTAGCTAATGTGGTAAACGAGAAACAAGATGCTTCATAGTATATACTAGTCTTCCCTGAAGTAGTCAATTTGGAGATTTAGGGAGATGAAATTAACCCTGACTTCATACCTAGATTCTCCCTGATAAGCAGGGCAATTCTCAAGTCGCCAATGGAAGAACTTGAGATTTTTTCCCCGTCAGTGCAATGGAAATATTATTTGCCATTGTTCATTTAAGCTTCGAGAAATACTTGCCGACAAGTTTATAAATATTTCATAGTTTTATATTCACTCAATCATACATGGAGCTTTTAAACTAAAACATAACGCCCTTGGTCTTAGTGGCATATGGAATTTATCCGAAAAAAAAAAGAATTACGAGAACAGTCAACATCCCTCTATTGATTGGCAGCATTATCCGGTCAATGACAAAAAACGTTCGATTTCCAATTCTCTAAGAAAGGTACCCAAAAATTTTAGTCAACGTAGTAAACAAGGGAGGGCCAGTCAATAGCCGATACAACTTAAGAACAACGAACTGATCTACGATAGTCAAAGGCTTATTATTGCAGGCCGAGGTATGCATGTCGATCCGCAATGGCCCGGATAACTAACGCGCTCTCCCCGCACATCCTGGAGTCAGTGAATTAAATGCCCCCCCTGAGAGTAAGATTGATGTACCCGTGCTATATGCACCCGTGCATGCATTATGCAGGATCAAGAACAGGCCAGGAGACCTTCATAGGTGTATATTTAATAAAATAATCTCACGGGACACGTGGGTTACTATTGAATATACGAGGGATGATACTAAGGCAAGGCAGTGACCTAGGTTGATTTATTTGCAGTCTATCGTGCATATAGTCACACGGCAGTGTCGGGAACATTGCCCACGGGTGATAGTGAGTTAGGAGACTCGTAGTCCGAGATCCTATCCCTTTTGACTCTTACCATATAACCTATATATCTCTATATATGAACTCCAGTATGCCTGCCCTTGGAATCATGCGCTTCCAGATTCTGGTCAACGAAAGGAAACGGCCCGTCCCTTGGCAGGATCCGATCCGTCCAAGGCCATCATGAAACTCGGTTGCTTTTTTCAGATAGCTCTATGCTTTCTTTTTAGTCTTGTAATAGCTGTGAGCTCAGTAGTCGACCTTAGCTGTAACAAATACGCCGGTGCCTCTTCATCAGATGGTATAACACGATGGCTTGGACTACGATATGCGGCACCGCCTCTTGACGAGCTGAGATTTATGCCACCTGAGGATCCTCCATGCACTAGTGGAGTGCAAGTAGCAAATGCGGTAAGTCTTAATATCTCGTTCCGTTTAGTCCGGACTAACGACTACTATATAATAGCATGGACCATATTGCCTTGGGATGAACGATCCTGCTAATGCGAGCTCAGAGGACTGCCTATTTCTGGACGTGTATGCGCCAACCAATATCACGGTCTTTGCAAAACTGCCAGTCTACTTCTTTATTCAAGGCGGCGGCTTCAACACGAACGCAAACCCGGATTTTGATGGAGGGGGACTGATCGCGGCGAGTGGTCACCGCATTATTGTAGTAACCCTTAACTACCGCGTTGGACCCTTTGGGTTTTTGACTGACGGTGATGCAATTACTCCCAACATCGGCCTTCTAGATCAGCGGAAGGCTTTAGAATGGGTCCATGATTACATTTCACTCTTCGGAGGAGACCCAAATCATGTTGTCTTGGGCGGCGCATCGGCTGGAGCTGGAAGCATTAGTATTCACTTAACGGCGTATAATGCTAAGGACTCACATCTTTTCCAAGCGGCAGCAGCTGAATCAGTCTCATTCGCTACTGTGCTCACCGTGGAGGAATCTCAGTATCAATTTGATAACCTCGCAATTCAGCTTGGATGCGCGGGCACAGGCCCTCTTGCTTGCATAAAGTCCAAGACCGCAGCAGAAATACAAGCCGCGAATGTCAATATTCCTTACGAAGGTGCGGCATCGGCACCTCTCTACATGTGGTCACCGGTAATTGACGACGATATGATTACGGACTATCCATACGATTCGTTCGCAAAAGGCAAATTTATCAAGGTTCCCCTGATCGTTGGTGATGACACAAATGAAGGGACAGTGTTTACACCTCAGACGACTTCTACCATTGGTCAAAGTGATTCGTTCCTAAAATCTCAATTCCCTTTTCTCAACCTAGACCAACTAGGCCGGATCAACGCTTTATATCCAAACCCCAACACCACGTGTCCAAGCAGTGGATGTTACTGGCGCCAGGTCGCCAACGCCTATGGCGATATGCGTTATACGTGCCCAGGGACGTTTATATCCTCTGCGATGGCTAATTATGGCAAGGCGGGATCATACAGCTACCGGTACAACGTCGAAGATCCAGCCCAAGTGGCCGCAGGGTACGGCGTGCCACACACCGTCGAGCTGAACGCTATCTGGGGACCCCAAAACGTGGGACCGCGAGGATCACCGCCAGCCAGCTATTATCCGGGTGGCGTGAATGCCGCCGTGATTCCCGTCATACAGGCATACTGGACAAGTTTTATCCGCAGCTTCGACCCGAACAAGTACCGACATCCGGGGTCGGCGAAGTGGGAGGAGTGGAGCCCTCAGAGGCAGGATAGGCTCTTGTTTGGGACAGGGGGGAACACAACCATGGAGCTGGTGGATCAGACGACTAAGACCCGGTGCCAGTATTTCGCCTCGATTGGTGCCGATGTCAAGCAATGAAATTTCAGGATACACTTTGCGGTGTTATTTAGACTTGAACTAGAACATACGTTGCATAGATAAGAACATTGTATATACACAGGCAGATAAATATCTTGTCAGTTATGAGACGATATTAGAAACCCCGCCCTCGGCAATAATTGACCTTTCCTGTAAGACCCGTTTGTTGTTCTAAAATGGTTTTCTGATACACATTAAACTCCGAGCATGATCTTGTAGCTACTAAGATGGTGTGGTCGAAATCTGAAAAAAAAAAAAAAAAAAAAAAAAAAAAAAAGACTATTGTGATGCCGGCGAAAGTAAGGGCGTCCTAAGCATTGTGGCCTCCCCCCCTTTAAAATTCATGTACCCAAAATATGGCTGCTTATCCCGGCATATACGAGCACGCTAAGAACTCACTTTGTGTGCGGTTTCTCCAACTGGGAAATTAGACATAGTTGACCGAGATAATTTCAGGGATAACGCAGTATTCAGTCAGTTCGTTCAACTCGGACTCAACTTTTGAAGATACGCGTTCTTCAGGGGGTCAGCGTGCCTTTTTCGTCGATCGGTTGGCACAAAACCAGTGCGTAGGTTTGTGCGTACATTGGAGCATAGTAACCTCGATGTGATGCGTGCAATTTTTACACTAATAACACGGCACGGATCCAAGGGATGTGAGATATTTTACTACAGAACAATCTAGGAGAATAGAACAAGTGACTTACGTACATAGTAAAATGCAAATCAATATGGATTCATGTTGCGACCCCACACATCTCGATCGTCGTTAGTCTCCTTTACCCCTTATTCAAACCCCAGATCTTGTTCCCGGCTGCCAGGTACCCCGGTCTTGGCCTTTGAAGATCCCCATGGGCTGACGAGTTATTTTCATCGGTACCTGATCTTCGTCTCTTGTCGCTGCATCGGCCGTAGTCGCATTTTCGATTCCTCGCCCTATAATATCCAAGCATTAAGCTTTCTTTCAAGAGCACACGAACGACAATAACGGGTACCGTATCCCCAAGTAGAGAGGTTACCAATTTTACAAGCGACATAAAGGCATTACGGGAATAGAAGAGACGGAATGTTCCATGACCATTGAAACAAGCGCCGCGCGTCCAACCACATCAACCACATGACATAGTGATAATACCACCACGGAGCTATTGGCCCACTACCCCGCGGGTAATACAACAATGGCACCGGGTCAAAATGTGATTAGCATACATTTAACTAGGGCGCATTGTCAACTTTTCGCAGTTGAGCATGCAGCTTGCCCATGGCAATGACTAGGTGGTATTTTCCGTAGAGTAAACTACCTTGGCTATTATCCTTGGCATCACACAGTCTCGGTGGTTTTTAGGGCTGGAAACTCCTTCACAGCTATCCTGACCCTGTCTCGTGTCTAGCCTTATCATCGTCGTCATCTCCACATAGCGGGAATAAACAGTGGAAAGAGGTTTTAGTATAACCCGACGAAGAACTGTTGGAAGGACAGCAAGTGAATCAATTACGAGGCCATCAAAGCTGATCAGATGCGGCGCCGTGACACCATCATTAATTGTCTACCCAGAAAACGGTATCGTGATCTGCTTAGAGGTGGTGGTCAGCAGTCACTCTGCGAAGAAAGCGAATATTTCGCAAAAGCTTCGCAGTAATACAATAAGAATAACGCATTAATCCGAGAGACTACCGTCGTAACCGTAATCCGATGAATTTACTAGGAATGGAAGGTAAAGTTATATTTTTTGAATGTCGATACCCGTAGATCAAATGAGAATATTCGTCCGGTAGGACATCGAAGAGTAATCCGTCTCCGATGAATTCCCGTGAGTCTTCTTGGGGTAGCCTAGTCTTGAACTACCCAAAACAAAGCGGAATGTGACTTTTCAGCGTCAGTGGTTTGCATAGATGCCCAAATACCTGTTTGCCAGAGACCAGGGTTTTTCATCAGACTGTTACGTTGATTTTAATTCCGTGTTAGTTACATGCTCGAAGTGCGAGCGAGCTACAACCAACTTCGAGTTTTCCTAGCTATTTGAACACTTTACTGATTCGAAGTCCCTCAAACCTTTTAGTTTAATACATCATAGTTTCGCTAGTATCAATGAGTGTTGTGAGTTGCAAATTATTGTACTATATTGCACGACTGTGACGTCAAGATACAACTGCAATAATTTGGCACTCTGGAGAAACACACATTAGGAAGGACGGTTCATTTTCACTTTGAAGCATCTAAGTAGTCTACCAATGCCTCTATCCCGAGAAATAAGGATGTTAGAATGAAATGTTGCGTTAGATTAGAAGGAAGTTATAAATCTATCGTAAAACAAGCTGCTACATATGTGTAATACTACGCTGAAGGGCGCAGATCCAATTTCGTTGATTTGGAAAACTCGGACGGCAGAGGTTGTAATAAGCATAAGCATATCTCAACGTTGGTCTTGTATGACTCCACAAGAGAGACCAAATTCGTTTCAAGGCGATGTTTTGTGATTTCTAATAATTCTGTCGGAGTAGTTGCGTTTGATTCGGAATTATGTTAACAATACCCCAAATCCAACAACCCGCACCGACAGTCACAATTTGTTCGGCCATGCGATGGCCTCTCTTTCTAATCTAATTAAATCGATCATTTCTACAAGGATATCAGGTCGGTTTGTATGCTAACTATTAAGTTATTCATACTTTACTAGACTATATGAGGACCACGTATTGAACTGGAGATAGAGGAGACCCCCTACCAACAGTTGTATGAGGCTGTGAGGGACTAGGGACTGATGTCCCTAGTCTACGACACCCAACCATCATACTGTTTATTTGAAATGGAGACATAAAAGAAAGCAAAGGAATGTATTGATCTAAGCTGTATAGTAACGCCGACATGCCATGTTGTAAAAGGAAGGAACTATCGCAAACCTGTAATGCATCGCGAACTATATACAATTGTGGTCCCTAGTTCCCCTAGTCCCCACATCAGTATGTAATGCCTTGAGATAATAGAAACGTGCTTTGCGATAAACGTCATGGGTCGTAATAAATTAAGATTTGGAAAGTACCTAGGTAGTCTATAGAGGACACCACTGAAGCAATGCAGCGGAGCATGCTCAACTTTGAGAGGACAGCGAAAATCAACAGAGACATTTTGCCGTAGCGCTAACGGCTCCTTACCTATGAGAATATTTCCTCAAGACGGTGGTTGGGGAAGACAGATTATGTTGTTATTACCCCTGAGTTATATGATCATCACGATGTGTATTAAGAAAAGGTGCAATAAGGTATATATATCCAAAAGCAGTGACTCTATATCAAGCCATGACTTTACCCATGTGCTATGATATCGAATTCAGCACCCAGTAACAAGACATTAGCGTCCTTTCCCTACAGCATTAACATCGGCAGACAGGCCGTTCAGAATATGAAGTTATTAGAGTAAATTAATTCAATATGAATAAGCAAATTTGAACGTCAGAGGTTGTTTGCTTGAAGTATTTGGCTATATATTTATCTGAATATACATATCTGAATGTCTATGTGGGTTTCATTTGACATTATACTTCACAGTTGTTGGCTTTTGCGTTGTTCCGTCTCATTATATTGATGTCCAGGCTTATATACCACAGTATGAACATCGGTGCTCCTTCTAGAAATACAATCAATCTCATAGCATGTTGCTCTGGCGGAAGTGAGTTCAGAAGACAATGATAGATACCCGTAAAGAGCCGAAAACGAATTTATTTCCCGAGAGCACCACAAAGTTTAGGTGAGTTTTAGCTGTCTCTTGCATTATAGTGAGCGTAATTAGTGTTTTTAGATGAGGGAGATGTCTATATGCATCCTCGTCTGTGTAAACTGAGTTAGCAGAGGTTACTGAGTCAATTATGCTATGTTTACGTATGATGTTACCGCAGTGACTTGTGAGGGGACAGATAAAGAGAGCAACATGTTCTTTATTTGACTAGTCTTCTTTGAAGGTCCTGGAGTCTACCAAAGTCAATGAAACCCAGGTCAGCTGTTAGGCTCAGCTAATAGAATGTAGACTCGAAGAAAGACCCTTCACTAGGAGACTTAAAGATCGAGATAAAGGATGTGTTCATCACAACAATTCAATTATCTCTTTGAATATGAGATGACATATATAGAACCGAAGCGTCACCCTCAGTTTGAGGACACACGTGGCAGAGGGATCTAGACTATACAGATTTGAGCACCGTTAGTTATATACCTACCTTTGAAATTTCTAAAAAGATGCCACTCCGGAGTCCCCGAGTGAACGCCAATGACGAGGCAGAACCAGCGCACAAGGCGCTGGGGCGTCGGATCAAATGGAAGAGAGGCATGAAAGCAGGCCCCGGACAGGCTATAGAGGAGCTGCACCTAGACGAGAGCAAAGCGTGGAGGCGCTGGCAGGACAGCGCCACCGACCCCGTGATCATCTGGCTCCAGAAGCCCGAATGGGCCGGATCCCATAACAGCTCCACATACGTCACCGCGAACCTCGCCGCCCACGAGAGGATCCTCACAGCCCAAGCCCGCCTCATGGGAGCCAAAGTGGTATGGGTGCGGAAGGAAATGCACAGTACGTCGCCCCGGCCGATCTTCCAGAACGGCCGGTTCGGCTCGATCGACGCCCCGGTGCCGCCGCGGATCCTCGTGTATCTGGGCCTGCAGGCGCGCCGCGTGCACTGGCAGGGCTGGTGGACCTGCGTCCCGAAGCGGGATCAGCTTTGGCATCGTCCCACGGACACCCCGCTGCGCGTGGGATCGCAGTGGGATCCGAAGGTCCCGCAAGCGGAGTTTTGGCTCCTGGGCCCGCCGTGCGAAGGGTACGAAAAGGCGCGGTCGGCGTTGGAGCCGGGCGTGCCGCGCTGGGAGGGATACGTGCCGGAGCCGTTCCGGGGCACGCACCTTGAGCCTGCTCTTCGGATAGATTTTAAGCCGGTGGGTGCTAGGGAGAGATATATTCTTCCTCGTAGATATAGACGGTCACGAGGACGAAGGTATGGAGGTATTTGAGTGCTTTAATAGGGCAGGGAAGTACCATTTATGAGTCTACTATCATGGTCGCAGCAACTAGAGCATAATACATCAGGTAAGTGGTATAGTTTCCTTTCCTTTTCCTTTTTTCTAAAAAAATAAAAATAAAATATGAATCCTGCTTACTCCTACTGTAATAAGTATATAAGGTAACTTGGTAAATATTCAGATATCTAATCCATGTGTATACCCTATCCATTTATTGTTTTTCTTGTAAACTTGCCAATAAGTTCAACGAATAGGGTTAATAGAGATCTTATAGGATGCATGTCGGATACCATAATTTTAATATGCTTCTACAGCGTTACAGTTCGACGAACGAGTCAACCATGCCCACTTATCCGATTGTCCTATATATTGTATGGGCAGCATATGCGGCTAGAAAAAAGAAAACGCCAATGTCGTTCATATAAGGAACTATGGATGTATACCCGCTAAGTATTACTAGGATCTCCCCGCCATAGACTGTTTAGCGGGTGTGGGCGGCGTTGCTCCATTCGGCTTTTCATGTTCACTTACCTATATAGGGGGTGGGAGGAGGGGGTTGAGAAATCCCTACAACAGCGGTAACGTGGCTGCAATGGAGTTCTCCTATTCCCTCTCGACAATGGAGTGGATGGAACGACAAACATGAGATGACATGCCATGACGGGGTTTCCGTCCTTACCAGTTTCAGACAAGCCCGCTGCCGCTTTGCTGGCGAGGATGGGTTTTTACCGTCACCTGGCGATCAGAGATTTGAGTACCCGACCTACGCAGCTACGTCAAAGGTTCAGCTAAGCAATGGATGGGTAACCTGACTTTACGTCACTGCACATCCCTACCCGGAAATGGAATCGACGGAGATCTGGGGTGCCAGAAGTTGGAGATGATTCTTCGGGACCTCATAGGTTGTCAGGAAGAAAAAGAGGGTGTGAAGACGACTAAAATAATAATATTCGATGCATGATAATGCGGGGTTCATGTTCAAATTATTAAATGTCTTTATAGCATCGTGATTGATAATATTTGTTTTGCATTAGATACCTAGGTACATAAGTCGGAACAATTAGTATGTCATTCTATCTTACACGAATAGTTGAGTTTTGCAAGTCAAGTTATAGTCATCTACCTATAGTGAAGTGTCTGGTACTATGGGGTAAAGTTACGTCTTAATCGTTAATAAAGGGGGTAAAGCTCTAAAGTTTAACAAGGCTTAAGGGTAGGTTAAAACTGGGTCTAGCACTAGCAAGTCTGTTCATTGGACGGTATTGGTCAAAAAATGTCGATAGCCGATTGATTAGCTCCTCCACTGGTCACTCCATTGGTCACTCCATTGGCCCCTCTATCTTAAACCGCATTGTCGCATGTTCCTGCACTTCCACCTCAACTCATACCTACTCATACATACATACAAGCCATTCCGCATTCCACATTCCACAAATCTCACTCACGGCACAAACGACGACATCCTGCAGCGAGTACCACCCCAGAGACATTACCTGCTACATACTACCTGCTATATACTACTTACTTTGTTATATATCCCTCCTTTCTTCCCCTCCCTCCTTTGTTATTTAAATTTATATTCTGCCATCCATCCCATTGTTTACCACCTGCGGACCAACCATATATCTCATCACATTGACTACAAAAAGAGACTGACACTTGGTTTCAGCAACATAGTCTTATCAGGTAATTATTGAATCATAAAGTAATATATCATTTGCATGCACATTGTTCTTCTTGTTTTATATTGAAAACATGGCTACTACCACCCTCTTTATACCTTTTGACCCCAGCCCGCCTAGTTCCGCCGGTGGATTAACAGAGAACAAGATGTCAGATCCAAAGGAGAAATTCTACCGGCATTTCCAGGCCGAAGTAAACAGTAATGATGCTCTCTTACTCTAACGGAATATTAAAAAACGACTTGAGTTAACACATTAAACTAGTCATCCAAGACCAAATCGATGACCTCGCCACACTATCCCCCATAGGGGGAGAGCGGCAGGACTGCCATGACACCATATTAGCGAGCGTCTCGCGGCTGTCCAACGAGGTCTTAGACGCTGCCGATTACATTCCCGCGTATGACCAGCGGACTTACTCTCAGGTACTTTACGATGCTCGCATAAACCCAAGGTCATGTGCAGTATAACCAATTCTGACATGGGGACCAGGCAATCAAAGCTCTGACCGAGAAGCTGAACGAGGCGACTGGCAAGTTCGCAAACAAGTCACGCTTCCAATTCAAGCCCAGGGTCGCGAAACCGGCAGCACAAACCCAGGCGCCGCCGGACCCCCGCTTCCATAACCCCTTCCCCAGTGGCAACGCCAAAGACGATGATGGCCCGGCAGCACCATCCAGCGAGGCCGTGGTGGTCGAGGCGGAAGCCCGCGACGCGGTGGGGACGCTGCCCTCGTTCTCGAAGAACTACAACGAGGAGCTGTCGCGGCCGGCCAACTCGGCAGGGGTGCGCAAGCCGAGCTTCTCCACGGCCAAGAACATATCGATCTACGACCACACGGGGCTGCACATCATGCTGCCGTCGACGGCGTCGCACGCGACGTCGTCGGGCAGCCTGACGGGGCTGGACCGCTGCGTGGTGGACATGACGATCCCGACGCGCAGCGGCAGCGGGGCGCCCTTCGCCGGGCTCGCGCTCAAGAACATCCGCCGCAGCCTCATCGTCGCGGGACACGTGGCGGGCCCCGCGCACATCACGGGGATCGAGGATAGCGTGATCGTGGTGGCCGCGCGGCAGGTGCGGATCCACGAGTGCAGGAACGTGGACGTGTATCTGCATTGCCAGAGCCACCCGATCATCGAGGACTGCGAGGGCATGCGGTTTGCGCCGCTGCCGGACCTTTATGTAAGTTGATTTCTTTGTTCGTCTCCAACTTCCCCCCCTTTTTTTTTCGGCGAGAAAAAAAAACAGATCAAAAAAAGAAAAAAAAGAGAAGTCATCAACCTATATCGCGACAAATCTCACCCCGCTAACCAAAAACCAGGCGAGCGACACCACGACGGCAGAGAACAACCAATGGGACCAGGTCGACGACTTCAAGTGGCTCAAGACCGAGCCGTCGCCCCACTGGAGCGTGCTGCCCGCGGACCAGCGCATCGAGCCCGACACGTGGAAGTACACGGTATGCGGGAACCCGAGCGTCAACACGGACGATATACTGCGGAAGGTGGGCGTGCTCAAGTCATGAAGGGGGGGGGAGAAAAGGAGAAGAGAAAGGGGGTGTTGTCGGGTAAGAGGGAGATAGGGAGATGGGGGGCAGAGGGGATAAATTGTATCTAAACTAAAGCAAAACCTGAGTTTGATTTTCTGGTGAGGAAAGGCGGGTGATAGGTTCTCGTGATTTTGATACTGTTGGGCGGGCAGTGGTGGGAGGGGCGGGAACCGGCGTATTAGGTAGGGAGGACGGGGTGTATGTATATGTTTATATTCGTAGCCTGCCGTAGTAGTGGTAATTTAGAAAAAAAAAACATAAACGCGTATTCCGTCGAGACGATCACCAAAGTGATCTCTCCAGCTGTTGCTGTGTGGAATATAACATGGTATCATATAAACGCCAAACGCCGTATCCCCATCTCTCCACCTCGAGGCTGCCCGAATCCACCACCCCTCACTCGATTCGTTTCCACGTATCTCTAGCTGCGTTCGCCATACCTCGCGTTCGTTCCCCCCCTTCCATCCACTCCTCACGTCTCCATCCTCTCGCCCTCCTCATCCCCCGCGGCGAACCGCGCCCCCACCTCCCTCAGCTTAGCCAGCACCTCGCGCTGGCGCGCCATCTTCGCCTCCAGGGCCCGCATCTCGGCCTCCTGGTCGGCGAGCGAGCGGTCCAGGTCGGGCAGGGTGCGGATGAGGGCGCGCGCGCGCTGGAAGCGGTGCTTCAGCGCGTCGGTCGACGCCGTGAACTCCTTGCGCGGGAACTCGCTCTCGGGACCGGAGGCCGCGGGCGTGGAGGACTGTTTGATGCTGGGCGGCGGTGGCGGTTGCGAGGAGGAGGAGGAGGAGGAAGATGAGGATCCGTTGGTGCCGGGTTTGAGGATCCGGGTTAGTAGGTTGGCGAGCTCGGAGAGGGTGTCGAGGGCGTCGGGGCTGAGGCCCTCGGGGAGGGCGAGGGGAGTGAGGGGTTGGGGTTGGGGTTGTGTGGTTGGCATTGTTGTTTGTTTGTCGAGGTGGAGCTGGAGCTGGATTGGTGGGAGGGGGTTACTGAGTAGATGGCGTGGATAAAGAAGTCGGTAATAGTAATGTGTTTCGTATGGTTTGTTAGAGGCTCTGGGAGAGGGAGAGGGAGATGCTATTTGTCGGAGCTTATCGAGTGATTAAGTTTAAGAGATTAGGCCGAATGTAGTGGTGTTGATATTATCATGATCATATCGTACGTAAAACGTAGATAGCTTGAAGCGCCAATGGTGTTTGGCGAGCGGGTCACGGTGTGGGTGAAAGGGCCGAGAAGTTTCAAGTTTTTAGTATGAAGAATCACGAAGATGTTGTAAGTTTCTGGGTTAAAGTTGTTTCTATTCTTGAACTGGAGCTTTCCTTTGTCCCCCCGGCAAGCCCCGGTGCTTCGGTGCTTCGGAAGTTGCAGAGCTGTCTCCCCGGCTTGGCACCGGTCACTAAGTTGCAGTACCCTGAATGCCTAGAATAGACGCTAAAGCAGTCGCGTACAGCAGAAGTTGCAAGGCTTCCTCAGGTCTTCACAGGCTCTGGTAATAACTAGCCAGTAAAAACCCAGAGAAAAAAAAAAGTAGAAAGTCACCCCACTAACAAGGTGAGACGACTCAAGCATCTGACCGACCTCGACTTATCTTTTATACCTATTACTTTACTTACTTACTTCCCTATCTACTTCTCACTCGGGCCTTGACTTCAACAGAAAATCACGCAACATTACCTCAATCTTTTTTTCTCTTGGCTTGTCTGGTAAACTTATAAATACCGACAAGCTCCCAGAGGTCAATTTCTTGCAAAGAGAAAACGGGAAAAGCAATTTCTTAGATTCCCGAACCATGACTACCCCGAAGCAAAAGGCCTGTTTGAGTACGTCCCAACCATCTTCTTCTGCCCCTCCAAATGCAAATGCCCCTCCATCCCCCACCATCACCATCACCAACATCAACAATAGCCATAACCACAACAATAACCACAATCACAACAACAATAACTACATGAATAACAACTCTCCGACACGCTCCCCTAGACAGACTGACTATGTCATTGCCGCCTGCTACATTCTCGTGTACTGCGAGCTTGCTTGGCTAATACTTGAATTCCTCCGATCTTTATAGTTGTGATCGACGGTTGGGGTATTCCCTCGGCCGAGTCGCCCAAAAACGGCGATGCTATCACCAATGCCAAAACCCCCGTCATGGACGAGCTATCCAAGAGCGCCACTGGATTCACCGAACTAGAGGCTTCCTCGCTCGCTGTCGGTCTCCCCGAGGGTTTGATGGGTAACTCGGAGGTCGGCCACTTGAACATCGGTGCTGGACGTGTTGTCTGGCAAGACGTTGTCCGCATCGACCAGACCATCAAGAAGGGAGAGCTCCCTAACAACGCGGTTATCAAGAAGGTTTTGGAGGCTGCCAAGAACGGCAATGGCCGGTTACACCTGTGCGGTCTTGTCTCTCACGGCGGTGTGGTATGTAGGAAGATGCTCTCCAGATATCTAAACCTTGAATTATAGGTGCTAAACGTCTTTCTTTTTCCTCTTTTAGCACTCCAAACAGGAACACCTCTACGCCCTTCTCAAGGCCGCCAAGGCGGCCGGTGTTCCCAAGGTCTTCATCCACTGCTTCGGCGATGGCCGTGACACCGACCCCAAGTCCGGGGCTGGCTACATCACCGAGCTCATTGACAAGACTAAGGAAATCGGAATTGGCGAGATCGCCACCGTTGTCGGCCGTTACTACGCCATGGACCGTGACAAGAGATGGGAAAGAATCGAGCTTGCTCTGAAGGGTTTGATTCTGGGTGAGGGAGAGGAGAGCTCGGACCCCGTTGCGACTATCAAGGACCGATACAGCAAGGATGAGAATGACGAATTCCTGAAGCCCATCGTTGTGAATGGTGCTGATGCGCGCATCAAGGATGGTGACGAGGTCTTCTTCTTCAACTACCGATCCGATCGAGTGCGACAGATCACTCAATTGCTCGGAGATGTAGACCGCTCTCCCCGACCCGATTTCCCCTACCCCAAGATCCACCTTGTCACTATGACCCAGTACAAGGTCGACTACCCGTTCGAAATTGCCTTCGAACCCCAGCGCATGGACGACGTTCTGGCTGAGTGGCTGGGCAAGCAGGGCGTCAAGCAGGTGCACGTTGCCGAAACGGAGAAGTACGCCCACGTTACCTTCTTCTTCAACGGTGGTGTTGAGAAGGTGTTTGCTCTCGAGACCCGAGACGAGTCTCAGGATCTTGTCCCGTCCAACAAGAGCGTACCTACCTATGACAAGGCCCCTGAGATGTCTGCTGATGGTGTCGCTAAACAAGTGTGCAAGCGATTGGCTGAGCAGGAATTCCCGTTCGTCATGAACAACTTCGCCCCCCCTGACATGGTGGGACACACTGGTGTATACGAAGCCGCTGTCGTTGGTGTCGAAGCCACGGATAAGGCTATCGGCCTGATCCGGGAGGCCTGCAAGAAGGAGGGTTACATCCTTTTTATTACGGCTGACCATGGCAATGCCGAGGAGATGAAATTCCCCGATGGCAAGCCCAAGACTTCACACACCACCAACAAGGTGCCTTTTATCATGGACAATGCGCCTGCTGGCTGGTCTCTCAAGAAGACGGACGGTGTCCTTGGCGATGTTGCTCCCACCATTCTCACTGCCATGGGCTTGCCGGTGCCTGATGCTATGACCGGCCATTCTCTCCTGATTGAATCATAGATGATAGTAAAAAAGGGGGAAGACAAGAAGATGAGGTATTATAACCAACTTGAATGATATAAACTACGATAGATACCTTCAGTCATTAAATAAAGGAATAAAGTAAAAAAAGTTCAGAATAAAATAAATAAAAAGGATATCTAGTTTATAGAATAATAGGGAAGGGGAAAAAAATGAAAGAAAATAAGGCCTCCTTCCTTACAATGTGATTTATTTATACACTTGGATGAGTAAAATGTGTAACCTAAATCCATATAAGGTCCATCAAGGTTGTCATGTCACTTACAACTTACGCGCAGATAACCTTACTTGTCTACTCCGTACTACCTACAACTAGAAGATAGTCTGTGGCGGGTGTCAGTGTCATATCTAATCGATAGGGCTAGTACGTATAGGGATTAGTGCGCACAAGCAGAATTCGAAATGTCCCTTTCCCTTCTTCGTCCTCTCATCTTCGTTCTCTGCCCCACCACACGAATTTTGATCGTTTCGACCATCGTCAAGTACCTCGCGATCATATACGTCAAGATGGATTCCGAAGACCCCCAAGAGCGTCCTGATGACATTAGCACCATCATCAACGGGCTCGAGAGATATAACCCCGAGGCAGTTGTTGGTCTAGAGGATTACCTGCGCCACCAGTGCGAGAACCGATATACCGACTGCAATGCGAACCGAACATTACTGAAGCTGTGAGTAGTGGACAAAATATATTAACCCAATATAATATATACCCTTTGGTGTTTTCTTTTATTCTCGTCTTAGTTGGGATGACGATTTACTGTTAACGTTTCCTATTACCTGAATAAAGCAGTATCATCTGCTTTGAAGTCACTTATTATCTATCTGACCCAACATATATCCTCTATTTACTCTGCAATACTGTCACTCCCTTTTGGTTTTTTGGCATCGAATTCGCTGACCAATTTTTGCTGCTGCCTCGCCGCTCCCGGCAAACCACTAGATACCAGCTCAACCCTGACCGCATCAAGGATGAGGTGATAACCAACATCCTCGTCAAGGCTCTAACCTGCTTCCCCTCGCCGCAATTCACACTGGCCCTGCACTTGATCCCGCCCTCCATCCTGGCGCCCAACTCACGGGCTGAGCTGCCCGAGGCCATTGCCAAGCTGCGCGAGCTCAACAACCAGCTTCAGGGCGCACAGTACGCGCGCTTCTGGGCCACGCTGGACTCGGACGATCTCTACGCCGACCTGACTACCGACATTGAGGGATTCGAGGATCTCATCCGCCTGCGCATCGCCACCCTGGTCAGCCACGCCTACCGCGAGGTTGATCTCTCCGTGCTCGAACAGTGGCTCGACCTCGAGGGCGCCGCTGCCCAGAAGTTCATCACCGAGACGGCCGGCTGGAAGCTCGACGAGGGCGCTTCCGTCGTCAAGGTGCCCCGCAACCCCGAGAACGAGGCTAAGAAGTCGGAGGTCCGCGAGGATGTCAACGTCGACATGTTCTCGCGTGTCGTTCGACGGGCGTGGGAGGAGATTGCGTAGATTGACTGGACGCCAGGAAGCGGAGAAACTACGAGAGAGAAAATGAGGGTTTCAGGGTCTTCGCATGTGTGTGAGGCTACCTTATCTATAGGATATGCCCACCATCACCACTACCACTACACTGAAGCGGCGTGGAAACAAAAATATACGGTGGGAGACACACAGGTCAGATCCGAATTATCTGCCCCCAAGGTCACGCAAGTAAAAGCCTACTAGAGTTTTCTCATGTTGGCGTCTTGGGAAGCGCCTTGCGTACTAGCCGAAGGAGAGATCTCGATAGAAAAGGAAAACCAGAGAGGGGCTGCTGTGATGAACTCCCTACGAGTTCGCATTCTACTACCGGTGAATTCAATAGTAATACCGGGCATTTGAGATGATAGAGCTGAACTAAAAAAGACAACTAAAAATTAAATTATTGATGAACTTTTAAACCATTTTATTATCCGTATACTCCCTCTCGAAGGTTGTTATAATTCTCTCATTGGAATATTGCTATTGTCATTTTATCCGCCGTCTCATACATATCATGTAGAATAAGATATCTGAATATAGAAAAGGCCAACTGATCCTAATACCTGCCCCATCCCTCTTCCTATCATGACACTTGAAGAGACTGGGATGTATGGGTTTGTCGAAGTTCAACCAAGAGCCTAGGTATGCCTAGATAAGCCCTTGGGCATAGGGGGAAACATATGCCAAGTACCTAAGTAGGTACTTATCACGATTCTCGATTTGCACCTATATAATGTGCTTGTGCTTGCTTGTGTGTATCATTCGGATTCATAACTACATACATACATCATCTTATACATACACCACCACCACCACCATTCATCCTCCCCTCCCCCCTTTTCCTTTTCCTTATTCTCTCTCCTTTCCTCCTTTTTTTTCTCTCTAACCCTATACATACCATAGCAGAAACCACCTTTGCTTACTATCATCTCCCCTTCCCCTCTACCTCCCCTTCCCCGGCGCCCCCACCTCCTCCCACTGCACCCCCGCCCACTCCTCCACATACGCCGTCCTACTCCCATCCCCCCCCCTCACCACCCCGCTCTCCGCGCCCAGACAATCCCGCGCGCACACCCCCACCACCACAGTGCCCCACTCCATGCCCTCGAGCGACAGCTCCTCCGCCTCGAGCTCCAGGATCGCCCGCGGCATGAGCTGCACCTCGAAGGCGCGGGGGCCGCCGCAGGAGGCGCAGGGGGGCATGCCGTCTCCGCTGCTACTCCGAGCATTGGAGGAGAGGTCATTGTTGGAGGAGGGGGAGGCGGAGAAGCGCATCCCCACCGCGTCGGCCCGCGAGTACAGCAGCGGCGCCCCCCCGAACTCGTACCGGATGCACTGCTCCGGGTTCTGCGACACCCGGTCCGCGAACCGCTGGAACGTCGCGTCCATCGTGCTCTCGAAGACCTCGCGGTCCTCCTTGCCGCCGCCTGCTTTGCCGTCGCTGTTGGTGTCGACGTCCGTCTGCACCGTGTTCTGGGATACCGCGGGCGGGCCCGCGTCCAGCGTCTCGTATTCGGCCTCTGAGAGGTAGCTTATGGGGTATGGGGCCGGCAGGGAGGGGGAAGGGGGCCAGGGTTCGGGGGCGGGAGGGGAGGGGGAGGAGGAAGGAGGGGTGTTGAGGGAGAGGGCTGCGGCGAAGGTTTGCGGGAGGGACTTGACTTCGGAAGGGGGAGAGGGTGAGGGTTTGGGGTCCTCTGCTGGAGGAGCGGGAGGAGGAGAGGAAGTGGTATTGTTGCCGCTGCTGAAGGGGTTGGCGGCGGGGTTATTCGTGCTTGCGAACGGGTTGCTGCCAGAAGCGGTTGTCGAGAAAGGGTTCGTGGAGAAGGGATTCGCAGACCCGGACGGGCCCCCCAGAGTCTGGGCGCCGAATAGCGTCTCGCCGAGGTTGGACGGCGGCGCGGGCTTAGTGGGCCCTTGCGGCTTGTCGTCCGCGCTGCTGCTGCTACCGTTCTTCTGCGACGGCTTATGGGGAAGAGATGTTGTCGCTTCCTTAGCTACGCGCACCCCTCGCAGCGCGCGGATGCTGCCCTCCCGCCGCCGACAGCCCTTCTTGCGACATGCGAAGATGTACAGGCGCCTCTCGTGGCCGGGGAATCGGTCGGGGAGCTCGCCGTTGAGCTGCAGCAGCAGCACCATGATGTCTTTGCATATCTTGCAGCGCGCGAGGGCGGCTGATGGTGGGGAGGATTCGTCGAGCCAGTCCTGTTGTAAGTGGAAAGAAAAATGGTGAGAAATGGGTATAAGTCATAAATTGAGGTAATGGAAATGGAAATGTATAAGTATCAATTGACTTACAGGTTGCCCACCTAGACGAGTTATGCTATCGTCTTCGGGATCTTTCGAGGCATATCCTAGGAGGACATTGGTCTCGGTAAAATCTTCTCCTTCCCCTTCCGAGGAGTCGCTGTCGTACGGAGGCATCTTGGAATGTAGCGACAAGATTTGCCCAATTTATTATTTTTTTGTTGTTGTTTAAGTACCTAGGTAGGTATTAATAAATACATAAATAAATAAAGTACTAGATCCAATTTGCTTCAATCGCAAATTCCAACTTTTTTCTTTTCCCCTCCCTTATCGCATTTGGAGGGGCTTATCGGAATTATTCAGTATGGTCCGTGCACGTTTTATACTTCATTCGTAGGGGACGGACTCCTGATTGGTTGTAGAGAAGTTCTAACCTTTCTAACCAAGAAGGTATAGAAAAATGATTACATTCAGAATCCAACGGTTCCATCCTACATATGTATTGGGAAAGGTGGATTACAATAAAACTTCGATTTTTCTACTCATTGTCCAATCACGGCTTTTCCGCGAGCCAGATCGTATGCTCCATCAGTATGAATCATTCTTCATCATACTGGAACCCAGTGGGCAGATAGGCATGTTAACGTAGGTAGAATGAATAGGTAGGATTTTGTAAGGTAGGCATTCTTACAAAGGGATCATGCAAATACAAAAAAGAAAAAAAAGAAATCTTCACTTACATATGTTTACACAAAGATCAATACTTATAAATTGAGCCGTGTCCAACGTCCAAGCCAAGTATGTTCAATATGTGTCGTCAATTAATGTTTATTTGCTGCAAAGCTAGAGATGATCATGGATACTACTTCACACATCCTCCATGATTCGCGTGTGCTCCCCCCATCCAAAAGCCCAGATCCTAAGTCTATGCCATTATCTATCCTCGATGCCATGTGTGCACGATTCTCTCCTACCGGTGCCATTTGGTTGTTCGACCAATATTCGGTAATTATAGAGGAAAGCTGTCTCGTCGATAAACTACGGATTGCCTTGATCGATACCCTGAAATCGTTCCCGCATCTAGCAGGTCAACTTCAATGGTCCAAGGTCCAACTTGGGGGAAGCCATACTGAGCGCTTCAACCGGCCGCTGGTAAAATACAATACTGACTCTGATCCTGGTGTTGAGTGGAAAGTTGTCAAGTATCCTTATGCGATCTCCTCACTAGCTCCAGTACCAGGCGAGAGATCTAATAACTCGGGAGTATGGATAGGGAATGCTTTCCCCCAGCAAGTCCTACTATCTCAGACACCATTAGCACTTCATAATCTCAAAGACTTTGTGGGGTTACCGGCTGTGTCGATACAGCTCAACCTCTTCCAGAATAGGGGCTATGCCGTCGGCATCAAGATAGCACACCCTCTAGCCGATGCTCAGTCGTTGATGATTTTTGTCTCTCAGTGGGCTCAGAATAGCCAAGCCCGATTCAAATCCGAACCAACCCCTCAGATATCTTTTCCGGTTTTTGCGCCCTCGGAACTCGATGCTCGCGCTGCGGGTGACATCAACGGAGACGCAGCAGACCCCAAGCTTCGTGCTGTTGCTCGAGATCTTCCACTTCATCGTTATGACTGGTGGGACACCTCAGCACCTGGCTACAGCCCACTCTTCATCCCAACCACCGAGAACTCCAGGCCGCCCCCCGAGCAAATGAGCAACACCAGCCTATCCCCTGAGACCCGAGCTCCCTGGGAAAGCTGGGATCTCAGCCGTCCCGTAACCTACGCTCTGATCCACTTCACCGCGGCCGAGCTCGACAAGATGAAAGCCACGGCCCGGGCCGCCACCCACGCGCGGAGCGATATCTCGAGGCTAGATGCACTCCTAGCTCACCTCTTCCGGGCCGTCAACCAAGCCCGGTCTCGGATATCCAAGGGGGGCGAAGAAGAAGAAGTCTACCTAAACGTGACCCTCGATGCGCGCCGTCGCGTCTCCCCGCCGCTGCCAGACGCCTTCCTCGGCTCACCCCTATTCTTAACCCACATCAAGGCCCCGAGGTCCGCGGTGCAGAGTGCAGACCTCGGGGCCTTGGCGAGCGACCTCCGCCAGACGATGGGCCGGTTCACGCCGGCTGCGGTGGCGGCGCTGCTGCACGACGCGGCGTACGAGGTCTCGCCCCAGAGGCTGTGGCAGGCCTTTGTCGGGGCGAGACACCTGCTCGTGACGTCCTGGTTGCGGCTGCCGCTGCACGATGTCGATTTCGACGGGTCGGGGCGGAGGCCGCGATACGTGCATCCCGTCATGGGGAAGATCGACGGCATTGTGCAGGTTATGGATTCAGACGTTGGGGATAAGGGCGTGGATGTGGGACTTTACTTGGACGAGGAGGTGATGGCAGCGCTATTGGAAAATGAGGAGTTGAGAAGGTTTCGGGGGTAGTTGATTTGAATGCATGCGAATGATAGAGCGCGCATTGCTGGACTTGTCATTCAGTTGCAGGAGGTATTACATTGCTCTTACAAGATTGGTTGCGCCCCTAGAACATTCACAGGGCCCTTGAAATCTATAAGTCGCGACTACTAACCTATTAACATGTATATATATAAAAAATAGATTACAAACTCGACTATCTTTAGAATTTGTAGTAATAGATCGTCTATGATTTTCAGTATAATATTCGATAAATAGTATATAATTTTCACCATCCCCGAGCAAATCGTCGATCAGCCTCTGATCAGTACAGCTGCACAAGACATGATCAACGAGGGAGATCTCCGTAGATGATTTCCCAAGCCGTTCCCGAGATCCGCGCAGGGGGTCTTTGTGGTGTCAAGAGATCTTCCGCTAGCAACGCTGCGGCGCGGTGATCCTCGTGCTGATTGCAAATCTCGCAGCTGTGCATCATGCATGGGTTGAAGAACTTGGAATATACGAAAGAGAGAAAAAAGAACCTACTATGAACGGAAATGAAGAGAAAGAAAATAAACAGGTTTGGACTAATTGGAACGTCGCATTTTATTTCGACAATTACCCACCTGCTACCCCGTCCGGGATCTTTGATACCCGTTGTTGGTGTTATCCAACCTATTGAGTGAGCAGAGAAGACTTCTTCCCAACACCTACCTACCTATCCAACGTGGAATTATGCGGCTCAAAGCTGGAGGACGGTTCATCTTTGCACTCCTTCATGGACCTTCCGCAAAGAGAATTCCCTGGAACAGCAGGTTATGTTTTTGCTGCAAACCGAGCCCACAGCGCGGCTCACAACCGGCCATCGCGACGGATCAAAGGAGACGGGAGGACATCGACCCGGTGGCATTGCAATTGAAAATGTTAAAATGGAGATATCAGGATACATATATACAACTCGTGAATTTGCGTAGTACGTGGGGTCATTTTGCATTAGCAACAGCGCCTCCTGAGGGTTGAAGCAATCCAAAGCAGCGTGTTTCAGCGGCCAGAAAGGAGCGTACCCCGTACGACTTTCTGGCTTATAAAGGGGGGGATCGACTACGAACACAGCATTCCACTATCAGGACTCGCTTTGACAAAAGCTGTTTCTCAATTGATCAGGTTGTGACATCAATGATCACCACTAAGTAGATCGTGATATACAAAACACTATTGCTTTTTTTTCTTCCTTGCTCGTCCCTTCAAAAAGGTTGGTTGCCGGACTAAACTACGGCGCCGTTGTCTAAGCCTTTCGTCCGAATTGCACGGACGATTGATACCGTTCTGCCGCGGGTTTGCTGCGGAATGCTTGCGTATATGTCTTTATGAACTTTGTTGTTTTGAGGAGACAGCGCCTCTATTTTGTCGGGGCGCCAGTTTCAAGTCGGCATCCTGTCGAATAAATACTGCTACCAAAATATCACCGATGTCACCGTGCCAAGCTTTCGTGATCGTGTCGCGCGCGTCTCAAGCTGATGGGGCTGAACAGCAACTCAAGCCGACCACGGCCTGTTTCAAGGAGTTGGCCCACCCTGGAAACCCACCCACACGCTACACAGCAGGGAAGATGTGGGCTGATAGACTGCGACATGAAGGTCGTGATTCTGGCTCCTGGATATAAATGAGCGAAGTATCGAAAAATGGCTTGACAATTGTTTCGCTCCTTATCCCCTTAACGTTCTTCTTCTTCTCACCCCATTGCCAGCAGGCCTGCTTTAATTTGTACTTTTCGGTAGATAATTTTCTTGTCCCATTCTTTTCGTACGTCTATATTTTTGATTTTCGCTTTTTTTGTGTGTGGTCTCTATACGAAGCAATCATGGTTTCCTTCAGACAATCCGTTATCTCATTTTCTCTCGTGGGAGTGGTTCTCGGGCAGGGCGTCATTCTCTCAGCGCAGGGAGCCAAGGGTTCACCCAAGAGTTTGTCTCTTCAAGGTACGTAATCGAATCATGCTTCCTCAAGAAGTGGAAAAGGGGGGCCCAGTTCTAACAGTTCGTATTAGTGGACACGAGTGATGAGAGGGACGCCAACTTCATCTCACAGTCTGAGATTGTGTCAAACATCGTGAACGAATGCGGGAGGACTACATTAGCAGGCAACATAGATGTGGGTGCGAACACGGAGGATGCCCTAGCCGCCGACCAGGTCACGCAAGTGACTCAGGGCAGCGATGTAGCCGTTACCATCCGCCAAGTCAACGAGACCGGTGCTGGACCATTCACCTGCGATATGGACTTGACAAGCAACGCCAGCGGAATCTCAGGCCAGGTCAACCTTACTTCAACCGAGAAAGATGCCGATGCTAATGGCAACATTGCTCTCACGGTCACCATGCCAGACGACATGAAGTGCATTGGAGGTACGTAGTCCCGGGCAGCAACTTATCAAGGTAGCTTTCTCTAACCCGTTATATAGCATCCACTGGCAATGTATGTACCGTGCGCTGCAAGAACGCCGCCGGATTCGGCGGGTGCTTCGCGGTGCAGCAGACGGACACCAAGGCCAACAAGAACACACCAGACAACATCGCGGCCAAGCAGAAACTCGGCGACATCCAGGCTCAAGTGCAGCAGAACATCGCCGACTTGCCAGCCGCCGTCAAGGGCATTGCTGAGGCCGGCGACACCGAGGCTGACAAGGGAGTCTCCGTCGTAGAGGAGATCCAGGCCGCCGACCCTTCCACCATCGGTGATGAGGCTGACAACGCTAATGCTGACACCGGCAACAACAATGACAATAACAATAATAACAACAACAACAACAATGGCAACGCTAACACCAACACCGGTAACGGCAATGGACGCAACGGAAACGGACGCAATGGCAATGGTCGTAATGGTAACGGCGCTGCGAACGGAGCTGCCACCGGAGCTACCAACGGAGCTACCAACGGAGCCACGCGCGGCGGGGCCAACAGGAACGGAGCCAATGGGAATAATGCCGCCAACGGAAATGCTGCCAATGGTAACGCTGCTAACGGCAATGGAAATGCTGCCAACGGCAACGGAGCCAATGCCAACAATGCCAACGGGGCTACCAGAGGCGGTGCTACGAGGGGCGGTGCCTTTGCGAATGGCTTCGGGAACGCCAACAACAATAACTAATCGATTATTTGATTGGTCGTTGGATAGAGAGAGATGATGTGGTATATATAACCTATTGAGGAGACCATGATTAAGGTTTTCTGTATTTTGACCTACATATAAAACGAAAATCGTAAATATAGACTTCCCCAGGGAGGGAGTATCGTCATGACACAAAAAAAAACGCTTTGCATTTGATATATTGTGTCGTGATATCTTGAAATCGTGTGGGGTTTAGGTGGTCTGGCTAGTGGACTTGCTCATCCCTTAAATCTTACGATTAGGAGGCATCTGGGACAGTTGATGTTTGGGAATAGAAACGAATTCCCCCTTGTTTGTCTGTAGATGTCTATGTCTTTTTCCTGTTATTCCGCAGCTAGACTGGTTTAGCCACGATCTATGTATAATCATGCATCGAATTGAATCGCCTGTGCTTTCATGTCCTCATCTCGAGTCTTATTCCGCGCGTCTAGGTCCGTTCATCCTTCCTCTCATCTTCATAATGGTCCTTGAAGTCACCACTCTGCCTTCATCACTCCCCCAAACGCTAACCGTCTAGCTCCAAAGATCTAATCACTCGTTGATAGACCTACGAAGTTCCCTGGATAAGAAATAAGCCATCCCTTATTCATCATCTTCCTCCTCCTCCTCCTCCTCCTCCTCCTCGTCATCATCATACTTCTCCAACCACTCGACCTCCTCCCCATCAGGCGCAACATACAACGGCTCGCTAACCGCCCTCTCCCAAAACTCCCTACTCAAGTCCCCAATGCTCCCCCACTTATCACACACCTCCCTCAGCGCACCATAAAACGCCTCCGCCTCCCTCCCCAAGCCCAGGACCCTCAAACTGCGCAGTATGCGCGTGATGCGCATATGGTTGTGGCTCCCGCGGCACACCCAGCGGTGTCTATTCTCCTCAAAGTTGCGCCCCTCCGTAACCACAACCCGCTTCCCGTCCTCCTCCCAGCGTATCGCGAGCCCGTAGAAGCGCAGCATGCGCGCCAGCACCCGGCGCATCGCGTCCTGCAGCTCCGGCCGCGCCCGCCAGTGCAGGAACGTGGCCTCGTCGAGGATCGGCGCCGCGAGGCTGAACACGGACCCCTCCGGCAGCGGGAATACGAGCTGGATGTAGTCGTGCGCGCGCTCCAGCTGCGCGTCGTCCCAGGCGAGGATCTGCTCTAGCGTGCGCCCGCGCGCGTCGGGCCCCTGGACCGCGGGGTCGTAGAAGTTGATTAGTCTCCGGAGGGAGGGTTTGGAGGGCCGGGGCGGAGTGGCCATTTTTAGGGGGTTTGATGAACTGGATGCTCTTGGTTTGATTTGCTTTGGTGTTTTGTTTGTGTAAGGTTTGCTGGGTAAGGTGGTGGTGTTTGATATTGGGTGCGATGACTGCTACCAACGACTTCTTGTGTTTGGTGGGTAGGCAGGATAGGGGATGAGCTACCCAAGTTGGGCTATCCGAAGCAAATGAACGAATGCAGTAATAGTTATTCTTGCCTGGGACAGTAGATTTTTCTTATTATTTTATTAAACAAAATTATTTTCTTAATGGGTTTTAATGTTCTTCTATAAGCGCTTCGTCTCTTAACTATAGCTTGTGCTGATGTAAGTGAATGTTGTTGTAAGAGGTACCTAAGGGAGAGAGCCATCATCAGCTGAGAAAAGAAGTTGACATTCATAGCAGCACATGACGTTTGGTAGCCGGTCTAAGCAAGATTGTGCATAAATACATATAGTTATGATTTGTATAATCATATGCAATTACTGCAGTCATTCAAGAATGAAATACATGCAAAACAATAAGGATCAGTAGGTGAATATAGAACAAGACATGCACCGGTAGCCTAGTTTGATATGTATTTCTTCGCTCGTTTGATCTTAGCTATAATATAACAGTATTAATATGCGTAATAGTCATAGTCCTATGCATAGTCAATTATTTAAGACTGAACATTAATTGGTTGTTGACATAGTGAAATTCCATTATTTGAGAAATGTTCTTTGTGAATTTAGACATTTGTCTTGGATTATCTCGTAGAGACTAGA
This sequence comes from Camillea tinctor, assembly GCA_022578605.1. Classification (NCBI taxonomy): domain Eukaryota; kingdom Fungi; phylum Ascomycota; class Sordariomycetes; order Xylariales; family Graphostromataceae; genus Camillea; species Camillea tinctor. The sequence goes on along the minus strand of MU394083.1, from coordinate 285,179 downwards.
GAGTGAGTAAACCGATCAGCAGCTTCATGCAGCAGTGGAACCTAAGATAACATAAGTGAGCATAAATTTCATCAAAGACAGGCAAGATGAGAATGTTACAGAATTCTCAGTATTGAAACAAAGAAACTCTCAGGGGCCAGAATAAAATGTTAGTCTGTAGAACGTGGGGGTAGATTAACATATAGATCTTTTTATTACCTACAGCTGGGCTAGCTTCTACATCTATACATATAGTGTGCGTAATTCATGAAAACCTCTATGGAGATTTGTTCACTGTGCATACATGTATCTTGGGAGAGATATCAAGAGCCTTGTATTTGATGTATAGCAGAATCGCATGGTGATTCCACTGTTAAAAGAGGGAAAATAGCCAATTCTTCATCACGAAGATCAAATAGTAGACGAATTGCATACGAAGGCATCGAATCTCACATTAGATATCTCTGATTAAAGTACGTCATTTTGTGACTCAAAGTTCTCTTTGTATATGTTCCCATTTAATTCATTGCTTGTCACGGACTATATATGAGCTAATAGCCAAAAGCTATGAGCATTTGCTTTTTAGCTTTACATTGCTATATGCTACGGATTTCCTATGATATGACAGGTCGGCTTGCTTCTAAACCAAAGCAGGATAACTATCAGCAAGCATATGCGTATCTATTTACAGCTCATCGTCTTATACACTTTAGTTGGCCCTAGATGTAGCCTCTTATGCCAACTGCATCTATCTAATATATAGGGATAACCATACAATGATAATTGCATGAATTATTGGGCAAACAAATGTATTCAGCACATATGGTCGTTTACATGATCAATCAAACGACTCTCTTCCCCCTTATAAACTCTATATCAGTTACACATTAAATCTCCTTGGTCATGCATGAGAACCATTATCTGATGTCCTCCTACATCGACTACTACCATAGTACAAGTAAACATAACCAATACCGGGCATCATCTTTACTAACAAGTCTTGGCAGTGTCCACGTATGACACTATCGCTCGTAGTAGAAATCTCATAGGGCTCAATTCTTCGTGAGGCCCTCTTGTCTTAGTGTTATTCTACACCACTTAGGACAATTCTGTCATACGTGGACACTACCAAGACATGTTGTAATGGGATCATGTTCCATCTTACATTTATTGGTCATGCTTATGAATGGATAAACCAACGTGCATAAGGAATAGATGCCTCAGGCTAAGAATGTATGTATAAATAGGAGCATTATTCTCGACATGGGATCCAGGAGAACTAAGAACCTTAAGACTCCTTGAGACCATAAGAGAATTATTAGTTGAATATGACTCTTTGTTCCAAGCTATGACCCCTTGTCACAAATTCCAATAACGGCGGTATTGTGTATGCCGTTAATAAGAATGCCCTTGCCGACATTGACAAGGAGTCCCATAGTAAGAACCTATACGTGTCTTACAAGCATAAGAACTACGCGTTCACTTATGAGAACGATGGTTCCTCATACCAATCTGAGAACGAGATGCGTTTCCAGTCAGTGTTAGGAAGGTATGGTGCTGAGTTGTTCGACGGGGGTGGATCTGTGCGAACTTTATTCGAATCTGGTCCTCATAATCCCTTGTACCTATATAGAAGAGCGTGTTGAACGTCGTTGATAGCTACGCACTGCTTTAGATAGTAAACCTCCCCCTTATAAGGCAACATATCTCCACCCACCACTAGGTAAGTTGCAGGGATCATCCATCTTCAATATATTCTCGTACCACCAACCGTATTACCTATTTTTTTCCCATTTTCTTTTCCTTAGATCTCATTCCTTAGATCTCAATAAAATGCAGTTATCCGAACACACTGTATCACCCCTATTACAACTAAGGCTGAATGCAATACATTTCTACTCAAGATGAGGAGCTTAGCCCTACGGCTGTACAATGGGAACCCGCGGTGGCGCCGCAGATTCCCATGGTAATTTTTTTCTTCCCGCGAGAATTCCCATATGAGAGTAAATAGAAAGAAAAAAGCGAAATGGGAGGAAATACGAATTCCAAAACACTTGCGGGAAATTGCGAGGGAAAAACTTCCCACTGCTTCCGATGGGAGCATTTGGGAAAAGAAAAAAAAACTCCCACCATTTCCCATAGGAGTATATGGGAAATGGTAACTTTCAAATGGTGCGGGAATGTACAGCCGTACTTAGCCCAGCTGGAATGTAGGATGACATGGTACTTGGGCAAATCGGAAGCTTCTCCAAGAATTTTATTTGATTCTGGCTCAAACATGCCATTCAATAGTTTGGTGCTGTGCAACTTAACTTCGGGGACGACAGAATATCATAGAAGCTATCCTGTATTATTGAGACATTCTCCTAGATAATAACGAGTGAGGCATTGTCACATCTAAGAGAAAATGATATGTAAGGGGTGGCAAATCTGGCATTCTTGTCCGGATTTCGGAGGTGATGATGCAGGTGATGAGGTCGTTGTTGGTAAGAGACAGCATCAATGTAGCGAGTACTTTTTGAATATAGATGGGTATGAACTCGGGTGCATCAACCTATCGATATCCTTTAGTTACTATGAGAAGGGTGTAAATCTACTAACCTGCTATTACGGTACGATTTCATCACCATCATCTAACCTACTTCGTCGTAGTCTCAAGTATTTCTAGTATCGACTATGACATCAAAATGTCTGAACTGTGGTGAGTATCTCTATAAACCCCCTAGCCTTGAAATATTACAACACGGTCACTTAAACATATCTCTGAATAGTTTTGTGCTAGCATATGGGCTCACTAAGTTGCTCCCGCAAGGCAAGGAGAGTTCTGTGATCACACAATTGTTACAGGATAGGTTCCCTCAAAGTCACTGTCATTTCTTTGATCCATTTTCAGAAATAGAATATTTGTCTACTGGAATCGATGTCTTGGGAGAACAAGCAAACCGCCTGATTCAAACCCTCACTCAGTGTCCCAACTGCTCTACAGCGTATCAGAAAAGCAAAGAAGCTGGGGTTCCTCAACGTATCAAGAACTTTATTGTCTTCATCGGGCATGACCTCGGAGGCTCCGTTATTAAGAGAGCCTTGGTGGCTTCACATGAAAGCCTACCACCCCAGAGAATTGTCGATGCCACTCTAGCCATCTTCTTTTTGGGAGGCCTTCATCAAATCCCCAAGTCTGATTCATGGGAGCGATATATCATAAATCTCCTCTCAGTATCTCAAAGAGATGTGAAACCTTTCTTTCCTATATTGCCTACCCTGGCTACCGCTCAGACTTCTATTGCAAAGAGCTTCCTTAGCATCGCGGGCTCTTATTCGATATTCACTTTATACGATGAGTCCGATGCCTCTGTAGGTGATCCCCACACTTCCTTTGTCTGATGGTGTATTTTCCCCTTTCTAATGCACTGGCCTTTCAATAGATCATTCCGAAATTTTCGGCGACAATGGATTCGGCGGTCAAAAACCTGGGATTTAAGTGCAATCATAGGGAATTGCTAGATCTTAAGGAACAGGATTCAATCCGGCAATGGCTATTTCAAGAAGTGTCATCACTCAGCGAAATTCCACGTGGGTAACCAATATGGACCGAGTAGAAACCATGTTCGGCACTGACGGCTTTTTAGAAACAACCGATCAATACCGGCAATTCCTCTGCTTTCTTACGCGGATGAGCCCAGTGCTTTATCAGCTAGAGACTGATATAATCTTTCCGAGATCATTAAAATGGATCAACGATCTTGAGAGCTACCAAAAATGGACTAAAGCACCCGGCGTTAGTTTTCTTACCATATGCGGCCCCCCAGGGTCAGGTGTTACAGTCCTCACATCCAATATCGTAAGGCTTCTTAGCAATACGAAACCCAGAATGGATATTTGTTATCTCAGTTTAGCTTTAGGTCGACATTTTATGCAGGCATCGTCTAGACACAGTATAGTCTTCTCGCTCATCCAACAACTTCTCTCACAACGTCCCTACCTATTCAAACATACGCAATCTCTCTGTTCTTGGATGATGATGAAGGAATGTCCCAATATCGAGGGAATGTGGTCCATTTTTAAGTCACTGCTATGCCATATCGGCGGGGTGCAGGTTCTTTTAGCAATCAGAGATGTTCGAGAATGCACTGCTACTGAATGTGTTACTAATATCACCAATCGACTTTTGGATTTGCAGAGGGCTCAGAACCTGAATATTAAGGTCATCATAGGTAGTGAAAACCAGAACTTGGCTGATTCATTGGCCGGCGACCTTTACCGGATCCCGATAGAAGAAGCCGGGTCTATGGGTCTCGCATTAAAGGGATTAGTCCACAGTCGTCTGAGGCGTTTCCTACGTACGAACCCCACTTGGAGAGTCCTCGATGAGACGATCATGAAAAGCCTATGGGGAAACCATGGGGACTACTATTGGACTATGGCTAAGGTTCGAAATCTCGAACTAGAATCATCAGCAATTCCGTTGACGCAAGCGGCATTGATTGAGAAGGTCAATTCTATTCCACAAGACAATCGCGAATTCTTTGATTACATGTTGAAGAAGATTCCTAGTGAGGTCTTTTCGTGGATTTTAGAAGCCTTGCGTTGGGTGATGTTCGCTCTCCGACCGCTTACAGTTAGGGAACTTGCCGTTGTCGTTGCTTTCAGTCAAGTCAGCGGGTATGATACCGAGACTAAGACATCTTTTGAAGATTTGGATAGTAGGATCTTGTCAAATTTACCGGAAGATATCAACCGTATTACTGGCGAGTGGGTTAAAGTCAATTGTGGAACAGTTGAAATAGCAAATGGCTCCCTGAAATCCTTCCTCGTCGAAAGGTTTATGAATGAGGATTCCACAGAGCATGCCGAAATGACAAATAAATGCCTGGAGTATATATCTTGGGCAACAGATGTTATCGAAACGAACAACAAGACTGGGGAAGATGGCATCTGTGTCGAGGTTGCCGGCTACCCTGCATGTGATCTCTTGGAATATGCGACTCTTTACTGGTCAACTCACTGTAAACTCGCGTGTAAAAGCCACCCAGAGGTCATTCATGTTGCAAAAGACTTCCTCAAAGACCACAAACACCTCGAGACTTTATCCAGTATGACACACAGTTGTCATCCATTCAAAATCTCCGACCTTTGGACATCCCCCCTGAAAGTATATGCAGGATTTGGCCTTACCACACTTGTTTCGGAGTATCTCACAAACATGGAAACACATGGTTCAGGTGATCAATACCTACCGTTTTACTATGCCACGAATATAGCAATTGAAGGCGATTATACCGATGTTGCGTTAATTATTCACCGAAAACTTCAAGCTTCTGGGCAATTGACCCCACTACACAAAGCAGCAGAGAAAGGCAATATGGAGTTGTTAGAAGAATTCCTTAAAGACCCCTTGGTGAAGAACTCGATCAACGATCGGGACATCCATGGCTATACTCCATTGTTCTATGCTGCCCAGCATAGCCAAATACAAGCCGTTTCATTACTCTTGGACAATAATGCAGAGCCTGATTTCGTCCATGAAAACGGATGGACAGCACAGCACGTTGGGGCGAAAATTGGATGCTTTGACATTGTTCGACTGCTGATCAACCATCAAGCAGATTATAAACTCCTTAACAATGAAGGACATAGTTCTCTACACATAGCAGCAGAAGGTGGATTCGACAAGCTAGTAGAGTTTCTACTCTCTCTTTACACTACGATCGATCAAGAAGCTTTATCAACTGAGACGCTCACAACACCACTACATCTCGCTGCAATGTATGGTCACACGTCGACGTGTGCCCATATAGTTCTAAAATGGGTGGATAGAAGTCCCTTAGACCAGGACAACAGGAGTCCGGTTTACTTGGCCGTACTGGGAAACTTCCCGGAAACTGTTAAAGTACTCCTCGAAGCAGACCATGCCCCTCTAGGTATACCTCATAATCAGGTTGCCGGCGAAGAGGAGCAGCGTTATCTTTCGATCACTGGAAACATTAAGCTTGATGATGAGGGTATATTATCTCCACTACAGATTGCTGCGGAGAAGGGGTTCGTCGAAGTCCTTAATATTCTTCTAGAATATTCCTATTTTATAGGGAGTTTCACATACGATCGCAACGAAGCACTCAGCAAAGCAGCTGCGGCTGGTCAACTGGACATTATAGGTATCCTTTTGCGGTACATGGCTGCTCAAGATCCTGTCGACTCTAATGGAGACACGGCACTGCATGCGGCCTGTAGGAATGGCCACGTAGGAATAGTTGAGCGGCTTCTTGAATCGGAAAAATACACTGCAACTTTCCGCAACAAGGCTGGTTTTTCTTCTTTGCATATAGCAGCGGAATCAGGCCACATTGGAGTTGTCGCAGCCTTGATCAACGGTAAATGGATTGAGATAGACTATCAAGATTCAAACGGGGATAAACCCATACACCACGCAGCCAAACAGGGACACCTCAACATAATACAACTTCTTCAGAAAGACAAGGATATGAGTAGAGAGAAGAATCGGAAGGGTGAAACCCCAGTAGCACTTGCAGCTCTTGCTGGTCATGTGCATATTGTCAAGGCATTCCTCTCGGAAGCGGAGATGACAATAACAACATCCGAGTCACTCTGGGGAAATTCGTTTCCCCTTCATGAAGCCGTGTCGAATGAACAGAAGGAGCTCGTCAGCTTGCTGGTCCAACATAGCTATGATGTTAACTACCCTGATAAAAATGAAAGGTCCCCTTTGCATATTGCTGCTGTGCTAGAATCAGCTTTCATGGTAGAGTTCCTCTTGCAAAACGGCGCGAATCCTATGGCTTTAAACTCGGATAGCGAGACAGCATTGTTAGTAGCCACCAAGCACAGAAAGATGCAGATTTGCAAGGTCATTCTAGAAGGCTCTGCTACAGACAACGTAATTAACATGATCAACCTTCAGAACCAGTCGGAGAAGTCAGCTCTTTACGTTGCCTGTGAAAACGGCGATAAGGATATAGTCCAGTTACTCATTGCCAACAATGCCGACCCAAATCAAAAGTGTGAGTTGGGGTGGACACCTCTGCACGCGTCAGCAGCAAAGAACAAAATCGAGATCATGGAACTTCTGTTCAAAGCTGGTGCTGATCATGATATTCGGAATAATTACAAGTCAACGGCAATCGTTATTGCAGCCGAGTCTGGTTGCATGGATGCCATACGTGTCTTACTTGGCCAAGGCGCTGACCCTAAGACTATCAACTCAACAGGCTCTTCTGCCCTTCATCGAGCGACCCAAAATGGACATTTTGACTGCGTCAAGATTTTAACTGAAGCTGGGGCTGATTTCAACGCCAAAAAGAAAAACGGCGCTCTGCCCCTACACCTAGCGATCGCTAATAGAAGTTACGATATTACTAAATATCTAATCGATCTAAAATCAGACGTAAATGCCGAGTCCAAGATCTTCGGGAAGCCACTTGAAGCCGCTTTGCGGATGTACATTTTCCAATCGAACGAGGATGATAATTTCGAGGCCGGAATATTGAAAGAAATATTTACGATCATTGGGCAACTTATTGCTGCTAAAGCTACCATGGTGCTAACCCCATACCTTGCGTCGAAGTTATCTAATGAAATGGTCACTTTTGTACTCGAACACCCCAAAGCCTTTATACTCAGTTCGCGAGGGGAATCTCCACAAGATGTCATTCCCTCGCGCTACTGGGAAGTGTCTCTCATGATGGTCGATCATGGTATGGACCCTAATGAGACAGGAGGTAAGTACCATACTCTCCTGCAAGCCGCGGCGGTAACCGAGCATGTCCATATAATGCGGAAACTCCTCGAAAAGAACGCCGATCCCAACATCATAGGGGGCATCTATGGGTCAGCCTTGAATGCCGCAGTTGTCAAGAGGAATACAGAAGCCACTGTTCTACTGCTAGAGAATGGTGCGAGGATTGATATTGAATATGACGGTTATTTACCGGCCCATCGAGCTATCAAGCAAAGGTCGATAGACATTATTAAAGCCATTCTGAAATTTCATGAGATGCCAACCATCAAGGATAACAACGGCCGTTCTCTGCCAGCTTATGCCATACAAAGTGGTAGGACGTCAATCATAGATTACCTTCTAACAAGACCCGATGTTTCTATCAATGACCACGACTACTGTGGACGGACGCCACTCATGATAGCTGTTCTACTTCAAGAAAAAGATCTAGTCAAGAAATTGCTAGATATGAGGGCAAATCCGAATGCTAGAGACTTGGAAAAAAAGACGCCTCTAATTCGGGCCGTGACAGCTAGGTATATTGACGAGGAAATCGTCGAAATTCTCTTGGAGCATGGGGCAGATCCATCACTGAGAGATTGTCGCAATAGAGGCGTACTATACTGGGCATGCCTGAGAGCAAGACGAGACTTGGTCGAGAATATAATTATCCCTGCTTTGAAAAAGAAATCCCCAAAAATAATCGGCGAGTTTGCTTTTCACGCCGTCGCCTCTTCAAAAAAGAATCCGGTTCCCGGAAATATGGTTACACTACTCAACCTCCGAGAAATTGGTCTTGATCTCGGGGAGGAAGACGATGATGGCTGGACGGCTATATACGCGGCAACAAGGTATGGCCGCAAGGAGATTCAAGAATCACTTGAGCGGACAATGGATCACTTTGGATTTGAGCGAGACTTTGGTCACCCAAAGAAACCGACAGAATGGCATCGATATGACAAAGCCCCGCGCTTACAGGTAGATGAGAGCGGAAGGTCTGTGACCGTCAGAGGTAGGTGGAGTCTCAGTCATCATCTAAGTCACTATCGTAGACGGCTCTCATGGCTTTTCTACTCAATGAAACTTGCATTTGCTAACTACACGCATAAAAGCTATGGCATCAATTTCTTACGACTTATACGATGGCCGGGCCGTGATTCGTGCAAATCATTGCATGCCAGGTGACGGAGTATACTACTTCGAAGTAAGGATTGATGAGGATGCATTTGAAAAGTACGAGTTCTTCTTCAAAGTACACTTACGAGGCGAGTCTTATGGCTAATCTTATCTCTGGTAGAATCATTGGTATTGGATTCTGTGAGGAGCATGCTCCTTTGAATCAGATGGTTGGATGTGATCTGGGGTCGTGGGGTTATCATGGGGACAGCGGTGAGGCCCTCCGAAAGAACTATGGCGACATATCTGGTCCAGAATATGGGAAGGGAGATACAATAGGCTGTGGGGTGAATTTTAAGAAGGAGACGGCCTTCTTCACTAAAAATGGCAAATTAATAGGTGAGTAAAATGCAGCCTAACAACTCGAGGAGGGCAGATACCATCACAAGATGCATAAACGTTATAACTGACAAAAACATGGTCTACATAGGTCCTGCGTTCCGAAATATCAGGGGTAAACTCTACCCTGCCGTTTCCTTCGCTACAGAACGTCCAGGGGCTGCTATTACCGCAAACTTCGGTTCCGATAGTGACATTGAGTTCCAGTACAAAAATTGGGAGTCAGACGAAAACACGATAGATCAAATGATCACCGAGGGTGAGAAGAGTAATGTTTTTCATGGCTTGGATTCTGATGGAGACTTAGAATGGGAGTTGCTACGCTTAAGTCGTTGAAGCTTCGGTGAGAATTTCTTAATAGTATGTATTTCTCGTCTTAGGTTGGCATGTTTGTACCGAAGCAATCTGGTTATGTCCTCAATTATAATGGCAATAGCGCAATAACCACATAATGTAGTACCTGAAAACCAATGGTTAACCTGATGAAAGACTATTTTTTTTTTTTTGAATAATTCCTTCAGTATCTTAGTTTGCATTGTGGTAACAGAAAAATGATGGGTGAAGCAGCAAACTGGTGAGAGTCGTTATCTGGCCGTCATTTGGTACTACTAGTAGTTAACGCTATGTGCACGTACATACATAGCCTGGCAGTCTGATACATAGTCAGTGATGTAGGCTTGCGGCACAGAGAGTTGCCCAGACACTAGGACCAAGACAACCACCACCAAAGAGTATGCACCGCCTATGAAAGTGCCCGCTCAACGTGGGGGCCATAACTAATAATAGACGACCTATGCATATTTCAGGCCTTCTTAACGATTGCTGGGTAGTTAGGTTTGGCGATCTCATCTAAAAGGTTCAGCTGGGGCTGGTCTTCAACACGGTAGGTTAGTACTATATGAAGTGGTTAGGCTAGTCTCTCAACCTATCTATTTACGGAATTGGTCTTGTTTACTTTCTTCGTGAAATTCGGCTATAATATTCCCAAGTCCCATCTGCTGTATGTCCAACAAGTATGGTATAACTGTTAGATTTATTTTTTACCTTTTACTTAAGGTTCAATACGATTGACCTTCCTCGATCATCACCATGTCGAGAGACAGCACCCCAGGCGGCTCCTGGGTAAACCCAGCGACCATGGTCTCAGCTTTAGTCCTAGGGGCTGTTGGGGCCATCGGACACGATCGTGTTTACGCCTTCTTCAATGGCCAGCCCGTAGGCACAAATCTGGAGCAACAAGGCATAAAGAACGCTGGAACGGCACTTGCTTTCTTAGTCAAGGTTCTCTTCACGGTTGCCACTGGAATTAGTTTTGCGCAGCAATTCTTCCACAGTCTGAGGCGGAAGCAAGAAAGCATTAGCCATCTTGATATGCTCTTTGGTCTTTCAGAGAACATCTTCTCACTTTTGAATGCGAAACTGTGGTTTCGCCATCCAATACTCCTAGTCATAGGACTAATAACATGGTAAGTGGTAGCGCAACCACCAAAAATGGGTGGTTTTTAATATAGATCATGATGCTGACTATCCCTAGGTGTATTCCTCTCAGTTCTGTGTTCACACCAGGTACTATTAATGTCGAACCGAGTATAGTATTTATGAATGGGTCTATGTTGAAGCCTGCGCAGCCTCAGCAGTCATGGATAGGTGATCAGAAATTTGCCTCGTGCCAGTTAGATTGGACGGCTACGACAATAGGCCCAGATGGTCGCAGCCATGTCAACGCGTTGTGCTCTGGTCCTTCTAGCGACTTGTATAGTGCTGCCGTTTCCTCAGTAGCCCAGAGGAGCATTTTATCTATTCCACCGCCAAACCAAAACTCGTCCTACGAATTAACTTTCGATGGCCCTGCCTTGGGCTGCTCTCAGCTATCAAATACGGATATCCAAGCGATCAACAGTTCTATTGCTGAAGCTCGCCTCAACGGGTCTCTGCCGGGATCGCATACAATCCTCGGTGGCGTGAATGATAGGACCAATCCCGACTCTCTTAAAGTTAGATACAATGCCTGGTCATATACCACTGACGGTTATAGCAATAATGGATGTCACAATACAACTAGTCCATTGTGGCATAACGGTACCGCCGAAACTTACAGCTGCAGGAGCAACAACAACACCAACTACTTTTTCCTCACATCCGATCTCCCCGTGGCGGACACAATGGCGGGTATTACGTGCCAACTACGAAATAGCACCTATAATGTAGCATTCTCTTACGAGAACGGTTCGCAAAACATCTCCGTGCGATCAGTGACGCTCAGGGACCAGATCATCTCAGACAACGAGGTTGACTACAATCTACCCGACTATAACAATATCGTGTACAGCACAGTCTTCGAAACATTCAACAACATCGTCCTCGCTGCCGCCCTCAACGACACCTCCCCCAACTCAGGCACAGGCGGTATCATGTACTACGACGGGCTGGTCCAGCTTTCCGCGTTGAGCGACTTCATCGAGGGCAAGCGCCCACTGGTCGCCTCCGACGTACAAGCCACGCTCGAAGCCATGTTCCAGAACATCACGATCTCAACGCTCAGCTCCCCCGCGCTACGCCAGCCCGACGCGGACGCCGCGGACGTCGCCGTGGACACCTGGCGCACGGTCAACGTGTACGTGTACAACCCGCGGGACCTATACATCGCGTACGGGGTGGCGTTCGGGGTCAGCGCGCTGTGCGTGGCGTGGGGCTTGTTCGTGATCTACGGCCGCCACGGGCAGCGCTCGTACAGCCTGACGTTCTCGACGGTGCTACGGACCACGCGCGCGCGCGCGATCGGGGATATCGTGGATGCGGCCGCGAGGAAGGGCACGGATCCGGCGCCGAAGGAATTGGGCAAGGTGCGCCTGCTCTACGAGGATGATTGTGGTGATGGACGGCAGGAGGGTGAGGACTATGGGTTCTGCGTGATCCGCGAGAAGGAGGGGGAGGCTGACAGGCGGCCGTCGTCGTCGCGCGAGATGCGGGAGAGCTCGTCGATGTTGCAGTCGCGGGAGGATTCGGTGGAGGACTCAAGGGGGAAGACTACGGCGACTGTTACGGTGGGCACGCTTCATGATAGGTAACATTAGAGGTCATAGTAAGAAGTTTTAAGTCGGCGTCGAGATATCCAACTGGAGTTAATAATTGTAGTGCGTTTTAAGAGGGAAAAAAAGAAACAATACCCCCTTCTCTCTATGAAATTTGCCTTGGAGTTGCGTGTGATCAGCCCTGAGAGAGCCCTTTTGCAATGACGACCATTGTTGGAAAAGCCGCCTCGAAAGTGTCCATCTAACCTGACTAAGCCACTTAGATGCCCGTTCATTCATGTAGATATTCCATCTCCTTTCCTGCATTCGGCCCCTTGACCAACCCCAACTGTTGGAGTGCGGTCAATGCCCCCTCCTCTCCCGTCTCATCCACGATTTTCCCATCCTTAAGTGTGAAGATGGTCATGCCCGAGAAGCGCATCTTCTTTCCGGTGTTGGGCTCGTCAAGCGCCCCTACGGCCAGGTCCGCAAAAGCAACACCCGTATGCGTGCCTCCGCCGATCCACCGGCCAACGATATAAGGCCCGCTTGCGATGAGTGGGTGCTGGTATGGTCGGAAGGAGATATCAGGAAATGCCTACCGATGGTATCAGAATATTGATGTGTTACTGGCAAAAGGGGGGAGTATGTAAAGAAACGGACCTCCTTTAGATCGATTATCAACTTCTTGGCAGCATCTTTACCGTACCGTGGGCCGTGCATGGGATAGTTGATAACAAAGTTGTCCGCACAAAGCCTGTCGACAACATCGGGATTTGCCTTGCCCCAGTACTCAGTAAAGTACTCGGAGATGATGGCGAGGTTTTTCGTTTCTTCTGAGGTTGGCATCACGAAATTGAGTAGGACGATATATATGGTATTCTAGTTCAAGGATAATTGTAGTCATGGTATGGTTATCTATAGGAGACCCTTGGGATTTTTTACTTTATTTATAAATTTTTGTATAGGATTTCACTCCCGTGTAAATGTAGCAACATATTCAGGCCATAATCTTTCATTGGTCAGTTGTATGGCCATGCTTCCACGTCCGTTCTCACGCAAATGCTGATGAATTCACCAATGAGATGCCACCTAGTTTCATAAGGTTCAATGGTATTGCTTTCAAACTATCCAATAAGCACCTATGTTCTGCATCATAATTACTTACAGCGGAGAACGACTGCAGCTTACATATGCAAAGGTTTCACGGTTATTCTCCACACAGAAGACATATTCACACTATTTAAAGGGGAATATTCATATCACGAAGTAGTCTCATGGATCTATACCACTACAGCGGACTTGCTATTCAATGTAATCTATAAAGAGCAGTATAATATCTACACCATCGGCTAACATATATACAGTGCATTGCCATCCCCATCACATGTAACGTATAACCCAACTTTTAAAGAATAGACTTCTATAAATTGGGCCATATGCATGTACTCGCACAGCACTAAGTGTTCAACCTACACGCCTTTTAGGCCTAATTTTGGAGAGGTTAGTTTCATATTCAAGAGTCCCCAAAAATAATTTGTAAGGTAAATGGTACTTACGACCAGGGAGTAGTAGACACTCTTGCAGTTCTGTCCGCTCAGAGACCACATCGTGTGCTGGTCATCCTTAAAGATGTTAAAGGTGTGGAACCCGTTGCTTCCAGTTCTAAGGGGAGAGAGAGAATAGGTCAGTGATAGCCACATAGCACGGATAGCTAGATAAAGGGAAAGACTGTGTTCAGTTTAAATCAAATAAAGCACTTACCCGACTCTAGAGTAGGTTGGCTGGCTCTGTGCGTTGGACTGGATGTTCCAGGAGAACGACACGCCAGTCTGTCCAAACTGGCACGACTGCGAGCTGCCCTCCCATTGGTGGTAGGTAGTCTCGCTGCGGAACTCGCACTCGTTCGGGCCAGTGGGCAAATGGTTGCAGTTGCTGTCGTCGGCACAGTACTTGAAAATATCATGTTAGAAGATATATATTCGCCACATAGGTATATATAGAAAGACGAGAGGGTAGCTTACAACAACATAGGAGCCCTCGCCGGCTGGGCCGTCACAGTTCACGAGATGAACGCCTTCGGCTGCCAGTGCACCGGCAATGAGGGTTGAGAGGAAAGCGATGGACTTGAACTGCATGTTGATTGACTTGGATGAAAAGCTGGTGATTGATGTATTGTCTGAGATGTTGTGCTTGTGAGTGATAGTTCTGAGAGAAAGTTGACGAGCATAGAAGGGATCGACAGAGTATTTATATTCTTCTCATAATGCTTTTAACTCCATTTTCTCTTCGGCCCCGGATCACGTCGCTCCATCAACAGTCGACTCTTTACATGTTAGCGTTGTAAATGAATCTCTCTCATTTTGTGCTTATGTCGCTTCAGAGCACCAATGGGTGGTGGTATAGCCTATGTTAGCAGCAAGGAATTTTGTGAGCAATCTCACGATGCTGCCCCACCACGGCAAGCTACAGCTAACCACCTGCCCCTGGTTTTGAGACTCCAAGGGACATGAAGTGGACGAGCAAGAAACTAGCTGACGTCAGCCTCTGGCCAATCACAGAAGCCCGCGTGCTCAGAACTAGGTTCTCTAGAGTTAGACAACCAAGCCTTTAGTCTACGATACCAATGCCCTAATAGGCTCATTGCAGGTTGACCTTAAATACATGGCGGATGGTAGTATAAACTTGTTCCGGAATCTGAGCATTATAGTGTCTTGGTCACGTCAGCCGCCTCGGCGGCATCTAGCCGAGTCCCCTAAACTCGTAAGTCTTCTATGCGCTGAGAGCCCAAGAAGACCAAATAGTCAACTTAGGATACAACTTGCCAAGGCTGCCTTTTCTAATTAAGATGAAGACCCTTGAGTTAATGGACCCCGGGTTGACAACTTAGTTTACATCATGTCAGCCCTAATCTCTTCGTGCATTATTCTAAATACTCCTCGTGTAGCTGACTAACAAATTTCTGCCAACATTCCATCTACTTTAAGCAGGTGGAATAATTTTAGACGCGGCTGGAACATTGGAACGTGGTATTGAGGCTGCGGATGATGAGAATTATAACAAATAGAGAAGCGTTGCTGACGATGATAATAGCTGTTAGTCATGTGGATGAGAAGAGTTTCCCAAGGAAAACAGGAAATATTTATCTTAATCAAAGTACTAGGCCTGTGGTCCTGGTTATAGGAGCTTAGAAGTTAGTATGAGCTTTTTCACCTATTCATTCATTTATTTTAAGAAAGAAAGAAGGTCGTAGACGCAGTGGTTCATCTATTCTTAGCATCATTTTCCAATCTAAGTATTGTGGCTCTTCTAGCAACTGTTTCTCCTATAGACCATATAGGAGGAAGTTGAATTGTAATATGTTTATAGCTGGTGTCCCAGTACGGCTCAACCTGGTGCTAGCAAATAATATAAATACTAAAGGTTTAATTATATAGCTATCATCAATTCGGTTAAACTACCATATTAGTCACTTGACTATAGACTACGTGCTAAGTTTCATGAACCAAGATACTGACTTTTATGCTCTACTTCACGATTAAGCATAACCTGCCATGTCGAACCATTGCTTTTTATCAAAGAATAGATGCTTGCGAATGTGATTCTCCGGCATCATAATAAGGACAAGCCCTCGTACCGGAGGCCTGCACTTACGCGCGAAGGGCTCGAAAGCTGACATCAAGGCTTCCGCCCCCCGATCGACCTTCTCCTTGTCGTTGGGCAATCCATAATCTTCTTCGGCACATTCCCCTTCTATGTCGCTTAGAGTATCGTTGATGGCTGACCTATCGTTGCCACTACTGGCGCTCTCCTCCTCGGTCTCCTTTCCCGGCATAAAAGTCCCCTGAAAGAGCACCAGCGTACCCCCCGACTCATCATCAGAAGGAACTCGGTCGTCTACACCAAGCATCCGTGTTTCAAAATCAACTAAACCGCGGCTTTGCTCCTGGCTCAGCATCACCGGGCCGAGGTCCACAGCCCCCACGACATCCCTTCCCATTCTGAGTGCGTAGGTCATGAGCATCATGAAGCCCTTGTCAGCCTTTTCATAGGAACTACCTTGGCCTCTTGAAGTTGCGTCGCTGAGCGGGTTTGCGAGGGGATGGTGACTTCGTGTGAATGGGCGCTGCTGCGTACGACTGAGCGTCTGGAGGAACGATGCCGGTGACAACGAGAATGCTAATAGTTGTGAGGCCTGGTTCACTAGGACGCGAGAGCCCACACTCGCACATAGACGGTGAAACATGGAGGCTAAGGCTTCAAAATATGTATGGTATAGCTAGGCACTCATATATAGAAAGTGAATTTCTCTACACACAGACGAAACAATATACTGTGGAAGGAGAAGGAGAAAGTAAAGCTATTTGTATTTACCCAATCCCTTCTTAACAATGGTCCGTGTCCCGGAGTTGTATAGGTAGAGAATAAGACGAACCCCGCAGGTGCTTATCACGTATCATTTATTGGTAGCAACTGTCTGAGGGGTCGCGGAGCTCAAAAAGGGAGCTTGCATGCTCGGCCTGTCTATACTCGAATTGTTGCTTCGAATATAAATAATATACCTAACTTACCGTGGTTTCTAATTACGTAAATCCTGAAATTGTGTACGGGCAGCTAGTAGTTTGTATTATGTATAAGAGGTCATGCACTGATAGAAAACAGTTGTCGTTTTGATTCCCCTGAACATAATCTTTTTCGTACCAGCTATTTGGACTGCGCATCTTACAGAATAGCTATGGAATTACTCATGTTCATAGCAGTAAAATTTTGCGAATAAATTGTCCTCACCCTCTCGTGCAACAAAATAACCATCTCATCTAAAAACGCCCTCTCGGCAACATTAATATCTGATCAAATACCCCCTTTTCATATGAGCGTGATAACAACTTCCAATACGAAACTACACTCACCTATCACATAAACTCTCAATCCAAGCACAGCAAAAAAGGACCAGGAGAGTATCTAACCACTCTTCAGACCTCACAGCCCCTGAACCTCCCGCGCCACGACCCTGACCCCGACCTGCAAGTGCGAATACGGCATCGTAGCCCTTAACGAGACACATCCCTTCTCTTTCTCACCTTCATCGACGTACCAGGCGAACTTCCACATGCCCCATCGGCGAGATCGGGTCCAACCGTCGCGCGAGCAGGGACCGAAGGGGCCGAAGTGCTCATGTGCAATGCGGGGCACGTGCTCGTGGCATAGGTCACGGAAGCGCGCCAGCGCGACCTCGTTAGCGAGCTCGAGGTCCGCCGCCGCGTTGCGGATGTGGTAGTACGGCGGGGCACGGTTGTTCTGCTCCACGGCGAGATAGACCAGATAATTATTCTTCTTGTCGCTGAGAAGATCAGCGTATGCTTGGCCGAGGGCTGTGAGAAGCTCGGGGGGGAAGCTGATGTCCGTGAGCGCGTGGGGCTCGCGGTTCTCGCGCTTGAGGTTGCGGAAGCAGAGGTTCGGGTCGGAGGGGATGAGGTCGTTGGCGAGACCGAGGAGTCGTGCCCACTCGCTTCCTTTCCGGCCTTGTTTCTCCTGGTCTTCGGGCTTGATGCTACGGGCAAGTTTATCTATCTCGGCATCGGTTTGAAACCCTCTGCATCTTTTAACACTCTTCTTGTCTCCATCGCCATCACCACCACTACCACTGTCATCATCAGAGGGCTTTGCTCGCTTTTTGGAAGCTTGGGGCTTTGGTGAGTAATCTCTTGTATCGTCGCTTTCGTTGTCTGAGGAAGACGACTCGGGGACGTAATCCTCATCTGCATTCAAGAGCTCGTTGTCTAGCACTATAAAGTTCTCTTCTTTCGGAATATTCTCAAAATCCGATTCTTTTGATGATTTTGGGTTACCCCATGTACCATAGTCGCTCTCTTGATTCACCCATCCATCCTTTTTGGGATGCTTTCCATTTGGAGTAGGGTACCAATCTTGAAACAACCCTATATCTGGTTTATCTCGTCGAGAGAACATATTCCTGATGGATGTTTGAGGTATAGTGGGGTTTTTTCGAGACCGAGGGCGTGAAGGCCACATTTCAATGTCCTCTGCTCGGGAGCGTCGGGTTTACGGCTGAGAGGAGACGAGCCCTAGATTAATAAGACGTTAATTGAGATCCGGGGGAATATAGGCAGGGGATTCATACCGGGACTTCTAAATATCTCACTAGAGTAACTTCACACACAAATCTACCATCCAGAAACTACTGATATACAAACTCGTATTGAAATTATGGCAAATAGAGGACGAAGTGAAAGGAAAGGTTGATAATAACGAGTATGGACCAAAATATGAGATGCACACGTCCAAGGCAAACCTAGAGGCAAATGTAGAAATATGCTTATTGCGTGTGGGAGATGAGAGAGGTCTGCAATAAAAAGAGGGAGAAGTCCTCGTTGCATACCCTGACTTAAGAAGAGATATAGTGTAGATGTGTAGAGGAAGACAAACACAAGTGAGCTTGAAGCCTTATTTTAGAGGAGATCCTTCCGTTATGGTTAGGAAGTTGGTGGACTCTATACACACATCGAGCCTGAGTCCGAGGAGGATGGTTGTGTGAGAGTGATGTGCATGCAATCTCAGAATGTCTCTAGATACCCAATAATAAACTACTATAGTAAAGTTTATTATCATGGTACATTATAAGACTGCCTATCTGGTACTTTAGTATGCTATATCCAGACATAACCCTCACGGCATCCCTTTGTCTAACTACCGAGGGAGATACTTCCCCTGAAATGATAGGAATGGTAGGAACGAGGGTCTTTCCCTATGAAGAACTTTCATTACCACCGTGCCTTCAATTTTATTCATCAGTTGGGTACTTTCAGAAATGAATAGCTCCCCAGTATACATCCGTCGAATGTTTATAGGCTGGTTAGACTGATAGTTGGCAGTATAGAATCCCCTGAATAAATGATATGTACCTAGGTACCTACTGTTCTCCCCTTTTCCCCAGGCTAAGGAATGCACGGACCACCAATGACCTGTTCGCCTTCTATTTCTATGGATAGGTACCAAGTGACGTCAAATCCTGTTTAGTTGGGACATCACTGCCGATCCCGTCACTCCATTTATGGCGCGATTGATCTGTACCTACCCGCTGGGAGGTAACACTGGGTAGGAAGGTATGGGTTGCACCGGGGGGCGCCAAAGAGCTTAAAAGCTTGAGGGGGGCCCTGTAACTAGCTAGATCTTCTTGTTCCATCAATCCTTAGAATCTACCAAACTTCGTTTTCTTTATTCGGCCAAGACTTGAATCGTCAAGAATACACCTCCATTGATACGCAAACCTAGACAATACTTTTAAGTAGATCCCCAACGAACACTTACTACATACGACATCATCGGCATACCAAATCCCCATCATGTGTGACAAAAGGACCCCGAGCAAAACCACCGGCTCTGCCACTGAGCGAGTCGAGCACCAGCAGGAAGAGCCCAAGACCCAACCCGATAGCAAGGCAGAGAGCACCACTGCCACCACCACTACTACTACCGAGGGGGCCAAGGAAGAAGACTGGCCACCGAACCAGCTGCGCTCGCACTTCAAGGGCATGCCGTTCCAGTGGGAGAAGAACAAGGACAAGTGTGAGCACCTTGCTACTCTTATGTATATATATGCGAGTGCATCGCTAACAGACAGCAGTCCCACCCAAAGATGCTAAAGATAAATGAATAATCTTGGATGGGAATACCTATGTTGGTATCAGAAACAGAAGGACGGTGCCTCTCCTTTTTTTTCACCATTTTCCTTTGGCAGATCGCCCACCGACCGATTGAACGATAATGAGAAACGAGCGAGTACTCGATAGTAGACTGGCAAATGCATACTGGGAAGGGATAAAAGAAAGAGAAAAAAAGAAAAAAAAAGATATATATAATTGATTTCTTTGGAGTCTGGGACAGAAGGAGGCTGGCCTCCACGGTTTTGGGAAATTCACTGGTGTTTGGGGTTAGGGGTTTAGCAAGAGCAACGAAAATACACCATCTCTTTTTATACAAGCTGCCTGTCGCCCCCCTGCCAATTCGAATCTCGTCTTTCCCTATTGTCGGAGAGAATGAGACATAGGAGGGCGTAGAGATGTATAAGAAGATGGTGGTTATGATGCGACGTAAGGGGATGCTTACTACCCACACGCTCACTTGAATGTAGTATATCATAGTTTAAGTAGAAACCACTTGGTCTCTACTAAGAATAAAAAGAAATATCTATAATGAACACTGCTGCATATGATTATGAAGATGGGGATAAAGGAGGGGGAAGGGTATTTATAGCAGCAACTCTCGAGATCTGGAACTTCTCTATCTTAGACACTTTCTTATCTATCTTATTCGCTCCCATCCTCCATTAATAAGCTATGCAACTTATATACCCCGATTAGATACGCCAGGCACTTATAGGTAGGTAAGCTAGGGAAGTGGAGGGGGTTCATTCTATGAATCAACTTCCCACCCTGGAATAAGCTTTAACTTACCATGGTATATACATACAAAGCAATAAATGCTGAAGCTAGTCTGGCCTTTAAATTTCTATCTCGATTACCTCCTTTTTCAAGCTTTATCATATACTTCCAGGTCCCAAAGTTCCACTTCACGAGAAAAGAAGGGGAGGAGGAGGATGAACGGCAAGCGATGTGATCCGCCGGTCCTCTCCCTCCCCTCGTTCGCTAGCCATCATCTTCTAGTATACCTATCACTATTTATTCCCTTTCCCTTTCTGCCTTAGTAAGTCGTATCTCACTTCTTACCTCAAAGTCCCTACATAGGTGCCTATAAAAAAAAAGCAAAAATGTAAACCCCCATCCCCGTAACAAAAAAAGGAATCTCGGTTTACCGCATCGCGGTAACCCGCACCCTGCCCACTTCTTTTCCCCAAAGCTTAGGTTAGGGTCAGGTCAGGTACCAAACCGCCCAGTATCTATCGAACTACCTACTTTTCATACCAGTAACCTATAAACCTAAGGTTGCATCTGAATCACTGCGCGTGATAAGTTAAGGTAAGGTCACATTATCGCTGCTATATTTTTTCTTTCTTCCTTTTTGTGTGTTTCTCTAAACTTGATCTGATAGGAGAAAAAAATTGTCTGTTGATTACGGCGTATTACGGGTCATGCAGATCATCAATTAATGTAAGGTGTGCCGTGCCGACTTACGGCGTTAATGTATGTACCAAGAATACGACTCCGTGCAAAAAAAAGTTTTCAGTTCTTTTTTTCCCTTTTCAAATTCATCTTATAACCGATGTGTTATATTTCCTTACCTAACTCTTTTTCTCTTGTATTATACCTAGGTATATATCAAGTGGGAATTACATAATTTGAGTTCCATATATTACTACACCATGACAATTAACACCCGTAAACGATTCCATCACGAAATGGTTAGGTACCTAGGTGCTAATAGCAACCTTATATTTTAGGTTATACGTTGATGGAGGGGGACGAGGGGGAGTAAAAGTCCCGGGAACCAGGGCCTTATTTACCTTGGGTATCTGCGAAAATGACGTTAATTGGTCCTTCTTTGGTCATATTTCATTTTTTTTTCTTTGCAGCCTCAGGCAGTGAGGCTCAAAAGCCAAAAAGCATGATTAGCCAAGACTTTCGGCCACCAAGCCACCATATTGGCTAAAGCAATCTTTTTTTTTCCTTTCCTTGTCTACGCTTACCCACCGCTCATCTTTCATTTCATGGATTCCTCCCAGCACATTGGAGAAGTTTTTTTTGTCTTTAATCCCTGGTCTCTTCCTTATGACTTGCCAGATTGATCTCACAACTTTTTTACTGCAGGTATTTTTTTTGTTGGGGGTGGCACAGAAGAAAGATTATCGCAAAGCCAAGACAAGTGTAAGAGTCAAAGCTGTCTTCTGATTTTGCCGCTCGGTCGAAGATCGGAAAGCGTCACTCGAATGGAACTTCTGCGATAGGACCCGTTCTGCAGAAGTTCAGAAGCACAGAAAGTCTGAGTGTTCTTGAACCTGAATCCCCTGACACGTACTTCATGATAAAGTAGTGTACATAGCCGTCCCGTCCCGTGTATGTATTAGGAAAGGGGGGTAGTAGCTTAGGTCAGCTGTAGGAAGCTTTCAACCCCTGGTCGGTCGCTCGGAACAGATCGTAGGGTAAGACATTGCGGTCGCGAATAGCTTGCTTCGTGCTCGGTAGGTGTTGTTGAGCGAAAGAACTGGCATCAGACCAAAACATTTATCAGAGGGTATCTCTCCCTCTTTATCCTTTTTTCTCCACGCTGCTTGATCATCTCTGCGGTTTCGGAAGCCCCACTACACCGTAATCTGTATCCGCAAGTCTCAAAGCCAAAAGACTAACTTCACCCGGTATTTCTTATTTCTTAACCCTAGTGGGTGAGCCACACATGTGGTGGGGGCCGCCGCTTCACCATTTCTTTCAGGTTATCCCCTGGTTTCTGACCTCTCTGTGTCTTGGTTGTTCATAGGGTCTCGGATAGTAACCAGGTCTCTGATTGTCTTAAGGTACCTAGCTGTGGTGTTGTTTCTCATGAGAAGACTCTCTAGGGTTATTTTGTTTAACTTCAGGTAGCATCGATACGCAGGTATGTTCAATTTTTTGGTTTCTAGGTTTTTGAGTCGTGACGATCTGCCAAGACCCGTCGGAAAAAGCCTCAATATGAAGAAGAATAAGCGCGGTGCACGGGTATTTCGTGACAAACGCAGGACCCGACAATCCCCGAATTTCCTGGTGTACCGTTACCAACCATAGTAAAATCGCCAGCCTTGTCTCATTTGGGTAGCCTCCATGAATTGAAAAAATTTCTCATGAGCTTGGATCGATTTCGGGTCTGGGTCCACTCTTCTGTGGGTTTGGCAACGTCGTTGGCTTTCTCTGTTTGGCTTCTTTTTTCCAGCCCGGGTTTGTAGTGTACTTCCCATACTGACCAGTTGCCCTGACTCCCCCTACCGCACTAACCTAGCCACAACACACTTGTTCCTCCCACCTCCGGAGCTCGCTTTTCCTTTTCTTCCTTTCCACACACTAGTTGAGCAAGCTCAATTTTATTTTTCTCACTGCGGACAGCTTTCCCGTCTTTTCTTCTCATCAAGCTACTTGTCTCTTCCCAACTGATACCTCTCCCCTCCATCACCAATCCACACCCACATCCGTCACAATGGCCTCAGCTCGCATTGTTGCTTCTCGCTTCGCCTCCTCCATGGGCACCAAGGTCGCTCGACCTGTCATGCGAGCTTCCTTCGCTAGCACTGCTGCTAAGCGAACCATCACCAGTATGTATTTTGCTCGTTCCCGTCGCGTCCCCTCAATTGAAGTCATTGTACCTTCGGTGATAAAAAAAATTTTCCCCGCTCGCTGATGCATTTTATTCGCAGACAATGCCTCTCCCTTCCAGGCTGTCAAGCGCCAGCAGCCTTCCAAGATCCTGAGCTCGACCACCCGCCAGGCATTCCAGACTCCCCGTCGGGCTTACTCTTCTGAGGTCGCCCAGGCCATGGTTGAGGTCTCCAAGAACTTGGGTATGGGTTCCGCCGCCATTGGTCTTACCGGTGCTGGTATCGGTATCGGCCTCGTCTTCGCTGCCCTCCTTAACGGTGTTGCCCGCAACCCCGCTCTCCGTGGCCAGCTCTTCTCTTACGCCATTCTGGGTTTTGCCTTCGTCGAAGCCATTGGTCTTTTCGACCTCATGATTGCCCTCATGGCCAAGTTCGTACGTACACCTCGCACAGCTTCATCTTCTACCAGTCGGTTACTGACCCTCCTCCACAGACTTAAGCAACCTAACCTCCATACTTACGGAGGCTGGGACTCACACTACGATCTGGAACGTGTGAACGAGCAACTCAGGATATTGAGGCGGCGAATCGCACTTGCGATCCCGCACCTCAATGTGTTCAATTGGAAATCCAGCAATAGAGTAATAGAGGTCAATAGACTGGGGGGATGGCACGGTCTACCGTTGGCACGGGGCGGCATTGCATTGCATTGAGGCACGTAGAGATGGGAGAGAAAAGCTGTCCGAAGGTCACTTCCGGTTGGCACTTGTAAAAACACATCAAAACACCATCTTCATCCAACCGCTCTGAATGATCTTCTCCTTGTATAAAATCCATGAACTGGTGTTGTGTGCAATATTTGTATCACCTGACAAAACTGAGATCTCTACTCACCAATTGACCCAAATGATCGTATATACCGCGGGCCTGTGCCCCGGGTACGGCGGGGGGCATATTCTGAAATCACTTGATTAACCCCGTGACATTCTGTTTCAAAGTCGAACAAAATGCGCGAATTTTTGTTCCATTGGCCCGCCCAGTTGACCTTCGGTTGGGATGACGATTGAGAATCGCGGGTCCAGTCCCACTTAGGCTTCGTACTATCTCATCAACCCCCCACTCTGAGCTCTGGCTTGTCTCAAAGCGCCAATCAGCGATAAGATCTTAGGTCGCCTAGTGTTTAGTTTGGCAGTAGACGGTGAATGTCACGATCTTTTCAAGATAAAGCCAAAGATGCCTAGCTCTTTTGGGCAGTAGTTGCTCCTATGACTGGCATAGGTGAGGAAGCTGGTGGATACCCTGTACAACGTCAATAGAGCAATATCTTCTCCATGCCAGCGACTTTCCCATTCCACTTCCTCTCGTCAATCCTCGACACCATACTCATCGCCCACGATAACTCTGGCCGTGACCACGAGCCTCATCGAACGTAGCGAGTCCCAGGGATACCCTTCGGGAAGATGGAGACGCCCATGCTTGGTCTTCGGGAATCCAGCGTACGCGCTGGCCAAAACTCTATCAAGGGTGCCGCGCTCCAAACGCAGTCATGCTGTGTGCGTTTCCCGTAGGGTCCCCTATCTCCAGAAGCTGTTTCCGAGCTTCCCAGCTCTTGGAGCCACGAAAAACCGAACCCGGGGGCAGAGTCTTGATACATAAACAAAATCAACTGCGGGGATAAAAAGAACGCCCATGTCGACCTCACGAAGCCGAGAGCGACCGATTGACTGTTTTCATGGTTCCATATCAGGTGCATGCAAGAGAAGCATGTAGTAGACTATTCATCTACACGACTGACATGCGGTCATATTGCTGTCGACTGGCTCTCAGACCAGGTCTGTCAGTTCAGCTCAAAGTCACCGACACCATATAGTTTTCAGAGGCGTTATTAGACCCCAAGAGCTGCAGAGTATAAACTTGCCGTCCTCACTCCATACGTTGTTATGAGCAAACTATACATACTATGATCAATTGCCATGGATCCGAAGGCTTTTGACGCGTCATACGACAATGTTGTATGCGTACGCGTTATACGAACTCTCCTAGCGGTATGAATGCCATAATCAGGCAGTGCATCGTCATATAATTATACCGAGGTGATCATGCTTTGGTAGCCGGATATTGAGGATTCTTACTTGGGTGCGTCGTCGGGCTTGAATGTGGCGGCAACCGATAGTCGTGTACTATGGTCTAGCAAGACCACCCTTCAGGGTTATCATCCACCATGGTCTGGGAAGGGAAAGGAACAAGACTAGCTCCCTTGACGCCTAATGAAAATACTAACCTGATCCAATTAGCAAGGAGAGGCATTTTAGTATCCCAAGGCACGGATGAATGATGAATATGCCATCCATGATCTACATCACGACAAATCTGGTATTCGTAGTTGGGACGCGTACAACATATTGGCAACCGAATAAGCAACAAATGCAGCGAACCGAGAGGGGGATCTATCCGATCGTACGAGGGTTTTGTGGTAGGAGTTATTGCACGAGTTGACAAATGACAGATTATTTCTCTATTGCCGAAAAACAAAAACAAAAAAACAAAACAACTACTAAAAATAGTTATCGAAATATAACTTCAGCATGTTCGTTCTACAACGATGGTCAGACTCGGTGTAGGAAGGATTCCAATTGAGATGAATAGTGCAGAGTTTGGGTTTGGAGAAGACAAGGAAGAACCTGGAGAAGAAAAAGGAAGAACCTGGAGAAGAAAAAGGAAGAACCTGGAGAAGAAAAAGGAGAAAGTTCTAAAAGGAAGGATGGAAGTCAAAATAAAAGGTCGTAGGGGAAAGAGCGGATGAAAGTGTGTCGACTCCTCATACGATTCGAGAAGGCCTGGGCGACATGTTGCCCAGTTTTCCCCTCACCGGTCACGTGCCTCCCCAAGAGTGTTCACGCCCCTTGTTTTTTGTTCTTTCCCCATACCCCAGATCTTCGCTCCCGCTAGCGTTGACCCCACATATCTCTCTAGCCACTTATCCCTTTTAGAGTGCACTAATTTTCCATCGACCTGTTAGAAGGAGAGTGGAAGTGATTACTGATTACAGTTCAAAGTTTACTTGCCGACAAGTTGTTGTTGGGTCTCTGAAGGAAAACACACCCTTGTCACCGGTCATCGCGGCATTTACTTAAATTGTGTTGTTCTGTCCTCGGCTCTGGACCCCGTCTCCGGTCTGCACTATAAATTTCGAGGTTCCAATGCTAGTGGATCTATAAATACTTTTTACATGTTGACAACTTCTAACCCTACTGAGTTCAATAATACCGGCAAGATCAACACCATAAAGCTTCAGGAACACTATATCCTTAATTTCCATTATCGACACCGCCGACCATAGAAAATAGAATATCCCATCCAAGCTTCTCATAGAAGCCAGACCAGAGGAACTATATACACCCGTGGGTCTACATATACGTCCTTCTAGGGGCTCGATATCGATATATCCGCATTGGCAGACCTCCGTGCATCACTAAACCCACGCGGTCTGGAGGAATGGGGATCACGAGAGTGCCGGATCGTCCTGCCGAATACCAGCGCAGGACGCTCGTTGACGGCGATATTGGTTCTTCTTTTGGTGGCTCTTTCGGTGGCTCAGGCTCGGGATCCGCAACCCATGTTTTAATCCATTCGGTCAATATCGACGTGATCATTCTGAGCATCGTTGGCGGCGTCAAAAGGTATTAGGACCAGGATGGACTGTCGTGGAAAGATCTCGTAGATAGTAATTTTGCCGCTGAGGGTCTCGTGATTGTAGGTGGGCAGTGTTGTGTATGTTGCATGTGTCGTGCTGAGAGTGAGATGAGAGAAAAAGAGGGTGCTCTCTTATATAAAGGGCATTTCTTTTTAACTCCCCATAGATACCATTTATAGAAGCTTCAGTATGTATAAATGGGCTCATGTCCTGGTGTAAGTTTAGCACCTTCATGTTATGGTAAATGGTCCTAGCTTTAATAAGGTTCCTGGTGTTTCGGTGGCTTTTCTTTTATTCACTGCGGAGTTTTGACTCTGAACCCATCCCATAATGAACAAGTCTCGCTTGTATCTGATATTCCTCTCATAGAGTGGGCAAATTCTATAGATAGTGGCGATAAGCAAGCTAGACTAAGCTGCTTAAATATACATACACATTAGCACACGCTTCAAGACTATTCTTCAAGGTAACTTGTATTCATCCTATTTAGTTTTCTCTTCATTTGTAGACAAGTACTAGTACAATGTCTAAAGTGCTCAAGTATACCCGAGATTCCAGAAATGCTCAAAGTTTTTCCGTGAGTCTTCATCCATACTGTCGTGATGGGGGCGAAGGGTTGCGTTATCCCCATGGATCTCAGCCACAGCCCCCGTGAGTTTTGGTTCGTTGATGAATTTCTCAACCCCTTTAATAAGCGTCGACATAGGCGTGATGATCATTCCCTTGAAGAGATCCTTCGAAGAGGCAATATTGGATTCTTCCTTCTGTGTCAGGGAAGAGCAATGCTAATGAGACGGGGAAGTAATTTGATATACGTACCTAAAACAGCAGGTGCTAAGGCATTTATCTGGATATTCACACGCTCAAACACCGGTCCAAGGGACCGCACAAGACCGATGACACCAGATTTGGATGCTGCATAGAGAGGTGCTGCAGGGAAGGGATAGAGCCCTGCGTTGGACGACGTGCATATTATGGATCCACGTAATCCTGTCGAGGTATCCGGACCATTTTTACGAAGATAATGAGTAGCAAGTTTGATAGCTAGAAGTATCTTAGTGACACAGATGGTGAAGATAGGGCCCAGGTTGATGGAACTTACTATATATCACCCCCGTGAGATTGACATCTAGAGTCTTCAGACGTGGTTGCGAGGGTTCAGTTTCGTCTACAGGTGCTAGGCTTGATACACCCTGTTCGGAGATACCAGCATTGGCCATGACGATGTCTACTCTACCAGCGTCCCGGTGGATTTCTTTGAATACATCAGCCAGATCTTGCCATGATGAAACGTCGGCCTTCTTGAATGTGACCGTTGCCTGCGGATGTTTTGAAGAGAGATCGCGAACTACCGCTAGCCCCGATTCTGCATTCATGTCCAGGATTGTGACTATATGGCCCTGAGAAGCGAAATGCGTAACCATCGCCAGGCCAACGCCACTAGCACCACCCGTAACTACAATGCTTTTCCTTGCCGATACACTCGATTGGCCGCTCATTGTTACTCAATCGGTATAGGTAATGAAATTCGATGCAAAATCAAATATGTGTATATTATTACTTCAATGGTATTCAATATTAAAAATTGATGCCCAATGGCCCCTTTTATAAGATATACATGAAATAGACGATACTTTAGTTCCGCACCTGAGGGGTCACAAGGTGGAGTTGGAGGATTGCCGATATAGACATCTCGGCAATTGAGCGAGACAGCGAGTGGGGCATGTATTCTATAGGTTGTATCCTGATTCACATCTCGAAAGCTCGCATACAGAAAAGGTGAAGACACATTAACCTGCATATGTCGTGGGCTCCCTGTTTCGGGTACTCCTGTATTGGTCATGCTTATGGAGAATGCATGGATAACCAACTTGCATAATGGAATATATGCCTCAGGCTAGAATATATGTGTATAAATAAGAGCACAATTCTCGACATGGGATCCAGGAGAATTTAGACCCTTAAGACTCCTTGAGACCATAAGAGAATTATTAGTTGAATATGACTCTAATGTTCCAAGCTATTACCCCTTGTCACAGAGACTTCCATGGGAACACATGGCAGCCATTCAAAAACACGTAGTTAATTCGACCCTCTAAGCTTCAGTATCATAACCAGCTGTTGGTTCGATGCATTTATTCCTTGTGTGAATATCTACATAGTCGAAAAAAATTCAGACATTTATATTACTTTAGCTGATGAACAAGGGGAACAAGTTGATTATACGGGACATATTCAGGTACCTAAGTATCATGAGATACAGATTTTAGTGACACCCCTAAATCTGCAGTGTATAAGTTTACTGAGGTACAACATCCTAAAGAGGTTACCTACTATCTTGTGATTGGTTGGATTGCAATTTTTACATGGGTGATAGATTTACAGCAGTTGCCTGTGCTGGTTTACGACCTAAGCATGCATATCAAGGTCAGCAACTAGCACATGATATATTAAACGTACCTAGGTACCTAATTCGGCTTATTGAAGTAAACTACTAGTACTCTGATATGGGGGTTGGTATTTGCATCCCCTATCCTTGGTAATTGAAAACATAGAGGCATTATATCACCATAGTGAAGACGCAATAGTAGACGTTACCTAACAGCAGTAAGAACCGGAAGAACCAGCGCTTCTGGTCTGCTTGGTTTGGTTGTGGACTATACGATTCATCGTCCACGTTTTTATATCGAATAAATTCAAATAGGTAGTAATTATTAGGAAAAGCGCAAAGGACGTTTACGGATTTCAGACTCACGATGAAATAAATCGGTTGCCAGTTATCTACTACTGCTTAGGTAGGTTTCCTAGGACTTATGTCCACGTTTCCACAAGAACCTCCTAAACAGAAGTTTGTGAGCGCATCATACCTGTCTAGAACTGAGGGTGTATCATATTAAATCTTGTCAGTATTGGATACCTTTGACAGTACAATGCGTAGACATTTTTGGCAATCTAAGCGTCATTTAATATTAAGCCATGATTTGGATAGCTTTGACTTTCTTTTACCTTACAAATACTATTAATGCAGTTTGTGATTCATATAGTCTGTATCATTAAACAGCCAACCCATTTATCGAAAGCCTCTAGGGCAACCGATATGCTCTTACATTAGAAGGGTGATGGGTATTAGAAATTTATAGATGTATATAAGAAAGTCCAATCTCCTTTCTAATGCCCCATATGAGCTATGGAAGTGCGGGACTTTAATTTACCTCTAAAACATAAATTTATTTCATTATAATTTCAGTCTCTTGACACACTCTTTTGAAGCCTTTTATTTCTCTCTCTTTTACTCGCTGTACTCTACTACGAAAAGTTATATTGGTGCTACTTTACAAAATACTGCCTTGCTTTTATATTTGTTATCTTTCTGCAAGTTGTCTGTTACACTGCGCCAGATATCCGTGTAATAGCCCCAGCAACAATCATAACCCCTATTCATCCATTGTGTACATGCGTACCCATCATCAAACAATAAGAAAATTCTCCTACAAACTTTTATTTACCCTGTCTACCCTAAAAAGTTTTGGTCCCAGGTAATTTTTCATAATATCTAAGAGCCTAGTCTACTGCATTGAATAGGTTTACAAACAAAACATACAACTATATATCACTAAATGTTTTTTTAGTCGGTCAACCAATATTCTCTTTCCTACAAACCTGCATTTACAAGCACTTCTTTTCTGCACACCATCAGCAACGTTTCTACTACCTGAAAGTATTGGCATCACTACAGAAAATTCACTCTTCATTATCGCTGTAACCCTATCTGTCGTCTATACCGCCATCGTCGTACACCTGTGCATTACCTAAATCTTTTACTATCTGTGAAGCTATACGATCTACGAGAAAAGATGGATGGAAGCATCTACCACCGTAATGCGACTCAACCAATTCCTTCCAAAGAAGCAGCTGTTATAATCGACAAAATTATAGTAGTGTTCTCTATAATTATGATCATTGTTTGCTCTATCGGTGTCTACTACTGTCAAAAGGAGGCCAACAACATGGATGACATGTCAGAGCTGGATGATATTGATACTGACGAAACCCAATCCCACCACGGAGAATAATAAATGGATTATTGATACCCCCTTCGATACATATTGTTACGAGAGTATTACAAAGAGCTTCGATAATCATGATGTTATTGTGCAGAAACCAGGACCACAACTATCTCTGATATTGTTACTTGTATACCGATCCCCTCATGAGGTAAGTATTGCCCTGCACTCCAAAGTTTAGCACACCAGCTCTAATAGATGCATTTAGACAAGAGAGCTTGAAGCTTTGTTCAATCTCCCCTTTATCTTTTCATTTTATTATTTTGTAGGGTCATTGGGGTCAAAAGGAAGACTGTAAGTCTATAATTTATCCTCGTTTTAGTTTAACTAACACCTCCTAGATGGTTATTTGAGAACTATATCAACAATATTCCACTTCCTATATATGCCAATATCTACCGAAGCTGTCACGAGAAACTAAGCAGGGGCTTAGGTAATTAATACGTTGTTGTGCGAGGAACCTAGACTACAACTACATATGTCACCGTCACCTATATGCAGGAACAGCATCTTTGTTCCTTCCTAGTCCCTGCAGAAGCAGAGAGGGTTGTAGATTGTCGACCGAGGGTATAACTAGGTTGAGGTCTAGTCACTAACACCTGCTGTGCCTGGTCGTGATCCCATCATTTCGATCATCACTTTTCTATTGCCGACACACTGTACATGTGATGACGAGGCTTAAAGGCTGAGCACTGAGAAGTGGGTACTGAAATATCAAGGGTAACTGGTAGACAGAGAGGCCATTTTTGTGTATAGGGACGGGATTACCATGTATCCTTAGTTACCTGTAGTTCTTTGCATAATAACTACAGTATCTCCTTATCTAAGGCGTGCATCGTGACGCTTTCTCATCGGGGCCTTGGTAGGATAAGAGGGAACGGAAGAACCTAGAAGTCTCATGGGACTCTTAGCAGCATGTGAGTCGTGAAACCGGTGCTGAGGATTACGAAAGCCTCTTAAGAAAAAGACTTTAATGGGTTGTTTGCTATAGTGTGTCGATATTCGACTACTAATAGACAGCTAACTTGTGGTTGAGATAGAGACTAGCAATAACTTTGCCCATAATGTTAACGTTATTACTCGTGGAAAGGCCAGCGCTTTCGTTCCCAAGTCCTACGTTAAACCCATGGTGGTGTAGATAAGTCGTCCCGTCCTTGAAGGGTATCTCAGCACACAGTTAAGTGTTCACTATTTTGCCCTCCTGCCTATGTATATAGAAGAAAGAGAAAACACATCTAGCGAGGTTAACTATAACATAGATACCATAGAGGACCGCTTTACTAAAATATAGTCCCGAAACACCACGAAGATACCAGCATCGCTTACTAACGAACAGAAAAATGATATCTACGTGTTATAAATCTCGATATCAAACCATCAAAGAAACCTCGGGACTTCGAAGCAAGAGGGTCTCCTATTTCTTTGTACCTCGATAGTGTAGGTAGTATACCTTAGTTAGCTAAGTCCAGACCTAGGTCGCAACGAGACATCACCTGCAGTATCCCAAGATGCTTCGGACTATGACTAATCCACGCCACCTAGACATTGGGTATATCTGCTTTGCTTTTTTGTTTTATTAATAATGTACGAGTTACGTAGCACGGGGGTCATCTCGATCTAGCCTCCACTCCCCCCCTTTAACCCTTACTTCCGACCTAGAAATGCCAAGAATTCGAGCTCATCGTGGCGTCGGGCGCTTTTGATGTGTTTTCGGCTACATAATTATGTTTCTTTATATGTTAATAATACAGTCCATCGAGTGATTAAGTAAGATTTTTATAGATACAAAGGGAGAGCTGTTAGTCCTAGATTTTGTACCTAACCGAGTTGTCATTTGATCTAGTTGTGTAAAGTTGACAGAGTATTTCTTTGTATGTTACTTGATATGTAACTACGTAAGTACCTATAGACTTAACTAGTTTAATGTCTAAAAATAATCCCAGGCCGTCGAACAGTGTTCAGCCTCCCTGATCACGTATGTGTATTTGTCAGCATTAGTGGCCGAAAATCCCACCTCCCTCCGAATGGGCAGCCGGGTTTTGTAGATGATAAATATTCCTTTTCCACCAGTACCTAAGTAACAAACCTATCGATATATGAGAGCCAGGTACAACTAAGACACCGAAAAAAAAACATAAGAAGTACCGAATACTGTTTATTTGGACGTCGTGGGAGGAAGACTGGAAAAACCAATATCACATCACATACACACTTCTACACGATGACGAACTTCACGATTAAGATTGTATCGGACACGGTCTGTCCATGGGTAAGCTGATCTCACCAATTTTCTCTTTTGGGACGCTTTATATCCACGCCACCCTCGTATTCACTACAAAATATCAGGCAGTAAAGGGGGAGGGGGGGAAAGCTGAATATAAATTAATGATCTATTGCAGTGCTACATCGGCAAGAAGCGGCTTGACCGCGCCATCGACCTCTACCGCAAGGTGTACCCCGGCGGGAAGGACGACACCTTCACCATCAGCTGGTCGGCGTTCTACCTGGACCCGACGTCGCCACGTGTCGGGATCCCGATGATGGAGCGCATAGCCGAGCGCTTCGGAGCCGAACGGCTGCAGGGGATCCACGAGAGACTGTCGGCGATCGGGCGCGAGGAGGGGATCAACTTCAGCTTTGCGGGCCGTCTCGGGAACACGCGGGACTCGCACCGGCTGATCCAGCTGGGCAAGACGAAGGGCCACGAGGTCGAGAACCGCGTAGTGCTCGAGTTGTTCCGATCCTACTTCGAGGGCGAGGGCGATATCACCTCCCACGACACGCTCGTGGCCGCGGGCGAGAAGGCGGGTCTGCGCGCCGCCGAGGTGCGTGAGTGGCTCGCGTCTGGGAAAGGCGGCGCCGAAGTCGATGCCGAGGTCCTCGAGGCGAACATCAAGGGTATCCATGGAGTTCCAAATTTCACAATCCAAGGCACGCATGTGGTGGATGGCGCGCAAGATGCGCAAGTCTTCATGGCGGAGTTTGCGAAAATTAAGGAGGCCGAGACTGGAAATGCTTGAGGTGTTTTGGCTGATCTGGAAGAGTTGACCAACCCTGGGGGGACTGGTTGAGTGTAGTGCATATTACAATAAGGTACGACTTTGGTGACCAATGTCCGGCACAACTGCATAATAGTCTGCATACCATGGGGGGATATATACCATATGGTGGTTTGTAGGGACTTCACATTGCTAGAAGAGCACCGAGGTCTTCGTCCATAGCCCGTAATCTTTCTTGGAGTTCTCGCTTTTTCCTGTCCAGGTCTCGGACCTCGTCTTCTTCCCTTCTCAGATCCTCTTCTGTTATGATCTCTTCTTCGTTATCGTCGTCATCTTCGGCATAGTCTTCGTCCTCGTCCATCCAGTGGTCCTTGTTCATCTGACGTAATGCCTCGGCTTGCTCGCCGACCTTGGCCTCATAGTAGGCTAGGGTGTTGCGGCTATGTGCGTATTTGGCGCGCTGGGCTGGTATTCTCTCGAGCGCGCCCGGCAAGGGGTAAACACCGCATAGCTTCTCAGCACCTCTGAGTAATATCTCGACATCGACATCGTCTTTATTACCACGCCGTTCGCTCCGTCTTATCTGGTCGTGCAGATCACCGCCGAGGACTGCAGTTACGGCCGTATGCCGCCTAGGTGCCCCTGCGCTTCGACCAGTGCCGTTGCCCGAAGTAGTGACCTCGCCAGATGCAACGTTGAACACGGTTTGACGACGAGAGGATTTCTTGGGTTCTTCTTTGGGTGGAGCAGTTGCCGGGGGAGGAGGGGGCGGAACAGAGAACAAGGCGCGCTCGTGGGCTTCGGTGTCGCGGATCAAGGAAGTGATATCATGGTTTGAGAGTAGGGCGTTGGCGAAGATCTTGGGAGGCGGGAAGCTGTTTTATTTTTATTTTTCATGGTCAGGACTACTGCTCTGTCTCGTCAAAAAGAAGAATGAAATATTTCAAGCAAGCATACGGGAGACTATCGATTCCTTGGCAGGATATGGCAATCTGCTCGAAATGTGCAGAGAGGAGCGACATGATGAAGCTCTACAGTGGATTGTAGTTTAAAGTTGGGATGTTGACTTGGTTTGAGTGAGATATGAAGGTGCTGTTGTTTTCAATTGTTGATGTTTTGGCGCGAAGAGCTCTATCGGAACCTTTTGGCTACCTAGGAAACGAATTGAAACCCCTCTATACCTGAATTTCAATGCTGTCAAGCCTCGTACTACTTACTGCTAGGTACCCCGCTATGTGGCTCAATCATTACCTAAGGGATGCTTACTAGCCACTACCTAGGTACCTATGGACACCAACCTAGAGCGCTGACTAACCTTACATTGGTGTCCATGGCACAAGGTTAGTAACGGGCATTCCGAAGTCCCTTCTCTATCTTCTCTCCCCCACCACCACCACCACCACTCATTCCACCACTAAACCAAAACCAAAACCTGCACGTCATGGACACTACACACACTAAGAAAACTCACCTCATCACACCCTCTCATCTTTCATACTCATACTCATACTTCAGCTGTCCAATAGACTGCCGTCTCCCTCCATCGTAATGCCGGATTCGAAAAGTTTCGAGTTCGGGGCTACCACGCACATGGCAAATTACCTCTCAATGCAACACACTATCTTTGGAAGACTTCTGAACCATTGACGTGCCCCCATCTCACCGGCTTTCTCTGTTTGACCTGCCCTGCTTGGCCACACAATAATCTTGCAGTAACTTGTTCCGTGGGCAAATGCGCAAATGGGCAAACAACCACCTATCTACGCATATAACAATGGATGATCGGGGAGAGTCCTAGCATTGGGGGGGGAAATGCAATGAGATGCATCTACCCATCAATGACCGCAGACTAGCACGTTCACACCACTCCCATTCGCCCCTCCAAGTCGAATGAGAGGATAAGAAGATGTGAGCATGGGGGGAAGGACGGGAGATAGAGTGAGATATTTTGGAGTAAGAGGTAGGTATAGGTAGGGGCAGGGGTAGGGGGTATGGGAAAAGGGAAAAGGACCTCAAAGTCATGCAGGAAACAAAAAGGAAATTCCTAATCCCAAAACTCACCTTGGCATCATCTATCCAACATCGTCATCAAGCCCTCTCCCTTCCCCCTCCCCCTCCTCCATCTTTCCCCTTATCCTTCTCCCCCCTTTCACCCCCCTTTCACCCCCCAAAAGTACATACCATACTCCGTAACCCCCCAAGTAACCTACAGTAGGCTAGTTAGTCCCCAATGCTTCTGCTTCGGTTGATCTCCACCACCTTCTCTTATTGTTACCGTTCTTCTTCCTCTCCCCGCAGCCCGATGCTCAAGTCGGTCGATTATTGGGCAATAAAGTGCCCGCTACCGGCATCCTTGTCCTTTCTTCACCTTCCCACTAACGTCCTTTTTATGCTGTCTGGTCCTCTCTGGTCTCGTCTGATACGTCAAAGGTCCGGCAGCTCAGCGAAGCCCACCAAGCAGCTAGCCTTGCGAGCGAATCCCTTTCCGGATGCTCACAAGCTTTTCAGAGGTCTACAACCTGACAAGTCATGCCGGCAAATTCTGACATCCTCTCACGACATTGGCTTCGTGTCTCTAGGGAACCTTCCCTTCTCATCTCTGCGTGCCTCCCATGGCGTCCATTGACCATCATTGATCACCGTTGATTGCGCAACTGGGCGTACCATGACTCAATATGAATGAAAGCGTTGTAGCCGGGGGCGTCCTAGGAGTCTAGGGAGCAATTGCTGCCCAAGCCCGCAACGACCACGAGAGATGCTCCGACATAGGCTGATAGTATCAAAGCAGACTAGGGCCGTTTCCTTGCCTTGTCTCTTTCAAAAATATTTTTTGCTCTTTTGCTCTTTTGCTCCGCTGCGCAAAGATTCTCCTTTCTACCGTGGTTACTACTTAATGCTCACCACTTATGAAATATCATACCTACATCATCTATACCTATATTTGTTTCGACTTATAGTAAACCTGCTGCTAGCCTCGCCCCCAATTTGGCAGCCCTGGCTTTGCAAGCAAGCTTGAAGTTCCTTCATGAGCTTGGACACCGCGAGTAGCATACCAATACCAGTCCGGTGTCTCTTTCGTCTTGTCCCCATTTAAATATCCCGTCTAGAATCGTGCGGCTAGCACTTTTTTTTTTTTTCTTAACTCCCCATATCTGGTCTGCTTGGATATAGACCACACCACTATAATAGCCGTCTGTCCCAGGACTTCAACGGTGTCCGGATACCTTGAGCGAGCTCGCCGAGAAGTTCGCTTTCTTTTCTTTTTTTTCTTTTTTTTTTCCTTCGGGGTAACCGGCTGTCCCAATTGGACCTTGATTCCTCGTGGCACTCACGAGCAAGTTGGCCCGCAGCCAGAATAAAAAAAAATCGTCGCTGACATTTTGTCCGCCCATCAGTACCCCCCCCCAAATCTAGTTCTTAGTAGACGAATCGATCTCATTCGCTTCTACGCCTGCGACGCCATTGATATTCTTACCGGTCCCCAGAGGAATTGCGGCAGTGTCCGGCCTCAGCCTTGAAAAAAAGAAAGCACCGATAAACTATGATGACCAGTTATTGGACTCTGCCAACATCTCTGCGTTGGAGGTTTCTGCTCTGGGTGTTGGGACCCTAACTTATCATTCTCTCTATATCATATTCTCTCTATCTCCCCGCGATTTTTACCCCACACCATCGTCAATTGACTCGATAAGACCTCGCAAAGACACAGCGACGACTTGTCGCTCGAGCGGGAGATCATCCCTACGAAGCGAAACCAACAAAATGCGGCCGCATACACCTACTTTGAATATTTCCCATCCCGCGCCGGGCACGATAGGGCCTACCTCACCGCCAGATACCCCCACCACCACATCACCGGTGTTAAACCGTACCCCAGCATCGAACGGTCAACCGCCGCCGGCCAAGACACGTTACCAGACAACCCATCATCCATCCAGCATCCGCCCCTTAGGTGGTACACACTTTAGCTATAACCCAGCTCCCCGGCCTGAAGAAATCTCGCCCCAGCTGTCTCATTCATCCGATGCAGAGTCGGGGGCTTCTTCTAGTCCTTCACCCTCGTCCATCGTCGACGTAGATATCGAGCCAGAATTACAACCCGAAATTCTTGCTGCCGCGATTGATATTGATGGTGATGATGGCGATGATGCGGGGTTTGCCATTGAGATATTGAGCGATTGTCCGCTCGGGATCGAGTATGAAAATGTGCCTGTTCTCTTACCGGATGACTATGAATATCCCGAGTCGGATGGCAGTCGATCAAGGTCTCGATCCCCTCCATGTATAGACCCAGTCATGGAAGGTGTCCAGAATATGAACCCCTTCGATGATTCGGAAGGCGAGTTTGATCACGACGATGAGTTCGTGAAGCAGCTGCGTGACAATCGCCAAAAGCGCCGTCAAAAGAGGATGCAGTCCGGGAGCATTAGCAAACGGACCGTCAGTGAACGGGGCAGCGACTCTGATAGAGAAGATACCGGATCAAATTGCGATAGCAGCGAGCAGGGATACATTCGTCGGACGCGTCGCAAGGTCGGGGATCGCATCAGCATCCAGCTCACTGGTAATCTCCCTGAGCGAATTGAGGAACTGAAGGAGCCCCTGAGTGAAGATGAAATCATTCTAGAGGATGCCGAAGTTTTTGCTAGAGAGCTACCTTACTGGACCTTGATGGATGTCGACTCCGAGTGAGCACGGATCCCGACCTGTTGCCTACCAACCGCTATCAATTTCTGACACCGGCTAGCATCACCGTGCCAATAGCATAAACCTCACGACTTGACAGACTTGATGGGACATGGCCATATTTTAAGACGGGTCACACTTCATAACTACGCATTCTATGGGATTCGGCATAGCGGCGGGAGCATCATGAATTAATTATTTTTATCTAAGTTAGGTCATTATTGAAGATTTGCGAGCATACGGAGAGACTACTTGGATTATGGCTAAGCGTATATCGAAATGGATTGCATAGAGGGTAATGGCTACGTGGCCAGGGGCTCGACGAAGGGTACCCAGTTTGTTTCCCCAAAAAGGATGCAGGCATAAAACTCTTGCATATGGATTATATCTTGCATCCTTTTTATTTTTTATTTTTATTTTTTTTCTCTTTTCCGTAATTTTTGTCGAGATACCTTTTAGACTTGGTCTTAGCAGCTAGGAGACACGATCTAACGACGGCAACAACAACAACGACGACGACGACGATGATGACGATGATAATGATTTGCATAGAAAGCGGCTTCTGGCCTTCGCACATGCGGTCGCGCTTTTTTCCTACGTCACGAGCTTCTTCTTCTTCTTCTTCTTCATATAGAACGGGGTTTCCTCTGGGCGACCGTTGGGCTAATAAGTTTTGAGGTTTTCAATGACATGATTTTTATGACTTACACGG
Organism: Camillea tinctor; assembly: GCA_022578605.1. Lineage (NCBI taxonomy): Eukaryota > Fungi > Ascomycota > Sordariomycetes > Xylariales > Graphostromataceae > Camillea > Camillea tinctor. Next base: position 245,527 of record MU394083.1, on the reverse strand, counting down.
TTGCGATGATCTTCCTATCTAGTTCTTAAAAGGCCTTCGACAACCTCTGATAGGATAATTAGAATACACACATATATAGGTACATATTATAGTGGATATCGTGAGTTTTGATGTCGACTATTGGTTTTAAAGTAAGTTTTAGTTGCATGTTCTCGACCGTTCCTTCATACATACTAGTACAGCTGCATTTTTTTTCAATGTGGAATTATGATAAGAAAAGACTGTGATTTGGTGAAAAAAGATCCGATAGCCTGGCTGTAATCCACTACCCATTACAATATTAGGATTAATACTGCGAATAGTGCTTATATCTATGTAGTTGCCAGAGGCTCAAGTAGTTAGTTGACTTCCAATTGCGATGTTAGTCCACATATTGATCTACATTGGTGAGCCTTTAATTGACATCAGTAACATCACCTCTATCTAGGCTCGTGGCCTATTATACCCGAAACTACTATAAATGTACAATGCTTTATTAAAGACTTTGCTGGGTTAATTACTCAACCTTCCATTGTGTCATAGAGTAGCTTACCTAGGTCAACTGGTACTTACTCGGTGTGAGTTAATCGTGAATTTCCAAGAAAGCAATAGTTATTGATTTATACTACCGAATTCTGTATATGCCATTCTGGACATGATGAACTCTGTATGAACAAAACCATGAAATATTACAATCAGCTTTACCTATGTCCGGTATGCCCTTAATGTTATCACCTATTACGTAGGCACTTACAGCTAAAGAAGGTTCACGGGCATAACAGAGCCTGCCTTAGGTCCACTAATAAGAATATCGGAAAAGATAAAGACCGATGACAAGCTACTGAAGGTTAATACTTATGTAAGTCTATACCAACCTGGGGTGAAGGGTCTTATCTCCGAGCCCCGTAAGCAGGTGGAACCAGGCTGGACCACATAGAGGTCAGTAACATAGTACTAGAAATCAGATCCTCCAGCCTTGAGCTGTGAATCTATTCCAACTAGTACTCCTAGCCTAGGTAGCGTATCAGCACTTCAGCACTTGGTTCCATCAACATCGAAGTCAACTACCTCCTGACATCTCCAATATATTGGGGGCAGGCTCGAAATTTTTTCCCATCGATTTTTATTGCACATTTTTTGTCGATTTAGTTATTCGTTTCTTTTTTTCTTTTCTTTGCTTTTCTTCTTTGGCATTTCTCTCCCGCTCCCTTTCCTTTTTATGTCGGGACTGTAACCTACTCTCTGCCAGTTGGTGCTTTGTCAAAAAACCCGATTACTAGACGCGTATTTATTTTAGCTCTCTCTCTCATTCTCTCGATTTAATTCCATCATTGAAGGCCACCCAAACCCGCCCATCCATCTATCGCATTCTACCCCGGTCATCATCGATTTAATCATCACCATATAGTATTGGTTGTCATAATGAATCAAGCTCCTCCCAACCCAGCTGCAGCTGCAGCGGCAGCTGTAGGAACGCAACAGTTTCGAGTCCTCCGACCTGAACAGATGCGAAGCATCTCCTACCTCACCACCGAAGAGAAGCAAAAATACGAGGAGGGCCTCCGCCAGCTGTGGGCCAAGGTGGAAAATAATGATCCCAATACGCAAGAACATCAACAGGGCAAGGCGAAGCTTATGGAATTCTCGAGGATGGTGCTTAACAAAGTTAGGACCCTCCATGCTCGGAGTCAGGCGGATGCCCAGAGTCAGCAAGGCCAGCCAGGCCAACAAGGCCCAGGCGCTCCAGGTCAGCAGGGCCAACAGGGCCAACAGGCTGGTCAAGCCCGACAAACTCAAAGCGGCCAGACTCAGAATGCAGGTGTAGCAGCAGCTACGGCCACGGCCACAGCCACAACAGGCCCGAGGCCTTCCATGCAAATAAATAGACCACAGATCCCAGCGTCCGGCAACAACGTAGCCAATGCCGGCCCTTCGATGAACAATCCAGCCATGAACAACCCGGCTGCTGCTGCGCCTGTTGGTCAGGTACAGCAAACAATCCCTAAGCATATCGTGGAACACATCAGCAAATTGCCGTGGAGCCTCCTGAGTGCCCCCTCCCAGCTGAGCCCAGAACAAACACCGAAGTGGCTCAATGAGATGAAACAGAAATACGCGAGAGCTCTCATGCAGATGGAGACGATTAAGGGTCGGCTAGCAAGACTAGATAACATGATGAAGGAGCGGCAAGAAAGGAACCAACCCATGTCGCCCGAAGAGATGCGGAAGTTTCAAGAGTCCAAAACCCAGGACCAGAAGATCTATAGTGATGCGGATAAATTCGTGCGCCACGTGAGAACGCAAATGCAAGCTGGGCAGGCACAGCAAGCCGGTCAGAATGCCGCAATACAGGGACAGAACAACGGGCAACAGCACGCCCGTCCCCAGACCATGCAGACCCAGAATACCGGCGCTACGACATCGAGTCATCCCATGCAGGCCATGACAGCATCGGTGAATGCGGCGATAGATACAGCCAAAAACCAGCAGCTGGCCGCCACCAACCGAACTGGTTCTACCGGGCAACCACAAATCCCCCAGACACCAGCAACACCGGCAACGCCAGTATCAGCAAGCGCACCCCAGCAACCGGTCCATCCCACAGTTCATCCCACACCTGCTCCGCAACCTCAGGTCAAAGTCGAGCCTGGCTCCCATTTGCCACACCCTCCCCCCGTTAACACGACAATTGCTGCTGCGTCGAATGCAAACTTACCTTCAGCGGGAACCCCAACACAAACATCAGCTGCTCGAGTGCAGACTCCCCAGTCAACTACTCAACAAGCGCCTGGGTTAGTTCGCCCGCTAACTCATTCAATGGCTGTGAACCGCGCAAACTCTTCTGCCAACATCACCGGCCAACCCAACATGACAACTCCCGGTGCCGCCACGACCGCGGGTGCGGCTAACATAATGAACAACAACCAGGCCCAGCAGCCCGGCCATCCCCACGCGCATCCGCAACCGCCTCCGGGCTTGACTCCGCGCATGCCGATTCCGAAGACCTTGCATGAGAAAGCCACCGCTCTCCCTCAACCCGTAACCCTTGGAGGTGGTAACACGGCAGGACGACCTACTTACGGAGGAGGCAACGGTGCAGGTGTGAACAACCAGCCAGTCGTATCCAAGATGCCGGTTCCGCAGTTCGACGCAGAAGGCGACCACGTCTTGTCCAAGAAGAAGCTCGATGAACTCGTCCGACAAGTCTGCGGCGGCGGTACTCCTGGCGCCGATGGCAACTACCTTACACCCGACGTCGAAGAGGTTAGTGACCATACTGAAGAATCCGTGGCTTCCCATACTGACCTTGACTCCCAGTCCGTTCTCAACGTTGCCGACAACTTTGTCGACACGGTCCTGCACACTGCTTGCCGATTGGCCAAGGAACGCGGTAGCAAGGTGCTGGAAATCCGGGATATCCAACTCGTGCTCGAGCGTGTCTACAACATCCGCATCCCTGGATACACGTCTGATGAGCTACGAACTGTTCGGAAGGTACAGCCATCGCCTAACTGGATTGCGAAGATGAGTGCGATCCAGGCCGCCAAGGTCACTTCTGGCAAGGATGACAAGTAGGATATGTCAGGTCCTGCTACCAACGACCAGGCTAAGAGACAGGGACGAAGGGGCGGCGAAGACGCCCCGATTGCACCTGCGACCCGGCCTAAGGTTGGAGGCACCCAGACTGGTGGAAAGCGAAGAAGAGCCGACTAGGACGAGACATAGACTAGCCCATGCATAATTTCTGGCGGGCGGATAGGCGTTGCACGGTCTCGGTATGACTTCTATGGTATGGATGAAGAATCCATTAGGGGTATTGCCCCTCCAATGAATTAGGTAGTACACTAAGGAGTCTGGCTGGGGAGTTCGGAAGGTTCTATGAAAAAGGCGTTTGCTTTCGAGATACCACAGGCAAGTGACATAGGTTCATGAAGATGAGATAATTAGTCAGTCTGGTAGTCACCAATGATTCTGAACACGAGCTACGCCGTTTATTGCCAATGACGCCTGTGACGCATTAAAGAACTTGGCTTCTAGGTCCTTGTATATACCTTTTTGAAATGACTATAAGAGCGTTTTAACCCTTGCGTTGTGCTACCTAGTAGGTTAGATGGTTCCAATGAATCACCCCTGAATAGTTATTGGGTTTTAATCATTGAAGTCACGATGATATGCAGAATCGTGGGGGCTACTTATTTCCGGCAAATAGTCACAAGAGTGCCAAACAGATTTTCAATATCTATTAGAAAGTAGGTTGCAAGTAGGTTGCAAGTAGATGTGGTGAAAGTATTTATGAAGTACTAAATACTATAAATGCATATACCTGACGTTGTCCATAGTTGGTCTTTAGTATAGTATTAATACATAAGGTGCATGTAACTCGATGGGTAACTTTGACTGCAGCATGGAAGCATACCAGAGTATGACATCTAATCATCACCATTGGATACACCGAGAAATGTAATGCATACAGGACATACAATGTACAGATATGCATATGTTACCGCATGTAAGTATTTACTGAACCCTCACACTTATTAAACTACTTTATTTCCCTGTTCATCTGTTATTTATCTTCCCTTGACCATAAATTAGCTGGAGCTGTTAGAACATATACCACAGGTAGGTAAATATGTTTCACACGAATTGCGAATGAATGATAAATAGAGAGTTTAGCTATGCGTGTTGACGTCTCCATCTCCAATGCGAGACATGTGGACTTGCACCTATGGTCTGGGGCTTCTAAATAGGTAATGACAAGTTAGATAAGTTTACTTAGGTATTCGGTTCTTTTTTCCCTCACGACTCTTTTTTTATACCCAAAATGTAGCTGCAGGAAAATGCCGGTTTGTTCATATTTCCAGGCTCATGTCGTGGGGTGTACTTTGGCACTGTCCAATCCCATCCCATCTGACCCCGAGTAAGGTGACATACATGAAAGACACAAGCTCCCGGCAATACGATATTCACGATTCCTAGGTAATGCGTTGGAGGTAGAAGTACGACATATACTAGAAAATATATAACCTGAGTCTGAGGTCCTCTGCAACCAAGCGTACGGGAAAGACATACTGAAAATGGCTAAAATTGGTCAACTAGACTGGTTACATTTATTTACGCTACCAATGATAGGCGATGATCAGGTATCGGGTATCGCTGCTTTCTGCTGGATGCATATGCTCGATATAGCAAAGACTAATGCAGATAGAGGGGTCGATAATTATGGGGGATTGGGGGGGAAGGAGACGTCAACCAGTGAGTCCAGGCAGGACCTTGCCCGTGTGTAGGCACCGACTCGCAAACGTCACTGTGCCCCATTCGTCAAGCGTGTACCGGCATGAGACTTGCGGAGCCAAGAGGGTACATGGACAAATACCTCTGAGGCTACACAAAAATAGGCTAGAGCGTATGTACCGGCGGCTCTTAAGCTGAGTATATACTACTTACAAACATACAGTAATACTCACAGCGACTTTATGTACCTAATCTCTACCTAAATCTCAGCAACATCTCAGGGCTGTTTGTTAGGGGTTCCGGGGGAGCAGGTTACTGCTAGGTCTTGTGTATCTTGTACCTAAAGTAGCGCTGCAGCAGAGCAACCAGCTGGCTGTACAGTGCAAGCCTGCGGGTCCCTTTTTTTGGTTTTGGTTTTGGGTTTAACCTTCCATAGCTTCCATTGCTTGCATCACCTCAGGCCCTGTCTACCCTAGGTAGGTACTATGTAGTTCGGGTCTCTTGGGCAAATGACAAACGACATCCATCATCAACCTTTTTTTCCCCTTCTCTTCCACTTTCCATCCCACAACCAAGTAATCATAACAACCAACTTTCTTCTCATCAATACCGACGGCGGCTCTATTTTCTTTATTGCCAGTAACCTGAACCGGCACGCACCTGTGTTTTCTGCCTTACATTTATTTGAGAAGTCCAACATCGTTTCGGTCTCTTTTTCTTGTCTACCCACCCCTCGCAAAGGCGACTACACACAAAAATCCGCTGCTGCAGGGTCCGGAGCAGCGCGCTTCGCGAAGTAGCCTTATCATCATCACATCATCGTTTGCTCGACCCATCGCTGCATCACCAGACATCGAGTCAAACCCGGCCAACTCCCAGCCACTAATCCATTACATACAAACATACTACACACTCCAGTAATTCCTGGATTCTCAGACGACGATATGCCAGGCAAAACACCTCATTCAAACGGCAATGAGCCTGTTGAGAATGGTATTAGGAACAACCAAGATGTCGACATGACCGACGAGAAGTCTTCGCTCAAGAACAAGGGCAAGAAGGGTGCTAAGGAGGGTGAGGATATGACTGTTGTTGTGCCCCCTTCCAAGACCACAAAACAATCTTCCCAACCGCCGCCCGCCGATGCTGATGGGGATGTCGCCATGGACGAATCAGATAAGGCCGAGGAGGAAGTGAAGGTTGACCCTGTTACTCAGGCTATCGCAGGTAATTTTGACAATATCTCCAGATCCGATCTAATGGATGCACTAGGCTAGAAGACATTCCTAATCACTGTCTGTATTGCAGATATTAAGAGCAACTTCGCCTTGCTCGACCGTGCCATAGCACTATTCGACGCCAGATTCTCTCTCCGAGCTCTACGGTCTATCTCCTCCCTCCGGAAACGTCTTACTCCCGATATTCTAGCACAGGCCATCGCCGAGACCTTCCCTCCCACAAGTCCTTCGGCTACGGTTGCCAAGCAGCTTCTGACTGCTGTTGGCAAGCCAGATGTGCCTCTCGGGCGCCCCTCTAGCACCGAGATGGAGGTGGACAGTGAACCCAAGACTCAGACGAAGAACGGCGCCAAGAAGGAGAACAAGGATGTTATTCCCGAGATCGACATCTTCCTGAGCATCTTGATTCAGGTCTACCTGTTCGATAGCAAGCAGTTCCAGCTGGGCGCTGAGTTTTCCAAGTATCTCTCCGACCGAATCCACTCTCTGAACCGCAGAACTCTGGATCCGCTTTCCGCTAAGGCTTATTTCTACCAATCTTTATTCTGCGAGCAGCTCGCTCCTCTGCCACCCTCTCCCCAGTCACCTATCGTTAGCCTCCGACCGATTCTCCTGACTGCACTCCGAACTGCCGTGCTGCGCAAGGACATTGACACGCAGGCATCGGTTATCGTTCTCCTACTCCGAAATTACCTCCTGACATCGCACATCTCGCAGGCTGATCTGCTGGTATCCCACACTCAGTTTCCCGAGAATGCGGCCAACAACCAGGTTGCCCGCTTCCTGTATTACCTCGGTCGCATTCGGGCGATCCAGCTACGATACACAGAGGCCCATGAGCATTTGACAGCTGCCACGCGGAAGGCACCGGCGAGTGCTTGCGCCCTAGGATTCGCCCAGAATGCTACGAAACTTCTCCTCGTGGTCGAGTTGCTGATGGGCGACATTCCCGAGCGTGCTACCTTCCGAATCCCCAGCATGGAGCAAGCCCTCCACCCCTACTTCCTCCTCGTGCAGGCTGTGCGTGTGGGCAACCTAGAGGATTTCGAAACGACGATTGCCGCACACGACGAGACTTTCCGTCGTGACGGTACATACTCACTCATCTTGCGTCTTCGCCAGAACGTCATCAAGACGGGTATCCGTATGATGAGCTTGAGCTACAGCCGAATCTCGCTGCGCGACATCTGCATCCGTCTACACCTCGGAAGCGAAGAGAGCGCGGAGTACATTGTGGCCAAAGCGATCCGTGACGGTGTCATCGAGGCAACGTTGGACCGGGAGAGAGGGTTTATGAAGAGCAAGGAGGTTGGAGATGTATACGCAACCCGTGAGCCTGGTGAGGCTTTCCACGACCGTATCAGAGCATGTCTTGCACTACATGATGAAAGTGTTAAGGTATGTTGCCTTTTTTTTTCTTCTCGAGATTTACTTTCACGAATGATTACTAATTTAAACTTTTCTATAGGCTATGCGTTTCCCGATGAACCAGCATCGTCTCGAGCTCAAGAATGCGCAGGAGGCACGCGAGCGTGAGCGTGAAATGGCTAAGGAGATACAAGAAGGAGACCTAGACGAGGATGACCTTGGCGGAGACTTTGATGGCATGTAAAGTATGGAAGCATATGTATTCTGGAATGGGAGGGTCTCGCCATGGCCGCCGTCGTCTTCTCCTTTTTTTTTCACCCCGAGTCTTTAATGGTTCTCTCTGAATGCTAGGCCCAGGACGGGAAACTAACATCGGAGGGAAGGGGGGAAGAAGAGAGGCTTGGTGGAGAGAGAGGGAGAGTGGAGGAAGAATTATGTAGGTTGATAAGAGCGCAAAAAGGGTAATTACTACATTATCATGCGAGCGCGCACAGGCCCAGCATAAAAAAACATTCATCAGCACAACAACCCCTTGTATTAGATATGACAGTCTTCTTTTTATTGCTTTTTTTTCCTTCTATTTTATTCCTCCTGTTGCTTTCCGCGTTCCCTCTTTTTACCTACACAAAAAAATATGGAGGGAACTTTCTAGTGCGATGTTGGTGAATGATTTGGTAGATGCGAAATATGATGTGGTCCCGGGTAGCTAACTACTAAACTGATGGGAGGTTGTAATGAGACGAACCACCCCTTAGATATATATATATATATATACTAAGTACAATCGATGCTTGTTACTGCTACTTGTGACTACTACTATGGTTGTTTGTCAGAAGATATGATATATGATATGTGATGATATTCTTTGTTGTGCTATGATTTAGGTTAGGTTAAATGGTTACGTCGTATATAAATGTGATGATTGATGGATGTGGTGGTATTGTGTTGCCGTGTACATATTGGATTAAACCTTAGATATGAACTTGTAACTAGGTTAACCTGGTTGTAGTCAAGTCCGAGTCATGACAATCGTAGCATGTGTTTGATCCGATTCACGTGAAACTAAGAGTAGGTATGCGTGGCCCGTTACGTACATGAATACTACTACATGTACCTAGGTTGTCTATGTAGGTAGCCGTAGGGTAATGGTGTAGGCCAATCAATATAGGATGAAATGAAATAAGGTTTGCAGATACTATGTATGGTCAATATTACCTAACCCCATCATTACCTAACCTAGAGGTATCTACCTCCATTAACCCCCTGGTCTCAGAAGTATCCGCTGGTTGCTCCTATGGGTGTCACGTGCCTGTGCAAAGTCGGAGGGTTTTGAGCGGATTTCCCGTTACGTAATCATGACGGACTTCGTCGCCGAGCAGCTTCACAAACTTTAACTTCTTCCACTTCTTTGATATAGTAACTATCCTCTATCAACCTGTCTTTTTCATGGGGGCTCAAGATCGGAATGGCCCCGCAAAAAAGAAAAAGACCTCACGATGTCGCAGCTGCAGAATTGCAAGCTCCTGCTCCCGCTCCCACGCGTCGCGCTACACGACATAATCCCTTGCCTGCGCCCGCCGCTGAACCCGCATCGCAGCCGGAACACCAGTTAAGAAGCGGTCGCGTACGCGCCAGTGCAGCTGAAAAAGATGCTCTCGTCGAATTGGACCCTGTCGAGCCGAGGGTGAAGAAGAATGACGCGTTGAAGCCGACCCCTGTTCCGACGGCGACAGCGACAGCTCCGACAGCCCCGACACGGCAGACAAGAACTACGAGACACTCGGCCGGTAGTGAGACCGCCTTGATAGCCCCTACAGATCTGGACAAGGAGGCGGAAAAGCAGCAGAGAAGCACACGACAGTCTACTCCCCCGAGAAAAACAGGGAAAGCTCTTCGTTCGCCGAGGCAGCATGCGCCTGCGCCCCAGAACGAACGTCCTCTTCCTCGAGTTGGATCATCAGAACCGTTGCCACATCATGAGCCGACACAGCTAGAGACGCAACCGCCCTCTCTTCCACCGAAACACCGCACTCATCCCCTAAAACCCCCTCGACATGGACCCAAGTCTACCACCACATCAGCAGCAGCAGCAGCACCAGGGACAGCAACCCCCAAGAAACTCACCACCTCCGACAAACCATCCAAGCCCGCACCTCCACCATCCACCCCGCGCTCGGACCGCAACATCGATAAGGTCGTGCTGGGGAACATATGCTTCCGGGCGTGGTACCCGTCGTACTACGGGAAAGAGGTGCTGGGGGATGTGTCGGGCAACAATAACAACAGCAACAGCAACTCATCGTTCTCGTCGTCATCTAACACAACGACAAACGTAGCCGGCGAGGGGGTAGGCGGCAAGAATGGCGGCAAGCACCTCCGCGACCCGCCTATGCTCGACCGCCTCTACGTGTGCCCCTGCTGCTTCAAGTACGCGAAGGAGCTCGTGCTGTGGTGGGAGCACGTGCGCTGCTGCGAGACAAAAACCCCGCTCGTGCCCGGGCGCAAGGTGTATACCCATCCGAAAGGCGGCGGCGCGAAGAAGGGCGGTGTTAGGGTCCCGGTGGCGGGGGGCAGGGGGAAGAAGAAGGGCGAGGGGAAGATGGGGGAGGAGGAGGAGGCGGGCGAGTGGAGCGTTTGGGAGGTTGATGGGGAGAAGGATGTGGTGAGTGTTTCTTGCTTGCTTGTTTTCTTTTTACGAAGGCATTGTGCCGAAGCTAATATGTATATTGTACAGCTGTTCTGCCAGAACTTGTCGCTGTTCGCCAAGCTGTTCCTCGACAACAAGTCGGTCTTCTTCGACGTCACCGGGTTTAACTACTTCCTCCTAGTCTACACCCCGCCAAACCTCTCCTCATCATCACCCTCGACAAGCAATCCCGCTACGGCGCAAACCACGACTACGGACCCGTCGCAAATATTCTCTTCTTCACCACCGCAACACGAACAAACACAACCCGCCCCCCTCTCCTCCTCCTCACCCCCGCCAACGACACCCTCGTTACCGTTAGTGTCATCATCATCATCATCATCATCACCTCCTTTCATTACTACCTTCTCCCCCTCGCTCCTTAAGCGCCCCCAGATCGTAGGCTTCTTCTCCAAGGAGAAGATGTCGTGGGACAACAACAATCTCGCGTGCATCCTCGTATTTCCCCCCTGGCAGCGCAAGGGCCTCGGCGCCCTGCTCATGGGTGTCTCCTACGAGATCTCCCGCCGCGAGGGCATCCTCGGCGGCCCCGAGAAACCAATCTCCGAGCTTGGTAGGAAGGGGTATAAGCGCTTCTGGGCCGGGGAGATTGCTAGGTGGCTGCTGGGGCTGGATGTTGGTGGGAGTGGGGATGGGGGAGGAGCAGGAGAGACCCTCGTCGATGTAGAGATGTGCGCCCGCGCTACCTGGATCGTGCCCGAGGACTGCCTCGCCGTGCTCCGCGACATGGGCGTCGTGGAGAAAACGGAGGCAGGCGTGGGACCGAAAGGTGTGGGGACGGGGGCGGGAGCGGTGGCTGGCGCGAATCACACCTCTTCCTCCGCTTCTGCATTGTTGCCTAATCCTCAGAATAGCAGTACTAATTCAGCAGCTGCTACTACTCCCTCGTCTCTAGTTCCTACCGCGGCGGCGTCGGCGATGGATGTCGACGAACAACAGCACCCGGGGACTACGGATCCGGATCCGGAAGCGAGGAAAGAGGAGGGGGCGGGATCGGGGACGGCTCTCGTCCCGCGCGTGAGGATCGATAAGGAAGCCGTCAGGAAATGGGTCCGCGATCATGGCGTTGAGCTTAGTCGCACGTGCGACCCGGGGGGGTTTGTCGAGGGATATGCGGTTAAGAATGGTGGGGGGATGGGTGCGGGGGGGAAAGGGAGTGGGAGTGGGAGTGGAGGGGGGGGAGGAGGTGGGAAGGCGGAGGGGGAGGGGGATGAGGTGGGGGGTGGGGAGTAAGAGGGGGAAGGGGATATAGGATAGGGGGTAGGAAGTAAGAGGGGGCAAGAGAAAGAAGGAGGGAAGACGAGGCGAGAGGATAGAAAGGGGTAGGTAAGGAGGGAATCATTGCAGAGTATGCCTACCTACTTAATGTTTATAAGTCAGATACATGGAATGGAATATATTGTAAATACATAGCAAAAAATGGGTCGAGCTGGTATCTGGAGTTTTATTCTTTGATCGTGATTTTTTTATAAGAGGGTAGAGTAGAGGGGATATGGAAGGTAGGTTATATATATCTCCGTCCGCCCCTGTGTATATACATTATCCTAAGCATGATATAGGTAGAATGGCAGTGGAATGGTATCAGAAAAGAACGCGATCCTACACAAACTAGGTTAGACCACTTGTCGTGACGTGGGCTTTGAATGGGGGCTGCGCGAACTACGCAACGCGGTGTGATCTGTCGGCATGCGAATACTTGGTTCTGTGTTCGAGGCTAAGCTCAGCTCCTCGCAACACTTATGGATATTGTGAAGGCATTATTTGAAGGGCTTCAGTGGCATGGAGTGTAGGTTGGTTTGTGGTGACTACGAAGACGGGGGGTTGATGGGATGGGATGGGTTAGGATATCGGAAGTGCAAAGGCTGATGGAACCTAGACCACCTTGACCGACGCCACAGCCTGCCTACACTGCATTCCAGCGGAAGAACCACGTGACTGGGTCAACGTCTAGCAACATAAAAAAGGGGGGAAGAAAGTGCTGAAATAGGTGGTAAGGGGTATCTGTCAAGGTACAGGTACAAGGTGCATCCGCAGCTACATGCATATAAGGAACAGGTCCTCCCCTCACCCAGAGATAGAAGTTCACCTACTTAAGCAACCTCATAGCCTCATTTCAACAGAAAGGGGTTTTTTTTCGTGGTCTGCTCTTGAAGGTCTTTGATCAAGCGGGGCTACACACGAGAAAGCACTCGCGCGCGTTGGAGCGTGGAGGGATGGGCTTTGTGGAAGACTACGGTTGGGGAGACGGAAACAGAAGCACATGCTCCGGTGCAGGATATAGATTATTCGTATACAAAACTTGACATCAGAAGAGAGGAGCAAAAATAATTCTCATAGATTTTTATTTTTTTATTTGTTTTTTTTTTGGTTCAATGCAGAGTTAGCTTACATGACCTGGCCTCACGGTAACGCCTAAGCTCGATTCTAGCAGGAAAAAGAAAAAGAAAAAGATAAACGCCGTTCCCTATGCAAGTATGCTCGACAATCGTTGCTGTAACCTTGCTGGCCTCTGCACGGATAGGTCTTCCAGCTGAAATGCGGTTGCGAAACCGACGCCTCTAGAATGTCGAAAAAGACCCCGATGTCTCCCCACCTCGAGTTAGGTCATATCACCACCATCATCATCTGCCCCGTGCTTCCGGACATGGCGTGCTTTCCTCTATCGGCGTTGGTTAGTAACGAATGGACAGGCTTAGAGAGTAGGACTCGGAAGTGGTCGTTTACCTGATCGTGAAGGTCCCAGAAAGCCAGTTCGGGGGGGGAGTGCTTGCAGCAAATAGACATTAGAAAAAAAAGTGATGACAAGTCGAATCGTAACGGGTCGTTTCAAGATCTCTCTCGTGGTAGTAAATTAGTGGTGGTGGTGGTGGTGGGCGAAAGGCGGTGTTTTCCAGACAACCTGATGAATAAAGGGTCTCCGAACTCGACGTGGCAGATACGTATGCGAGGAAGGGCCCGGCGAGAAGGTACCATGGCGATGGGGGGCCGGCAGCACGCAGATGTTAGGTGTAGTGAGGTTGCTGGAAACAAGCCGACGAGTGAAACCCCGTGGAGGGGTAAAGTGCCAGCTATCCCCATCACAAGTCGGTCGATGACTACGCGCCGTATCGTGAAGCACGGGAACGCCTCGAGTCGATAGGCCGGACCTGTAGATGCCGCCCGAGAAGAATAAATGCGCACAAGCCCGACCACGTCTCCATCGATCTCCGGACCTCTGGTCTCGGCGTTTCTCCATCCCTTTACCCTCCCCGCCTATCCATCGCATCCTATCCACCCATCCTCAACACAGACACATTACAAAGAAGCGAATACACACATCAAACCCTCTCTCCACCCCTCTTATGCCCTCGCCCCCGCAAACGCCGGATGATGGCGCGCATGCCCGTTGCGGGCGGCGAACTCGTCGAGCTCGATGTGCTGCTGCTGCGCCTTGAGCAGGCGCTCGACCTTGCGCACGGAGCGCGCGTGCAGCACCGACAGCACCGCCGCGACGCCCAGCAGCGCCGCGATCAGGATGAACGTCGCGAGCCACACCGGGTTGATCGGGTCGATGTACGTGTTCGCGATGGGGCCGCGCTTGCTCGCCGGCTGCGCGTGGGTGGAGTGGGTGAAGCAGAAGAGGAGGAGGAGGAGGGGAAGGGGGAGGGGGAGGGGGGCAGACATGGTGGTGGTGGGAAGAGGAGCGGAGGGGAGGAGGAAGAGGGATGGTGATATAACGGGATGGTTAGGTAGGTTGGATGAGTACACTAGAAGGCGCTGCGACCTACGTCTAGGTATGCTAACCTAGCGTTATCCCGAGTAGATAGACGGGTACATATGAAGATGATGTAAGTCGGATATATTCACCACTGCTTTTTTTCTTTTTTTTTAGTGTCGGGAATCTTTTCTTTTCTTTTCTTTTCTTTTCTTTTTTTTTTTTTTTTTTTACTTAGACGCGAAGACCATCGACAGTTGAGTTTCTTAGATCCATCGAATTGAGAAGTGAAAAGGAAAGAGGGAACGTTAATAAAGTCTAGTGGAGAAATTAAAAAAAAGGGGGACGAGAGTGAGAGAGTGAGATTGGCGAGATGTTGTAATGTGGAGTGTAACCTGTTTTAGTGTGTTGTTGATGAATAGGTATCGTAGGTGATGGGTTATGATAAAATAGAGAGCACCACCAACATATGGGGATTTCAGGGTGTTTAATTGGTCAGAGCTTCTTTTTTTTTTTCCTTCTTCTAATTCCTCCTTTATACTATTTTCTTTCTATTTTCTGCTCAGGTAATTTGCTGTTATACCCAGTATAAATATGAGCAAATAAGCATTGTAGGTTAAGTTAGGTACTTTGTGTAAACAACTAACCTAGTAAATTACTACCTATGGAGGTTACATAGGTACTTCAATTGACGCGACGGGCTACTACGCGGGTAAAAGGGGAAATCATTTCACATATCCGGGCAGATGACATGTAAAGTAAACACAAGACAACGCGGAGTGTAGCATCCTATGTTATTGTTCCTTGGCCTTTTTTAAGGTAGGCCTTAAAAAAAACCTAAAGCCACGAAACTTGGCTCCCAGGAACATTGGATAATAGATTAACCTATACAACTAATGGATGCAACATAGTCTCTGCCCCATGCAATTTGTGATTATGAATCAACCCGAAACCAGAAAACAAGAAATGTACCGTGGGAAAAAACTCGGTACCTATCCGAATGGTAACATGTGATGTAGGATAAAATACGTACACAGGTACACTAATTAGGTACCGTACCCCTGGATAATCTGGGGGGACGTTGTTTAAGTCAGGAAAAGTTAGACCGGGACTTTGGAAGTATGTATGTAGGTATGTATAAACAAGAAATTCTCTCCTTCTTTTTTCCCCATCCTTTCCCCATGGTCGAACAATCGCAAAGCATACGTATAAGCATTTCTAATGGTTCGTATTGTTATGCATGTAATTTCAATCAGATGCTAGCGCCGGATCATGAATCAGGTAAGATCTAGTATAATAAAGTACGCAACCCCCTGTACGGAGTAACATTATGTCTCTTATACCACAATTCATTGCAAGTGAATATTGAATCGTGCGCCGATTGTGTATGTACACATCCGGGTGGCTTGCATAGTCTAGACTCAGGTAATCCCAAGAGTTGATCTTATTGGACGCTGTCTAAACCTCTCCCCCCTGGTAATGATTGATTTGAACCCAACACCATGATGTTTCATGCACGATTGATTGGTGGTTCCAATTATAACCAATTATATAGGTAGGTATATACAGTTAACCTAAGGGCCTAGGTTAGATGTCTCTTCACGCAAGACATATCCCAGACTTTTTATGATATATTTCTATAATGAAACATGAGAAGGGGGGGAATCGCTGGCCTTATGATACTAACCTACAGGTTGACTCTCTTGACTAGCACATACTTGTAGAAGACCAGTAATCTAGGGGGCACACTAAAAACTCCAATGCTTCCCTCAAACATGTGTAAGCATAACAAGTAAATAGCTTCATGTTTCTCTGCAAAGTGTCGTGATATCGTAACATACTAACTAACACACCAAGTAACACACCATAACCTATACCTATCCCGTCTCTCTCTCTCTCTTTCTCTCTCTCTCTCTCTCTCTCTCTCTCTCTCTCTCTCGATCACCCACCCATTCACGTAGGGTACCCTACTTCGCCCCGCCCAGCCCCAGCTCCCTGATAATGATATCCGCGGCCTTCTCGCCGATCAGGATAGCCGTGTTATTGGTGTTGGACCCGATGTTGGCGGGCGCGATGCTCATGTCGGCGACCTTGAGCCCGCGCACCCCGTGCACGCTGAGGTCCGCGTCCACCACCCCGAGGTCGCCGCGCGGCGCCATCTTGGCCGTCCCCAGCGAGTGCCACGTCGTCTGCACGGTCTCCCGCAGCCACTGCCTGATCGCCGCGTCGTCCTCTTCGGTGTACGCGATGTCGGCCACCGCCCCCTTCTCCCCCGTCGTGAACGGGTTCGCGTCTCCGATCTCGAGGCGCACGCACGCCGCTGCGCTGTCCGCCGCGAACTGCGGGTGGCAGCCCGGTACTTCCCCGCGGTACGTGCTCACTGTGGTGGTGGGGAGTTAGCACGAGCCCCTGAGCTATGTAGGGTGGGCAGGTAGGTAGTAGCCAGAAGAAGGGTTCTTATGGGGAAATATTCAACTTACTGCGCCGCACGATCTCGCGCATCTTTTTGTATGCCCACACTTGCTTCGTTATATCCACCTCGCCCGGGTCCCCGAAGTACCCGACGTCGAAGTCGAGCGGGTCGTTGGGCGACGGCCCCGTGATGTGCAGGTGGCCGCGTGAGTACGGGTACGCCGTGCAGTTACCCATTGTGATGTATTGGATGGGCTCATCGGCGAGCGCGGGAGGCCCGATGTACCTGCGTGTGTTTACATGTTAGACGGTGGACAGGACCGGAGTGGGAGGTAGGTAGGCAAGTCAATATGCATTACACGTACACCTGGATCATAGCCATGATGAACAAAGGCCGGTTCGGCTTGTCCTTATAGTCCTTCACCCAGGCGGCCCGGAAGGTCTCTCCCAGGCCGAGGGTCTCCTCCTCCGTCGGGCGCAGCTTGGCGGCCATGTCGATCGAGTTCCAGCCGAGACGGGGTTCTTTCCGCTCCCGCGCCGCCTCGAGCGACACCCGCCCCAGGATCACGTCGTCGATCGTCTGGTCCGGCCGCATCGACGTCCGGAACGGGTACAGCGTCAGATGGTGGTCCTGGTAGTCATATCCCACGCCGGGCAGGTCCTGTACTAGCGGCACGCCGGCACGCTCTAGCACCGGCGCGGCGCCGATCCCCGACCGCTCGAGCACCGGAGGAGTACCGCACGCCCCGCACGAAACGACGACGAGCTTGCGCGCGCGCACTGCAACGTTGATGAGTCAGTAATTACCACATTGGGGAACCTTTCCTCCCCCTTTGTACCCCTGTACGCATGCCCCTGCGTCTTCGGGAGAGCGTAAAACTCATACGCCCCCGTCCCTGATAAGCAGTTTTTTTTCGCTCCCGAGACAACAGGACCGAAAAGGGGAGAAGGGGAATGGATGAAACGACTTCCCGAAATAATCACTTACCAGTGCGCCGCTCCCGCCCCGTAGCATCGGGGTTGAACTTGGGATTGGGCGCGTACTCGACGGCGCTGGCGCGCTTCGCATCCCCGTCGTCCTCGAAGAGCACGCGCACGACCTGCGCCTCGACGACGACGTGCAGGTTCGGGTGCTTGCCGTCGCGCAGGCGCGGGTGCACGTACGCGTGCGCCGTGTCGGAGCGCACGCCCTCGGGCGACACGTAGCGCCACCAGCGCTGCCAGCCGTCGTTCCGGTCGAGGTCCTGCAGGTCCTTGACCTCGCGGCAGCCCGTCGCCGCCGCCGCGCGCAGGAAGTCGTCTTCCGTCTCCACGGAGCGGAACGGGCCGGAGGACACTCGCACGGGACCCGACGTCCCGTGGAGAGACGGGTCTCCCGGACCGTCGTAGGTCTCGAGCTGTGGTTGGGTTGGTGGGGCTTAGCTTCAGGGGGTTCTTGTTCTAGAGGATGTAGAGCTTGTAGTGTTGGGGTGGGAAATGGGGGAAGGGATGGAGTTGCTACACGGAAATGACGCAAAACAATGCTGGATTGTGTAAGGATGGATACGGGGAAAGATGTAGGTTACCTTTCTGAGGAACGGTATTAGTTCGTCGGTTGACCAGCCTGGTGTGTTCCACGAATCGAAATCATCGCGTTGCGCCCGGGTATACCTAATTATATAAGTTAGGCTACACACGAACGGGGGTATTATTGCTCTCTAGTGTAATCTATGTGATCACCTCTGTCACATTTCTCTTATACCAGTAGATCTCAAAATTTCCAGCTCAGGAGGAGAGGATAAGATTTCACCACTACCTGAGCCACTCTCACTTACATCATAAAGTTGACCGATGAGCCGCCACCGAGGACATTCCCGGCGGGCACGATAGACTCGCGACCCGATAGGTATTGCGACCTGGTTGCTTTATATAATATTGTCGTCTTCGAATCAGGGAGCAGATGTATGGGGCACAATGCCGGCGTAGTTATGCTCAGATCATCGTAATTGTCTGCACCACTCTCTATTACGAGAACGGAGAGACTTGGGTCTGCCTCAGCTAGACGTCCGGCGACCACGCAACCAGCGGTTCCACCTATAGGGTTTTCATTCTCGTTAGCTAGGCATTGGTATTGACACGACTCTTATGGATGGCGAAGGGTAGCTCATAGCCTCATAGCTAATTACGCGTGGATACCATATCCTACGTACCTCCAGCTATAATGACATCGACCTCCTCGATGTCGTTGTCGAGACTCTTGTATAAACCCATTTTTATCTGCTGCGTAAGAGGGCGAGTGATAACGTCTGTGTCGAGACAGGCATACTGAGAAGAGGAGGCGATGCGGTGTAATATATGTGATTCCAATATGCTCATTTCCGTACACTTTTATTCCAAACGACGATACCACCTTACGGTGCCCCCCGGAGACGGGAAGACATTCATGTTACTCAAGCCAAGCTGTTAGAGGTGGTGCTATTGGCTTATGCCTTTGGCGTAAACGCACATATACGGCTCGGGCGTGTCGACCCCGCGCCTCGATCACCAATAGTTTTGGTCAGATTCCGCCTTTCCGCGTCGTAAGGAGAGCGTATATAGACACTCGGAGGCGGAAGGCTAAGAGAGTGGAATGGCCAAGCGTGTGGTTACTAGTGAAAGTGTGATACTACCCTGTGGGAACGCGGGGATGAGTTGATAGAGACTAAAATTTATACTTTCTTTTTGCCGCCCCCTATTGCCCTTGCATGATTTCTAATCGATGAGGAATATGGATTTCCTTATCTTACATAATTATTCTTTCTTGTCTCACACGTAGGTTACCATTCAACCACAATTCGGACTGACTAGGTAGGTATATGGGCTTGTCGTATGGCAGAGTGAGACGCGTGGCATAGTTTCAATGCGGCTTTTTTGCAACCCGAAAAGATAGAATACCGCCGCTCATGAGTGTCGAAGGGTGTATTCTACTGCGTGGATGTGGAAACTTCAAGTCTTGTATAAGCGGTATGGTCAGAGGCTGCCAGGGTGAATCAACTAACCTAGTCAACATAGTCCGAAGGAGTATATGCCTACTAGCGTGGTTGTATATCAATGCTAGAGATGCTACGTGTTCGGCAAAATTTTCCTATCCACTTCAACGATGATCTGGGTCTGACGTTACAATTGAATTGATTATCTAGTGTTCTTTTTCTACTATCTGTTTTGTGAAAATATTGTGTAAACAGCTTCCGTACGGACTAACCCTAATGCCCACACTCTAGGGTCAGCATGTGGTTGATATCTCCGTCGAAGACACGCTGGTAAGTGATAATGGAAATGCATATACTCTTGGTACTCTCGATTGAGTATCACTATATGAGCCTGCTATCTAGCCTCCATAAGACTATGGAATCATATACTCGAGCGAAAGCTATGGTTCGTGATGGGGAACTGCAATCTCGATTCTAACCCTGTTCTGTTCATTATTATCCAAGACTACTCTCAACCGGGTGCGAACTCTCCTCGCTTCCTTTGCGTCTAGTATTACATCCCGCCAATCCCCACTCGTGTGATAGTTGGGGTTTTGTTGGGCCTTTCGTGCCATGGCGAGCTCCAGATCCATGAACCCTTTGTCAGCGAGGCGATCATTCCTTTCCAGTTTAAGGTTGCGGAAAGAGGGCGTCACTTGGACCGTGAGGTATACCGTTTTCAGTGATTTGAATTGAGAAAACGTGTTATAATCAAGGCTTGAGAGATTTGTGCCTTGGTCGATGATATAAACAGCGAGGTGTTTGATATTCGCGATCCAATGATTCTCCATAGCAGGCATGGGAATTCGTCTGTTAATATAGCGATAGAGTGATCTGAAGCGATCGCGGTATCGGTAATTGCCTGTGTGGAAGAGAAAAACATCCCTTTCGAAGTTCACCCAAGTATGAAATGTCCGGATTGGGGGAGCACTACAACATTGGGAGTCAGTAATAGTTGTCATATTGGGTGAATCATTTACTGTTAAGACTGTGTCTTGGGAGCCAAACCTCCTACGAACTCATACGTCTAGCCATTATAGGCAGTTTTGAATACCGGTCCGGCAGAAACAGGCTAGAAGGAGGAAATAAACTACTTTTAAAATTACTCACAATGAAGGCCCCCGTGCCAAAACCATCGTGAGAGAAACACTATTTGAAAGCCTGGAAATACCAACGAGGTTTATCTTGTGCTCCATTGGATCTAGAGCACTTTCGTCTCCATAGTTTGCACTCCTAGACGTATCGTAGGCTAAATAACCTAATCCCGCATGGAGTGCACCATAGGCTCGTCCAATAGCTTCAAGAACGAAGTAGTGGTGGAATACGGGCTGGTTTAGGCGCTAGAATCCCCAGACCATAAGCTGAATCTCTGGTGGAAGCATGTAGAAAAAACGGAATCGGTTTAAGGGAGGCTGTACGGTAGGTTGCATAGCGACTCGTTTCTGTTTTCCCGTTTACTGCAGAAGCAACCGGGAGGGCCGAATAATGTATGTGAGTGTTGTAAGATAAAATATTGATTCTGTTTTCTAAAGTAGTGATTGCGATGGATATTGGGATGTGGATGAGGATGAATGTGGCTATCATATCATACCTTAGCGACTAAAAGGTGAAAGATCATCGATCCATGATAGGGAGGTGTGAGGCTTCGGGAACGTACAGGGACTGTAAAGGAGGAGCGTCTCAACATGATAGGCCATAAATTTATTTGGTTCTCATGACCTTAACGCCTCAGTAAATATATGCAAGCGCCCTCTTATGATATCATATACCATGCCTGAGCTTTATAGACAAGATAGCAAGTGCTAAGTCACTACACTGGAGATGCCTTGGTTTAATCCGTATAATATACACCTTCCGTCGTTGCCCCCTTTCTTTCCTTCTTTGCTATCCATAAAAGCCTCACGAGCTAACAAACCTTGAGTAAAAAAGTCAAGCACCTGAGAGCTACTTTATCTCACCTTCTGTCATTATTAATAATCATGGCTGGAACGGTACTTCATCTATTTGGACAATAGACAGATTACTGAAATACCAACTCCATCCAAGGTGACCTCTCTTGGCCGCGAAACCTTCTCTGGTCCGATCATATAGCAATTGTATACTGATAAATGAGAAATCTTCAGAATTCCTTTCCATCTGACGGGCGCAAGCTCATAATAAACGGACATGAAGTTATATTCATCTTCCGTGCAATATATAATTACTTACTACATGAGAGCAATATTTTACCTAGCTCAAAAGTGCCGCGATAATCACCATAAAGCTGTGGCAACTTCTTATACGATGTGTTAAATTAGATTGAAGCATATACTATAGAGGTTACACAAGTTATAACGAACTCAAACGTCAATATCTATTAAGAGGAATATAGCTAGTGTACCTACTAAGGCTGAAATTATTCACGGTCAGAGTACCGTTTGTAAGACATAGAGAGGCAAGGAGAATGAGGAGGATGACAAGAGTGATGAATAACAGTAAACATGAGCTCCATTATTTCCATCTTAACCTTTGAATTGTATAAAAGTGCCTATCTAGATAGGACTGCCAAATATCAAACTTTTCTTATAGTGTAATCTGCGAGAGTGAATAATGCAGTACATCCCCTACTTTACCACGCAGAGACCTGTGGCATGGCTGATTACGTAGTGTCTGCAATTTTCCCTGCGAAACTTCAAGCCTCAAGGTCGCGGCGATGCCGCCTGAAGGCTCTATCGAGAGACCTGCATATATTGCTACTCAAATTCAATATTCACTGAATCAATAAGCCCCTCTCGATGGTGGAGCCTATTATGATAGGATAGGGGGACTCGGGCTTGCCGCCCGTGTGGTCGTACCGTCTATGTTTAGTATATTCTGGTGCAACAACCTCACTCGTAGCTCCCGCCCGGCCGAATAGGTATAGGTATAGGGATACCGAGAATTCGGATACCCAACCGGAAAATTATTACCTGAGACTTCTATAGATACATGTGGACCGGCGTTTCTAAAGCCACCTGATATCTCTTGTGATAGGGTCGGTTTTTGGGTACATCACCGGGGAATCCGACGATGTTTTCTGCGTGCATTCTTGCTACCAAACCCTGCTGGATAAAAACACTGATAATAGTAGGTCTGGAAATAATCGCTATATGGCTATGATATATGATCTACACTACACTAAATGTCTTTGCCTTGTATTACCAGCTCGCTAGCACAGCTTTTTTGGTTCACCTCCTAAACTATGAAGAACTATGTAGATGTAGAGCGGTATCCGGAAGCAAGGGGGTGCATGATCCCTAACTATAAACCCATGCCTAGAATTCATATCCAGTTTATCATTCGTTAGGGACGTTATGGTTAGTAAAGGCCCCCTTATATTTCTTCAGTTTATTGATGTCCCTTGCAGAACTGTTATTGAGCTCTACCTTCCAAAAATATAAGGTTGGATAACAGTACTGTCTTACCAAATCCTTAGATTCCGTTGTCGTGATGATTTAGTTCACAATAGCTCTTTCAATGTAATATATTTTGCAAACCCATAGCTCTTAAGGAGAAAGAGCTATTCTGAGTGCTCAACCATTGCTGGCAAGTCCATCTATACGATCCGAAGGGTTCCTTTGAAAACCATCATATTACGTGACCAATTCCCTCTCGAACTAGGTAGTCTAATCTCGAACCCTCGTCCTGGCAAATACAGCGATCGATATCTATCCCCGAGGCACTCCCCAACTCGTATTAATTCTCCTGATATATGACCAAAAGGCAAGATCACTCAGTATCAACATCTCGTTATACATACGCCCTCACGTGACCGAATCCCTACTATCACATGTCTCTACTAAGAAGAGTTTTTCGTACGTATGTCGTTCGCCTGATTGTCTTAAGCGAAACCAGATATTGGGGAAACCGTAGTTTTCAATCATGCCACGTCGAGCAACCTCCACATCAAGAGCATCCCATCACTGCGCCGTGGCGTGGGATTGGGGGCTGTTCTGTTGGTTGAGAGTCAACTGTCAACCAACACCGATAAGCTCGGGTTGTTACCGGCCGCGATCTCACCGATAGCATGGGTGGAGCGCCGCCCAGCGCACATGAACTTACTCGAATCGAAATCGTAATATTTAACAGCACGAACAGCTTTTACATATAACTTGTCTTATCTCTGGAGGGCCTCTTGCTCCACTCGCGGCTCCACGATGCACGACATACTTCTGACGTTTTAAAAATAAACATGGGGAAAAGAGGGTTTGGGGGTATAAGCAACATCTAATCCAGCTGGTTGGTACGGAGCATAATTTGGGAAATAGCTCAAGACATACAGACGGGAATGCCGTCCCTCGTCCAGACCGGTTACTCGGTTACGTATCTAGAATTAGAAAGCTTGAATCGAGATTGCTCTCGCGCCGAAAGTCGGCCCGCTTTAGAATTCTCGATTATAAAAGCATGTCTTTATAGTACGTAGTATAATGTCTTTGAAACCGGACAGCAACCAATACACATGTGAAGGTGGACCGGCACATACTGGACGACTAAAGGAAAAAAAAAAAGAGAAAAGAAAAAAAGGGGGGCTCTATTAGGTTCCATTGTTAAAACCGGTCACCGCTTCACTGCAAGGAAACATTTCCACCTTTACCAAACCCTGTTGGGCGAATATGAAAAAGAGCTTCAACGGAGCTCACCGCTTTCCAAATAAACAGCCTAAAATCGAGATTTCGTTTTCTGGCCTCTCAATGAGATGGTCGTATTCTTGTAACCTAACAACGTCCTCGAGAACCAATAATGACAAAAAGACCATCGTTATCACCCCGATGGCGGTGCTTGGCACGGATATGTTTCCGGTCGATCGATCCCGAGCCGGATTTCTGCACCGCAGCTCCACTCATTGATCGTGAAGCGGGCCTCGGCGAGGCTCGGAACCGTCTTGACCAGGTCGGCATGAGGCCTCGAGACCCCACATCGCACAGAAAATGGGGGCAAATAATTGTAGTTTGTAAAAGTCCTGGTTCTGTTGGGGCCGAAGACGGAGCTTACTTACTCACAAGCGGACAGGTCCACTCCGAGCTTTGTTATTTGTTTTTCTCTTCGTTCTTGGCTAAAAAAGAAAGCTGTGCCGCACTTTTTTTCTCGGTCAAATACCGAATGCTGTTAATGGTATTAATAATTTCCCACTTCGGGTTGTATCGTTGTTTTTGCTTAGTTTAAAACACCATGCCTAGTCAATATAGTTCAGAGAAGGGTGAGATGGAGGAGAAGTGCCACGCTAGCTCAGAGCTAGGCCACGATGACAATGGGTCGACCGGCTCTCACGAAGACGACCACGATGCTATCGAGCGGACACCTACCGAAGACGATACCAACATTGTGCGTAAGACGGCAACTAGGGACAGAGTTGTTAGAGCATCCGAAGATCTGAGAAGAACGACAAGCAATGTAATATCCCATGTTGCCTCTCGCATGACCACACGGACATGGCCCGAACCACCACCGCCGCCGGACGGTGGATTGAAAGCAGTAAGTGTCTCCGGGGCGGTCGTCTGAAACCTCCGCTACTGGTGGGAGGACCCTAAGCTAGAGCCGCTCCCGGAGTGCCGAGTGGAGTTTAAGACAAGCAGCGACTAACTGATGCCACAGTGGACACAAGTCGCGATGGGTTGGCTAGTCATATTTACTACCTGGGGCTATGTGAACTCGTTCGGGAGCTTCCAGACTTACTATACCGCTACCATGCCGCAATCGCCCTCCACAATCTCATGGATTGGATCAATACAAACATGTCTGACTCTCATTATTGGCGCCTTTTCCGGTCGTCTTCTGGATGCCGGGTATTTTCTGCCGACATTCATGGTTGGCGCTGTAATTCAAGTGATTGGCATGTTCTTGATGAGCATCTCGACAAAATATTGGCAGTTGATGCTGACCCAGGGGCTGCTGACGGGGATCGGCGGTGGAATCTTCTTCACACCATCCTTAGCCCTGGTTTCGACGTATTTTGAGAACCATCGCGGACTCGCCATTGGGCTAGCGACCACGGGTAACTCGGTCGGCGGCATAGTATACCCCACAGTTGTCCGTCAGTTAATCCCTCTGGTGGGGTTTGCTTGGACAGCCAGAGTTCTAGCATTCATCAACTTCACAGCTTTGGCAACGGTATTGGCGTTTATGCGTCCCAGACTACCGCCGAGAAAGTCGGGCCCACTCGTTGACTTGTCTGCATTTAAAGAACCTGTATATTCTGGTTTTGTCGCAGGCTTATTCTTTCTCATGTGGGCCAACTATTTCGTATTCTACTACGTAAGTGACCAATTCCAATTACACTTGCACACAGGCGTTTCTTCATCACATACACCACATACTTACAGGTAAACCAGATTGCCTCATTCGGAACTCAAGAACTGGGACTTCCGTACTCGTCAGCATCTCTCCTCGTTATTATACTCAACGGCGCCGGGCTTCCGTTCCGAGTGGTGCCTCCGATGGTGGCAGACCGCATTGGCCCGATCAACGTCTTGCTCCCCACAACGACTATATGGGTGATCGTGACTTTCTGCTGGTTTGCTGTTAAAGACTTAAGGGGGTACTATGCCTTCACCGTGTTCTACGGTATTTGCTCCGGTGCCTTCCAGTGCCTTACTGCAACCACGGTGGCTAGCATCACGAAGCGGCTCGATACGGTTGGCACTAGGTTGGGGATGTCCTTCGCCATCGTCTCGATTTCGGCGCTCACAGGTCCTCCCATCGGTGGTGCGTTGCAAGCGGCGACTGGAGGCAAATTCATCGCAGCCCAGGCTTGGGCGGCGAGCGTGACGACAGTTGCTTTCTTTTTCTTCTTGGGAGCAAGAGTTTATAGAGGCGGTTGGAACCCAATGACTAAATGCTAGGTTAGATAAAAAAAAAAAGGAGGCTATAACTGGAGTTATCTACACGAAGGATTCTTTTTTTTTTTTTTTTTGCTTGGAACATTGAAAACATGGGGGTATGAAATACGGGAATATGGGGTACGATGATAAATTAATTATGCCGAAGACTACAAAATGAAGGGAGGTAGATGATGAGCACGGATTTCTTACGACTTGGGAATAATATGTGGTGGTGATTGATTGATTGATTGATTGATTGGGGGAGTTCCAAGGTTGGGGGGTTTTTGAAAATATCTGGGTTGGGGGAAATGTATCGGGGGTTTGAGTTCCACAACGTCTACCTAAAACTAATAGGTTATAATGACGCCATAATCATGATCATGATATTAATGTAGATAACGACAATTCTTAATCATAAAGTTAAACTTTAATCTTGAACGGAAACTGTATTTCTAAAGAAGGTACCTAGATATGTGCTGATGCACTGGTACGGGTAGATGAATGTAACTTGGTTAGTGTAGTACAGGGTATTCTGTTTTGGTGCATACATGCAAGGTGTATATGTTATGTATCTAGGTAGGTAGAGTTAAGATAGGGACAGATAAGGATAAGATGGATGGATAGGGTAGTGGGGTTTCTTCAGGTCTTGGCATTCTCAAGGCTTACAATAATTTTTTGAAGCTCGAAAAAGCTCCGTCCACTTGGGAAACACATTAACAAACCAAACACCAAAGTTGACTAGACCCGACCAGCCTTTTGCAAGTGGGCACACGAGGGGACAAAATCACCTTCTGAACCTATTTCCCATATCTCTCTGTCAAGCATTTATTTTACAATGTCTTTTGGCGGCCAAACGCCCACTATTATCGTCCTCAAGGAGGGTTAGTATATATATATCTATAGCTACCCCTCGATGCCCTTTCAGCCCCCCCTTGTCACCTTTGGGCTGCTTGCTAATAATACGATGCCCCCCTTTTTAGGTACCGATACCTCCCAGGGAAAGGGTCAGATTATATCCAATATCAATGCTTGCCAAGCTGTACAGGCCACGATCAAGTCGACACTCGGTCCCTATGGCGGTGACCTGTTAATGGTCGACGAGAACGGCAGACAGACCATCACCAACGATGGCGCCACGGTAATGAAGGTACGAGATTACGAGATTATGAGACTTAGGTTTGATATGATTTATATGTAACTAATAAACAAAACGGCAACAGCTGCTCGACATCGTGCACCCCGCTGCCCGCATCCTCGTCGACATCGCGAGATCACAAGACGCCGAAGTTGGCGATGGCACCACGTCGGTGGTCGTACTGGCTGGAGAAATCCTGAAGGAGATCAAGGAACATGTGGAACAGGGTGTCAGCTCCCAAGTCATTATCAAGGCTCTGCGGAGGGCCTCTACCATGGCCGTAAACAAGATCAAGGAGATCGCCGTCCGGACAGACGAAGCCAACCACCGGGATACCCTATGCAAGCTCGCCGGTACCGCCATGACCAGCAAGCTGATCAAGCGCAACACTGAGTTCTTCACTAAGAGTGAGTGACTATCTGTCTTGCTTTCTGATGTATATAAACTAACCAAAACTGCATCTATCTAGTGGTTGTCGACGCCGTGCTATCGCTAGACCAGGACGACCTCAACGAGAAACTCATCGGCATGAAGAAGATCCCCGGCGGTTCCCTCACCGACTCCCTCTTTGTCAATGGCGTCGCCTTCAAGAAGACCTTCTCATACGCTGGATTCGAACAACAACCAAAATCGTTCACGAAACCCAAGGTTCTCTGCTTGAATGTCGAGCTTGAGTTGAAGGCCGAGAAAGACAATGCCGAGGTTCGAGTCGAGCAGGTCTCCGAATACCAAGCCATTGTCGACGCCGAATGGCAGATCATTTACAAGAAACTGGAGGCTGCCTACCAATCGGGTGCCAAGGTTGTACTTTCTAAGCTACCCATCGGAGATTTGGCAACGCAATACTTCGCCGACCGCGATGTATTCTGTGCTGGCCGTGTTGCATCCGAAGATATGGAAAGGGTAGTCCAGGCCACAGGCGCCACTGTGCAGTCTACGTGCTCCGATATCCAGCCTAGCCACCTCGGAACCTGCGGCTCTTTCGAGGAGCGCCAGATTGGTGGTGAGCGATTCAACTTCTTTGAGGATTGCCCCGAGGCCAAGACCTGTACCCTTGTTCTTCGAGGAGGTGCCGAACAGTTCATTGCCGAAGTAGAGCGGTCTCTGCATGATGCTATCATGATCGTGAAGCGTGCTATCAAGAACCGCTCGATTGTCGGTGGAGGCGGTGCCTGTGAGATGGAAATCTCAGCATACCTACACGGCTATGCCGACAAGAACATCACACATAAGCAGCAGGGTGTGATTAAGTCCTTTGCTAAGGCTCTCGAGGTCATCCCCCGCCAGCTGTGCGATAACGCCGGTTTCGACGCCATCGACATCCTGAACAGGCTGCGTGTAGAGCACCGCAAGGGCCGCGTGTGGGCCGGTGTCGACTTCACGAACGAAGGTGTGGCTGATATGATGGAGCGGTTCGTCTGGGAGCCTGCCCTCGTCAAGATTAACGCCATCCAGGCGGCCACGGAAGCGAGCTGTCTGATCCTAGGCGTAGACGAGACCATCCGCAACGAGGAGAGTGCTCAGCCCCAAGCACCTGGTAAACCGTTGCCCCCTGGAGCTGCACAGAGAGCGCTACGGGGACGCGGAAGAGGCATGCCTCGGCGGTGAGGTTAGCGAAAGATAGTGGAATAATGGCATGTTGTTCATAGCTTCGGTGGCATAAGAAGGGGAACCAAGAATTAAAAATCCTCGCGATTGTATAATACCTTGAAGGCTAAGCTTCAGTGCGCTAGATAAAAGGTAGGCGCAAAATATAGAGGACAAAAGGCCGCCGTCCGCTTGAAGCCACGTAAATAATTTGTTATTCGTGCCCGTGATATTGCATAGTATCCTAGGCTTAAGCAGGCTTTAAGGGTGGAAAACGGACTAATGATGTAGGATACTTCTCCATACTTGGAATATACCAGTCCAGATATCTCCTTTACTCACGCATGACTGCTATGATGCGGACTTCTATCTCTTATGTTCGAATCCGGGTTTAGCATTACTTTAAGGTCCTGGGCCAGGCTAGATAGATAGGGGGTATTAATGTCTCTAGCTCTACGTCTCTATCCTTATTCCGCCACAAATAATAAACAACCCTCTTTTTCTCTTCTCTTCTTCTCTCCCTACCCCCTCCATAACCGCACCCTCCCCATCCTCACCCAGGCGGATGGTACATCATATCATATATACTACTCCGCTTCTTCCTCCCCCCATCCACCACCCCCCTACCACCCCCCTCATCGTCCGAGACCGCCCCACCACCCTCCCCTTCCTCGCCGTACGCGTGCCCGATCGTGCTCCCGATGTCCACCTCCATCCCCCCGTACGACGAGCACGTCGACGACGTCCGCGACACCGACTGCTCGATCAGCATCGCCATGTCCACGCCCTCCGACTCGCTGGCCGCCTCGTCGCCCCCCGCCTCCCGCGACCCCTCGTCCTGCGTCGACGCCGCCCGCGCCCGCTCCCGCGCCGCCGCGCTGTGCAGCAGCGCCTGGAACGACGTCGCGAACGGCCGGTGCGCGCTCGACGACGCGAACAGCGCACTGCTGTGCTGCGGCGTCCCGTGCGATATGATCTGCGGGTCGATCGGGTGGTACAGCTCCGCGTCGGCTTCGTGCAGCGAGAGCAGCGTCGCCGCCGCCGACGAGTGGTGCAGGTGCTCGTGCAGCGGGTGGTGCGACGGGTGCAGGTCGGCCGGTGGGGGAGGCGCGGGCGGGTTGAGCAGCGAGGATATGTCGTTCGGGTTGGCGTATTGGTCGTGCGGGTGGCCTACGAGGGAGGGGGCCGGGTGCAGCGAGTTGGGGTGCAGAGCGTGGTGATGGTGGTGGTGCTGGTGCAGCGGGGTGTGCAAGTCGAGGATACTACCGGTTGCTTCTTCTACGCTGCTGGATCTGGGACCCAGCGCGGCTGCTACTGCGGGTACGGGTGCGGGAGACATTCTGGACGGGTCGGGACTCACTAGGGGGCCGGCGGCGCTGTTCACATGGTTGAGGCGACGGACTGCATTGAAATTCTGGTTCTGGTTCTGGTTCTGATTTTGCGTCGACGAGGACATCTTGCCCAGGTCCTTGCATTGATCACATGTCCTAATTACATCCGACACTGTCTCCTTGATGCGACTCCAATGGAACTTCTCGGCGATGACAGCGGTGGTCTTATTGATGCCGGCGTGTCCGCCCTCCTCGTGAATCCTCCGCGCGACGGCCATCTGGCGCCCCGGGTCGCTGATGACCTCCTTTCCCTTCAGCATGAGCACGTCGTTGTCGAGGAGCTTGTAGTGTGTCGCCGCGCTGCGGAGCCTGCTTTTCTCGGCGCGGTCAGATCCGTTCGGGTAACGCCCATACTTGAGATAAAACTTGATTTTGTCGAAACGCTCTTCACTCACGAGAAGCGGGTCGCCGGCCCCTTCCCCAGCGCCCGTGCCCAGCTCCCGCCCGTAGATAATGGCGTCGATCAGCCGGTCCGGATAGGACTTGAGATTGCCGCACCCCTTGACGCGCCCGATCCGCTTGAAGCCCAGTGCGTCCCAGATCCGGCACGACGCCACATTGGTCTCGTACACGAGATTGAAGACCGAGTAGCTATAGCCTAGCTTCGGTGCCCAATCTATGTAAGTCTCGCCCATGAGCCGACCGACTCCCCGGTTGCGCGCAGCCTCGGTAACGAGGAACCCAGCGTTGCAAACATGGCTACTTCGGCCAGGGTAGTTCGGCTTGATGTAGAAACTACCGAGACACTCGCGAGACCAGTCCTTGCCCTCGACAACATCCTCGGGGCTATCAATCTGACCGAGCAGCATAATGCCGGCGAAATTCTGGAGCCAATAGGCCGCGAACTTCTCAAAGGGCATCGGATCTATCATGGGGTAGGTATCGCCGCCCTCGATTTCCTTGGCGAACTGGTCGGAGAGATAGGCAAGCAAGGAGGTAGGCACTTGGTCACGAGAAACAAAGGGCACGATAGTAGCAATGGTCTGCCGGTCCCTTAGAGTTACCTGGCGCGGGGTGATACTCGGGGGTAGCTCCGGCTTATTCGGATCCGGGTACGGCGTCACTCCCGAGACGCGGTGGATGGTCGGGCTAGCGGGGTCGTCCATTATGGCCGGCATGATGGCTTACTGCCGACCCTATCAGGACAGCAGTAAATTCCCACTGGTTTTGCCATGTTTGACAATTAGCATACTCATGCCGCATGGCTAGACGATGAAGTAATTCGGTTCACTTCAGCAAGGGGTAGGGAGAGAGCATGGCACAATCCGTGACCTACTGCAGGTTGATGTAGCCTTACCGGAACTAGCTGTCACAATTTGCAACAATTTATATACGTATACTTTATTTAGCCCTATGGTCTCGGGGTTTGAGGCTGGCTGTTCTGAAATATTCAGTAGCGGTGATGAATTGTGCCTCGTAAGAGGGGGGGTGAGGGGATTATTTGCCCGTTACAAAGTGAGAGGATTCTGGACCGAGGCATCTGAAATAAAGGAGAATAAAAAATACAAAAGGAAATAAATAATTGCGGTAAATTCAATTAGTCAATTCACCTTTACAACTTAACCCATTTAGGATCCTAGACCCGATCAAAACCACACTTGCTATGTGCTAAAAGCTACACGAATATCAACTATCTTGTGTCGAGCATTTGATTCTTGGTGTTATCAATGGCTTTTAAACCAAAACAATACAGGACAATACAGATAATTTGCCCAGAAATTTACAAGTCACTTACTATAAATTTCATTACTGAAGCAAAGTAGAGGAAATATAATCGGATGCATGTTTCTCTTTATGTTCTGTAGGTTCTTTTTTGATAGGCTATGCGAATCTTACCTTGATTCATCGCGAACTAATATATAGTGCGGTACAACCTGCAGCAGTTATGCAATGTGCAAGTCATCCGAGATTTTGGTGTAAAGCCCACTTCCTAATCTCCTCCGCTCGTATTACAGGAACTATTCCTGCATCGGGCATCGCCAGCATACTCCGGATTTTCGGGGCCTGCTAATCCTTATCAAGATCATGTTCAGCTCAAAGCCCCCCTCGCGGTCCTCGGTGACCAGAAAAAGAAGTCAAAACGAAAAGAAGCCCAGTTGATGTCATAACGCAACCCTTACCCAATCGTTCCCGATTAGACCGAGTCAGGTAAGCATCGAAACTTTCTTATTATACTATTCCTTATAAATACAAGTCACCGTCCATCTATGCTATATATACCAGGGGGGGTATCAAAAGTTCAAAGCGTGGCCACATTTCATTCATTATGTATTGGGTAGGATCAGCGATCCCAACCATCCCAATGGGAGGATCCTAGCGTTCCTAAATGGGATGTGCTGTTCGATCGCGACTAAGTCCTAGTAGATTCTTTCGATGTGAATCTTGACGTCGCCCTTGGGTCTGAAGGTCACTCCGGGATTCTGAATTTCTGGGAATGCATCGCCGCGTGCTATGAGATCTGCGCTCTTAGAGAAGTGGAATTCTCGTAGCATCTGTACCATGAATGCCTTGAAGAGAAGGACCGAATACATCTTCCCGATGCACACCCGCGGGCCGTTTGAAAATGTTTCGATTCCGTAAGGAGATGCGGCATCGCCCGTGACGGTATCCCAGCGCTCTGGCCTGAATTGATCTGCGTCCTCACCCCAGATTTGTGGGGATAGGTTCGATACAAAGGGGCTCATGACCAGATGCGTACCCTTCGGAACGAATTGCCCACAGATGACCACGTCCTTGTCGGCCTCCCGGTATGTGAACGGTGCTGAGGGAAACCAAAAATGAGTAAACTCCTTGCGAGACTTGTACACGTAGTTATGGAGGCTTCAGACTTACCAGTACTATACAATCTAGTAACCTCCCTGAAAAAGTTGTTCAAATAGTGCAAGCTCTCAAGGCTCGCCCAATCTGGTGTTCCCTCGTCTAAGGTTTTGATTTCGGCTCTTAGTTTGTCCTGAATGTCAGGTCGTGTAGCTAGAATGTAAGTAGCCCAAGTCAAGGTTCCGGACGTAGTTTCGTGACCTAGAACAACATGTTAGTGAATATTGGAACCCCTGCGATCTGTTATTGCATCATATTGGAAGTAATAAAGGGAGATGCTAAAATCGGTGTTGGAAGGTAACAGGTGGAGAAAATTCAGGGAGATACGGAAAATAATACAGGGAGGTAACGCAGGGAGATGTTGAAAGTAATCAGGGAGACATACCCGCAGCGAGGAAGTTTTGTAGCTTGAGATACGATCAGTCATATAACCTTTGATAACAGATTTAGGTCTACTCACATGTCCCATTATATTCTCAGTAGTGAGAATTTCACCGGTAGATTCTCGTTCCTCGAGCATGAATGTAAGCAAGTCTCGAGATTCGAAACCAACTTGCTTTTCTTTGTCTCCTAGTGCAATCTCTCTGCTCCGCTGATCAATGTACCGGGTAAGCATACTACGTAGTCCGCGGCTGGCCCGCACGTATCCTAGGTTGGCCTCCAATGGAATTGCCCAGCGTATGGGGAGATGGACGTTGATGAAGCTTATGAGAGCACTCAGAGTTGACTGTGAAAGCATACGATGGTAGCATTGCTGGCAGTCCATACCCACTTCGGGGGATTTCAAATTCTCAAGTTTAATGCCCATTGCTGCGAGTCCAATAGCATTGAGTGTAGACTTTGAAAATATCGATAATACTGTAGATAGTGTTAGCACAAATAAGTTATGTATGTTGTCATCATGGCATTGTTGCTAACCGTCAATATCTCCTGTCGGTTCCCCCCTAAGCTCTTCTCCGATAGATTTGGTCATAAGACGGGCTTCATCTTGGAATACTGGCACCAATTTCTTGATGTTCGGCACGGAGAAAACGTCTAATTAGACACATGTTAAAATTAACCTAGAAACTTATAAAACTTTTCGAGGGTAGAACAGGCTTACTCAGAATTAATCTTCGTTGTCTTTTGTGTTCTTGTTTTTCAGCAAGGAGAAGACCGGTGCCAACAATTTCACCAACAGATCGATGAATGAATTCTGGTTTAACAAAGTCGTAACAGTGTGTTTGCAAAATTTGTTTATGTGCTTCGACGGTATTGATCAATAGCATTTCATTGTTGGCGAGCCCGAAGAACTTTCTGTTTCAATTTCAGTCAGCCATGCCATCCTTTTAGAAGCAGGAAGTTGATACAGCATTTGTCGTCGATAAGTGTGTATATACAGCGGCTAAACCTATGTAGGAATTTACACTCTTCACTAGAAACTCGAAAGAGCGATAGATATCTATATTTCTTACATCAGTGGTGTATCCGGCCATTGTCTGGACCAGTCCAAGAAGACCTCTACAGGGCTAGAGGCTCGATATTGGTTAACCATCTGACCAACAAGAAAATGGCCATCCTAGGCAACTATTAGTATATCTCTTGTGAAGTAGAAGATGGATTTGGAGACCACATACCTTTGGCCCAGGAAGCTGTCTCAGAGGCGACAGAAAATGCGGATAGATAAATACTCGATAGATCTTGAGCAGCATCCATTGTAAGCCGAGAAGTGCTAATACACCGATTCCGAAGTCCGTGGTCGACAGCACAGGTCGCTGGTATGCTTTATTCAACTCATAAATAGCCAGACTCTCGGCGAACGCCAAAACTGCGCAAATACGAATATCCATTTTGGACGAGTGTAAAAGGATATCGATCTAAAGATGCTAAACACTCAATGTCCTCGTCGTGGATGATCCGGGGCAGGACGTTCCATCTATATGGAGACGACCGGAGTTACCCATCGGATATGCACAGATTATAAATAAATCCCAATGGGATGGTCGTCCCCAAGACTTAATGGCACTAATATGTGTGAAGTACGTTGTCAACTATTTCGCCCTTGTCTGGCACCTGGGCTAATTATTCAAGTTACGTTGATCCCAGTCCATACCGTCGTGGGGCGGGGGTCTTTCCTCAACAGGATGCATCCACTCACTTCGCCTCCCATTTAACCTAGCGCTTACCGGCTTGGGAATTATAGTAGGACAGAATTATTTTGGGGGAGCTAGGGAGCTAATAGATGAGCTCGACCCTATGGTCGATGAGGAGGGAACCCTTGTTGAAGCCTCCCTTTGTATGAGACCACTGCTTAGGGAAAACATATCATTACATAGTTACTTGCTTGCCTGCGGACATTATGGACAGTATGACTGTGACGGCGCGTGCCGCGCTCGTGAGGAGCATCCCGCTTCCCGCTTCGTTACATCAGGCATCTATCACCATCTCCTATACTTTGTATGGCTCTAATCCAAGATTCCCCTTTGGAAAAAAACTTGGTACGCCGTAAAGATAAGTCTAGTCATTAGCAGTTTAATAGCCTTTTCAACGTAAGCACCTGCTGTCTGCGTCGCTGGTCCGGTGGATTTTGGCTCCCCTCCTTCTGGTATAATACTACGGTACTGAAACATGCCGAATCATAAAGAAGAACCTGTCCCG
Organism: Camillea tinctor; assembly: GCA_022578605.1. Taxonomy (NCBI): domain Eukaryota; kingdom Fungi; phylum Ascomycota; class Sordariomycetes; order Xylariales; family Graphostromataceae; genus Camillea; species Camillea tinctor. Next base: position 209,504 of record MU394083.1, on the reverse strand, counting down.
GGAAGGAATCTATCGCAGAATTTGCCTAGACAATCTTATATGGCTTGCACACTAATATCCCGCTAGCAATGCATTGATTCGCGGAGAATCAACCCTGCATGGGTCGGACGTGATCACGTAAAGAGCCTTAGTCGACTGATGTGATATTTAGCTGCCACATCAAAATAGTGACATCCCGCTAGCCAGCCAGAAGAACTCACTACATCTACATCTTCTTTCTGTAGAATAGGAAATTTGTGGCGTGCAACGTAACTCGTCAACCGTAGTCTGTGGCTGCTTGTACATGACACTTCTCATGCAAGTTAGTGCCATGTAGGTCATCACTTCTTCGGAATCTTTATTCTTCGTCTCGGTAGTTTCGGTAGGTATTCAGCCAGACCGCTTCATGCCATTGGTTGGTTCGCGGCGAGAAGATCAAGATCTACACTACTATGCGCCGGCCCACTCCTTTACTCCACCACCAGCCGCTGTGTTGGTAAAGCTCCAAGCACCCTCGGCCCCCTCTTATAGACAAACTATTGACTGCTAACAGTGGGTTACACGCGATGACATAGGTATGTATTCGATCATCGTAGTATAGAACAAGCAAGTATAAATCTCAGATCTACTAAATTTCATTCTATGCAAGTCTAATGCTCGCGGCTCCTTTGCAGTTAGCGGCACTTGACCTACCTATGATCCATGACTAAAAGTTGGCAGGCAGTAGAGCCAAGGCCGTTATATCAGCCTCTTCCCCCCTAACCCTAAAACCCCCTTTGAAAAAAAGAAAAATAAAAGAATGGTAAAAATGATTCCACAATGTTTACGTATCGTCCGTATGTTATCGGTCCATTTCAGAATATTACCTCAGATCTTGGTATATCATCTCTACATCTCTACATCAGTCATGCTATTGAGTGACTGTACGGAGCATGACACATCTCTTCTCAGAGTCGTGATTGGCAGCACAGACCGTGAAAAGTCGATCAACCGATCGCAAGAGTCCGATTAAATTAGATGCCCTAGATTAAGTATTTTGACGTCCTGTACACCATGTTCTCTAACCCAATCTAGTGTATTAAGTGCGGAATACGCCCGGAAATTTCATACATATCTACTCCGTACATGGAATGACATGAGATAATTCCCGATTATTTCCTTAGCTGAGAAAAATCAAAGTCCATCTATAGAACCAAGCTTCTTTCCTAGTAAATTACACTGACTACATAATACTCAAGGTGAATGATTGGTCATAATGAGGTGTGTGGCATTGTAACACAATATAAATTTACATATTGTATACTCCCGATTAAAGGTGTCATCAACGTAGGCTATAGCGGTTTTTTTTTGCGGGGATCATCCTAGAATGAGAGAGGCTACCTATCAAGTGCAACCGTGGATTGTAGCAATACAGGTCAAACTAGGGATGGCCTGTGTGTCCTATGTCAGCTGAAAAGTTAGGTGCTGAGACCTATGTGCAAATATCAATGTATATGTGCTTTATCCAAGAAACGCTAAACAAAAAATAGTTGTGCAAGCATACCTAGTCATAGTCGTATAATGACATGATAACCTAGTCAACTGCCTATAAGACACTTATTATAGTTTATACCCCTTAGGTACATCGAGCAGATATGTACGCGTGCGTTCATAGCTACAGCACAAATACTACACACGTGTTACACGATAAGGTCATCGTATTTCGCAAATTTTGACCTTCTTTTGAATAATGCATAATGCATTTTTGAGAGTAGCCGCTGTTTTAGGATGATTATTACAGTATGGTCACAATGTGGGCCTTATCATCATTCGGCGACCACATATTCAGGGTCCTAGGTACAATAAATCAGATGTATCAGAGCTAAACTACATATGCCGGGATTATTCCAGTGTGTGGAGTCGAAAAGTAGCCTTCTTGTTGTGATTGGCTACAGCAGCAATGAAGGTACTTATTCAGTTATTTTGTTAAAAGGGATACATACAACTTACATATAATAAAACTTTTAAAAACTCAGGTTTATATAAGCTTTACATAGCGTAAGAAGTAATGTTTTGCATGTTTTTTAAAAGAAGAAAAAAAAAATAAATAAAGACGTTTACCTTATTAAGGTAAGCATAAATATGTACATTTCCTAATAATGTAAGTAAGTTGATACCTGAATATTGCTGCAGCCAATCAAAACAAGAAGGCTACTTTTCGACTCCACATACTGGAATAATCCCGGCATATGTATATAACATTCTCGAGGATAAACTTGATGGCAGCTATCCGATAATTAGGGTCCCAAGACACGACCAGAACAATTAACTTAGGACCTCTTCCGACAAATCCACGTGGGTGCTGTGTAATAGGCAAGGGTAATAATGGTGATTTATGGCAAAATTAGTGCCATACCCTAGTGTTATACCAGATTTGCGTGGGTTATAATATCCAAGTTCCCGGTTTCGGGGTCTATATCATGATCCATCCACCAGGGTCCTTAGTCTAAAAATGGCTGTCAAGTGTTAGTTCTAAGCAAGACATTTTGATTGAACCTTAATGTGACAGAACAGTTGCTACCCTTAAAAGTGATTTCAGTGAACCCTAACTTGAGCAACAATCGAAATCCCCAAGGAGTTCATGCCGGCTAATCACACCCGGTTTCAGGATCTCATCGCCCTTAGTAATTAGCTTATAAGAAGCAAGCATAGATATGATAACTTTCAAAACCCAACGAAAGGTTTACCAACACAAACTAGGGTAGATATAAAAGTAGGGAAGCAATTTTCATGGGATTTTTTAATTACAGCTTGACATTCTCCACATATAAGAACTCTATTGTGATGAAATATTTCACTACTTTTTCTCTCATGTAGGAACCTTACCCCGGTACAATATGTTCATACCGACTATATTCCCAGCGAACCGATTGGTCCCATAGCCAAGCTCGCTTGATGAACTTGCCGCGCATAGCCTCGTGTGTTAACAAGAACATGGGTCACGAGGTTGTATTGAAAAGGGGGTTACAGGAGTGTCTGAATACTTAATATACGCGTCTTTGTCGTACGGAGTACAACATGGTTTCAAATAACAATGCCGTTAGTTGTCCAGGGCCATAACTACGATACCTAGGAGAAAACTCTTTCTCCCTTAAGGAGCACATGCCACTTCCTACTTCCCATAACTACACATTGTGGTTTTCTCCCATTATAATATATGTAGATCGGCCACCCTTTTTTCTACGGTTTGACTTAACCCCCTTCGAAAAAGCTACGTCGCATATACTGACCGAGAGCTATATCATTGAGACAGACTACTGGTCTATCTACACCTAGGATATCTTCTCTAAAGCCCCGGCATAGAATGTGAGACGTTGTAATCTTGGGTACAGTCGTTTCATTTTTCTTTCTTCAAAGACTAGGGTCCAGAAGCAAGGAGACCGGTAGATAATTAAAAATTGACGCCACCGAGGCGGGTAGCTGAAAGATTTCGTGTAATATTACAAGTGCCCCTTTAGCTCAACATGCCTCTCAACCCTTGTCAGTGTCACAATTGGGTTGGGTGAGTTAGTAACTAACTGAGCCAAAAAGGCAAAAGCTTCACATAATAACCAAGTAGTTTTATGCCCTAACTCTGTATTATATATGTTACTCCCTTGCTGGGACGTAACAGTTGTGATAGGTCAGAGATACATGGAACAAAGACAGTGTTTTCATGTGTATGTATCGGTATCGCATGTAGTTGTAATCTTAGTTTTTCTCGCATAATAACGTCGTGATTACTTAGATTCTTATTATCCCTAGGTTAGTGAAAATCCCCTTTCCTTTTCTCTTAACTTAGAGCCTTACGCTATACCAACGCGGCCATGTCATTCTAGTTGACGAGGCATTCCCTAGTGCTAAAGGGGTCGTTATTTACTCAATTCACAAACGCAACCCAACAGAATACGCATCGGCTTCACGTTCCCTCCATTCGCAACGTTAGCTATCTTCACCCTCTCCCTTCTATTCTAGGTTTAGGATAGGCGTTGTGCTAGTGCCAAAATAAGGGAGCAAAACGACATACTTATCTTTGATGGACGATTTCATTTTGCATCCGATATCTTACTGTAAACTATCTAAATTTCGATCTCCGTAAAATTTACATAGGACTACTCAAACGTATGTTGTTAAGAGCGTCATGCTGAATTACAAGACACATGATAAAACGTACTTTAGAATGACTGGAGTTGTTTTGTAGTATTGGTACGCAGTGCCGCACAACCGCGTCTAGATTACCTAAGCTCTTTCTGCGTTTACCACGAGAATATGTATAAGGCTGTGGGTAGATTGAAAGAGGACGAATGCTTCATAAGAAACGATATTCTGATATCATAAACAAAATAGGTGCTCTTAACCAGTCGTAATTTTTTGTCCTCTAACAGAAATTATATAAGTCCACGTGTTGTGTAACAAGTATTTCTAACTATCTTCCCATTCGGTGACTGCAGAATAAAGCTGCCTTCACAACTAGATTTTCACTATAAATACTCCGATCCATCTTATGTGAGGTCAGAATGGAGTGACTGATGTAGGAGGAACTAAAATCACAACTGTAAATTACAAGTAGAGCCTATCAGCCTAGTTGTGTAGAACGGTATTTTTATTTACCACCAGGTAACCTTACAATGGCGCTGTGTATAAAAGAGGATGTCTTCATGTTGTTGAAGCTAGAAACAGCGAGGTATCGTTCTATCATAACATAGTTTCAATTAAAAAGGCCACCCATCAAAGGTTTTTCATACAAATAATAGCATCCATGTATAAACCATGTAGTAAGTGTTCTATATCTTTTATAGCGGTGTGTAGTTTATTCAGATGTTGTAATATTACATACAGTCAATACTTATCTTAGTAATCACGCTGTGTCCAAGTAACTATACTGCGACCTCTATAGCACTGCGATGCTACGTAAATCATGCCATATGTAGCATAGAAAGCAGGTTTTGCTATCCGAAAACGGCAGCTCTTTCTACAGCGGTTAACCACCCCGCTAAAAGTATGCGATATGATTCTTTGCGATTGGTGTAATAATTGCATGTTCCCTACAAGGATGGCTAGAAGCAACGTTGGTTTTATAGCTAAAGAACAACAAAACGGGCTCGTAATGGCATCTATATATTTCTTGGGTCGCCCCCGAGGGACTCTGTCCTCCTTTAGCCGCCGGCCGAATACGAGATCGAGGGATCGAGAAATCTGAGAGCTGGGGGCTCTTTCTTTTGCCGACATTGAAATAGCGGGCGAAGAAGTTTTGGTCCATTCTTTCTCCCACGCTTCGCAACTCACCATTTACGATATCTGCTTCATTGTTACTACGACAAGATGAGATACCACGTGTTAGCAGGAGCTCTGCTATTTGAGCTCTTCCTTCAACAGGTCTCCATGGCCCTTGCGGAGAACATCAGGGCCATCTACTTATTCAAAGATGTAATGAAATCGAATACCGAGGCTTTGATGACATCTGGCTTTAACAGCGTCATTATGTTTGGTGTCGGGATCCTGGACAATGGCGATATCATGTATTATTCGAACACTCCAGGCAGCTCAGACGTCCTAGTCGCGTCTGGCGGCTCTTACGTCGGCGGTGCAGACCTCGCCGCCAAGGTGCAGTCCTTCAAGACCACCTCGGGGACGGGCATCAACCGCGTGGAGATTTCGATGAACTCGCAGCATGTCAGCGACCTGATGAGCAACCCGGGTCCCGGGTCCGACACGCCGCTGTACCGCAACTTCGCAGCGCTTAAAGAAGCATGGGGTCTCGATGCGGTCAACAACGACGACGAGTCGATCTACGACGTGGGCAGCACCGCGAAGTTCGCCAAGATGCTGGGCGAGATCGGGTACAAGTACACCATCGCGCCGTACACGTTCGCCAGCTTCTGGGTTTCGCTCAAGAACGAGGTGAACGACGGCTTGGCGGACGACGAGCTCCTTTTGGATCGGGCTTATCTCCAATGCTACGATGGGGGTGCCGGCAACAACCCTGGAAGCTGGCAGAGCACCCTGGGTATGAAGGTCGTGCCGCTTCTCTGGGTCACGAACGACTCTAAGCCGTCGCAAGGCACCACGGCCTCGCAGGCACAGTCTAGGTTCAGTGGTTGGCAGGCGCAGAGCAGTCTTGCCGGAGGCGGGTACTGGAATGACTATGATATCGAGAAGATGGGGTTGTCATACACGGAATACGGCAATGTGTTGAAGAGTGTCTGGCCGTGAAGCTTGGGGATACTGTCAGATAACCCTATAGGGCTGAATTCCAAACCGTAATCAAATACTAAAGATATTGCTCTTCCATGCTGGAGACATCAAAGTGCATTCCGCGCCTCCTAATCTCAAATTACAAATATTTTCATCAACTATATTACATGGTAGGTTGTGCTCCTCTGAATCTTGGAGACTTACATCTATGTATGCAGCTGCCCAGCATCCCATATAGCCCCCGAGAGAAGAAAAACAAACATAGAGATTCTCAAATAAATAACTTAGTCCCAAAATCTAAACAGTGTAGAAATAAAGTGTAAAGGCGCATAAGAGTCACCGTCTCTTCCAGTAGTTTTTATACCTAAGTGGGTATAGACTATAGTGGTGACAATATACCATGAAATCCACGGGTTCTCTAGTGGTCATTGGGGTTTATAGCAGCTAGGATCAAGTGGAAGGAGCATCGAAAATATACCTTTGGACTATCATTCGTATATAGGTGTCTGGAAAGTGACTGAGTCAGTGTACCTCATTCTAAGCCTTTCTCACCTCGAGATTTAGGGAGGGGGTTTGCAGGAATCGACTTGCTGAGTTAAAGGGGTGATGGATATTCCCCGCAAAAAAGAAAAAAAGAAAAAGGGGGGGACTACGCACCTGCTTCGTGATGTATGGGAATAGTGCTTTGCACATTGCCCGGCGTCTTGTATTGGATCTGCCACTGGCAGATGTCCAGAGCCTCTTGTAGCGAGGGGCCATCCATGGTGCTCGGGTTGTAGCACCGGCACAGTAGGTCCCTCAGCTCGAGGTCGATCGTGTCGGCTTCTCTCAGTTCTTTTGGAGCGATAGTGAGTTCTTCCTTCTCCTCGTTGTTTCTGTTGGTGTATTTATAAGGAACTGGTGGGTTTGTCAGATCGAGTCTGTCGCCCCATACAATTTGTGTTATGATCTAATACGGGGTTAGCAAAAAGAACTCATGAACCACCCATAACCGCTCGCCCTCCTCTTCAGTTTCTAGGGAAAAGGGTTAAAAGCCACCCCTCCCCCCCTCCCAAAAAAAAAAAAGAAAAAAAAGAAAAAAACTGACTTCGGCTGCGTTATAAAGGTTTATAGCAGGAGCATATCGGTCGCCAGCGCTGATTTAAACGTAAAGGTCAGTGGATTACCTCTGTTCAGAGGGCACGAAGACAGCTTACGATGTATTTGTACCCCGTTGAGCACCTCGTCCAAAGTCGATCAGCTATATTATCAATGTCAGTCGTCACGACCACTTTTTGACTTCATTTATTTCGTAACGTAGTCTAACTTGCCTTGACTAATGGCACTAGGCGATGTTCCGGGTCGTTCGGGTCGAGGTCTCCAAACATCACGTTTTTGAGATGATTTGAATTTTGGGTTAAGTCGAACATTTGTTGGCCCGGGATGATTTGTTCTCTTTCCACCGGATCTCTCCACTCCTTGCGTGGAGGAAACGCCATCGCTATACATTGACGGACCACTGCGATGAGATAATCAGTCAGTTATCGGGGGAAAGTAAGCAAGGAGCAGCTCCTCCATAAATGTATAAAAAGGGGGTGGGACTTACTGCAATAGAACACCCGCCAGAGAAATCTGTTCGGTATGCCATCATTCCCGTCTGCCATCCGCTCCAGCATATCAAATGCTGTGCCATTTGGAATGAATTCTAGCGCAATAGTAGGAGTCCGTCTGTGTCCGGGTTGTGGCTGCGTTGTATTACCATCCGAAACGCCGGGGATTTCGAGGAAGGCGTCAGGACAGAATTCAAGTTGGCCGATGTGCTCCGCGCCCTTTAGCAACGCGAGGCAGTGAAACTCGTTCCGTAGATCGTTGTCTGCATTGCTTTGGAGGTCTGGTGATAAATCTCCTAGAGAGTATTTTATAACGATTTTCCTCATAACCTGTCCACTCACGTTGAGTCGCTCGAATAGCATGGTGCCACCACTGGTGGTTATGAGAAATTAGCCAGGCATACTATACAGGAATGGACTTTGACACGTACTGGCGCCCTATGCCGAGATGCTTGACAAATCGAAGACGTGGCTTCGAGTCAAAGCCCCTTGCTATCGATGAAACAAATTCAGCTGCCTCTCGTGTACGCACTGATGAGCCCATTCCTTGTGGCCAAAATCTTCCCGATATTGCTGATGATAATGATGAACCTGATCCTGGTGAGCTGTTAAATGATAATGGAGGTGGCGATGAAGCCGATCCTATGTCATCCAATGGCCCTCCAGATGGGCCAGCCATTTTTGCGGTAGTAGAATAATAAATATGTATACTCGAGGTTCTGGATGTAAGGAGGGGAACGTGGGAGGTCTAGGAGTAGCTTCTCAAGCGCAACACAAAACTAATATTTAGGAGGGCAGGTATAGTACAATATAACTTCTACGAAGCATATGATTCCCTAGAGGCTAATTGATATTAAAGTGGTATCAAAGGATTGGCTTTCGGGGCTTGATACGTTTCCGGTGTACAGATTATAACCATCGGTCATGACACAAAGAACGGCTTTCAGTAAAACTTCTTTGATATCCGCAGCATTGGCTATTGTGTTTTTGTATTTATTCTGTAATTGAATAGCACTTTCATATACAGTTCTCCTAGTGACTCTATCTCCTCTTTGCCCTTACCTCTATTCACTTTGTGTTGCGGTAACGCTAAATACTCTCTAGTAATTGGCTCATAGCTTCAATAGCCCTCATACATATCCCAGAGTACCACATAGATTATATTTATGTTTTCTTTCAACTACTATGAGGTAGGCGATGAGTTTACCGATATGCGAAAGGGAGATCGTAGAGTCGACTACTATTAGCAAACTCTAGAACAGAATGGAATGACCAGATACGCAAGTGTGAGAGGGAAGTATGTTTTGTTTTGACCTCCTAGCCAAGCCAGAAGAACTATAGACTAAATACAGCTCATCCTTTTTCTCGTGAAAAGGAACAATAGCCCGTTTGAAGAGTAGGGTTACTAATGCTCATGCTCCTCTGAAATAATGAACAATAAACCAATGCGAACCGAGTAAAGGGACTTGTAACTTTCTCAACACAAAAACACCGGGGTATAGGAGATACAGCAACTTTTAGTGAACCTTTTCTTTCGCGTCCACACCCCGAGATTTTTTTTCCCTCCCCAATGCATAAAAAAGTAGTTCAGTCCCCCGCCCCAGCCCGATTCCGAAATAGATGCCCGTGTGAACTCCGCATGAATAATTAACCTCCCTCCCATTTCCGTATCCAAACGCCGATATTGTGTGTTGCCATGGAATCGAAAAAGAGAAAAGCCTCGCTTGCTTGCTTGCTCGCTCCCCCGCTTCTGTGATAAGCCCATGAATAAATTATTCCGCAGCAGAAACCCTCAAACGAACCCATCCATCATAATCTTCCTCGCCCCTTTTCCCCCCGCGAGCCCCCAAAGCAAGCCCCCCCTTCTTCTGCGTCTTACTCGTAGAACGCCTCGATCCACTCGTGCTCAAGCAGATGCTGCGGCGCCGGCCACCACGTCATAAGCGGGCCGCTGATCTCGCTCACGGCCTCGCTATGGCGCTCATCGGTCGCGGGCAGCAGCACGATCTTCTTCTTCTCGTCCTGCCTCTGCTGCTGCTTCCTCGACTTCTTGTCGTCCACCACCCACTCGTGCTGCATGTCCTCGACGGGCGAGGGCCACCAGCTCATGAGCGGGCCGTCGATGGCCGACACGTGCTCCTCGTCGACGACGGCGGCGGCGGGCTGCGCCTCGATGTGCAGGGCCTCGGGGCGCGGGGCGGCCTTCTTCAGCGCCGTCGCCGGCCACGCGTGCCGCGGCAGCTCGTCGTCCGCGTAGTCGTCGCACGAGTCGCCGTCGTCTTGCCGCCCCAGGAAGATGGGGAACTCGAACCCGCCGTCGTGCGACACGGTCGCGCGGTGCTGGTGCAGGCGCTGCGAGAGCAGCGCGGGCGACGCCGGCACGGTGTCGGCCTCGTTGTCGGCTTCGGCGCCGGTGTCCGAGTCGCAGTCGCTCAGCATGGGCGTCTCGGCGCCGGAGAGGGGGGTGTGGGTTCCGGTGCCGCCGGTGAGCGGGGAGAGGAACTCGGGCGGGGTCAGCTCGGCGTCGTCTTCCTCGTCGTGGTGCACGGCGTTGAGGATGATCTTGTCGTTGCTGTGGAAGTGGTGGTGGTGGTCATGATGATGGTGGTGGTGGCGGGGATGCCGGGCCTCGTCGACGTAGAGGAGATGCGACAGGTCATCCTCGTTGTAGATGTGGGCTTGAGGCTCGGTGGTGTGTAGCTTCGATCGAAGCTTGGGGGCAGCTGAAGGGGGTGGCAACTGGACCTGGGAGCCCAGAAGTTGTTCCATTTGAAAGATATCGCCCTGCATTTGTGATGTAGTGTAAGGTAAACCCTTTTTTAATTTGATAGTTGGTTGACTTATTTAAAGTCACGATATTGTTGTTGGTATTGTTGAGTGTTGTTTGTATCTTGTCTTATAGACAGTTGATGCGATGATGGTGAATCTGAGTATGAAATTCATGGCTACCTACACAGAACTCACTTGAAGTTATATACTAGAATAGAAAAGAAAATTACCCAAGCAAGACAACTCAATGCTGGTTAAACAACCACGTCGCGATGCGCCGAAAAGGGAGTTGGGCTAGTGTGTGAAGTTCCCTCTCTGTCGAACTACTACTATGGCAACCCGATCCATTCTCGTCTCATTTCATCTAAGATTCACTAATTCCAAGGCGCAGGTCTTGTCACGGGCGGGCCAGATACGTGCCAGGACAAGGGAAAAAGGCTCCTTGTGGCATGTTCTGGACGTCGGTGCGCTGGAGGGGGCCTTGGTCGTATGACCGGAACAAGCCGGCAGTGTGAAAACTGGCGGAGGACGGAGACAGAGACTCGAATTTATGTGGGATCCGAATTTGCCCGACGATACCTGACAGCTCCTTGGCATATGGATTGGTGCGTTATGAACCCAGCCCCCCACGAGGCGTATAAGGAATGCCCTAAAGGAAAAGGAATAATAAGGAGGTGTCGTGCAGTAGTGTAGCCCACTGTAAGTAGTGTAGCATAGCACGAATAGGGGGGGACATAGGTATCGTTGTTCCAGAGCTCGTCATCAGACGGATACTCCGTTCGCCCGTTTTTCATCAGGCGGAGTCCGTCACAAGGATTGAAAAAAAAAATCATATACCTGAACTACACTCCTTTACACCACTACTGCTAGATTATAGTAGCCTGACCTGATACTATGTAGAGGCTTACGTACCCGTATAATATCCGTGAACAGCACAGCATCTAATGTATCTGGCTGATATTTCATCGGCCCCTGTTCCTGTTGTTTCCTATTGTGCTTTTGTCCGTAATTTTCTTCTATGTACAATTACGTACATGACAACAATATTATGATACACTTTTCGTGTGTATCGTGTAAATAATATCCCCTTGAAAATTTTGTTTAGTTGTACTACTAAATAGCCACACCGGCTTTTTCTCTTCCGTCATCCCCAACAATAACTGTGCGCTCTCTGTACTAACGTCATCATATACCTGTTAAGTAAGAATTAATAAGACATGGCTAGAATTATCTACGATGCACTCTTCTCGTATTGTTGAGAACCTTCTGATATTACATAATCTGTATAGGAGAATTGTAGTAGGCACTTAGTAATATCTTAGATATGTATAGGTTACAGTCTCGCACTTACACGCAACATGATGTTGCCAATATCTACACTGATTGCAGCGTATAGGGTATGAGACCCAAATAGTTGGGGAAAATATACAACTTCTTTAGCATGTGATTATTCCTTCACCAGCGCAGAAAACGTTGCATCGCTAATATCTCTATCACCTCCCCTATAACCGCCAATTACAGCGCCTAGCCTAGCCAGACCGCAACTCAGGTAACCTATTGGGCACTGAAACCTACTAACTGTTAAAAAAAAAAAAAAAAAAAGTCGGTGCACCCGAGACAAGTTCTAGAATTAGAAGTGGACCCTCTCCCCCACCGCCGGGTTCCGGGTCCTTCTAGATGGCAGATAGATAATGCGTACGCATATGTATGTCTGGTATGTGGGTTAGAAGCAAGCCGAGCCGCACATGTAAGTCCAGATCTGAGGAGTGTATGTATTAGATAGATTTCGCTGTCCGATGCATGCATGCATGTACATAGCAAGGGGGGGGGGGGGGGGGGATCTAGAGTAGTAGGACTTGCCCGGTCCTATGTATGGACAGGGCCCTAGGAACTGATTGAATGATGAAAGAACGGACGTCAAGAGATGAGGTAACATTCAGAATGGTTAGAAACATGCCGGAACAGCTCGCCTATTACATCTAGCCCGTATAGCTACAACCTTCACTAGCCTAGGCGAAATTGTGTCCAGGCGGTGGGGGAGAAGAGCAGTCTCATATCAAAGCTCGTCGTATAAACATTCGAAAAACAGAATCGTGCGGTATTATACACTTCAACCCAGGGTAGAGAGGAAGTACGAGACTTTGTCCAGTTTTCATCCATACACTAGTGTAACCTATACAAGACGTCTATAGAGGTTATTTTCTCCCTCTCTTTTCCCTATCCCCATCCTGTCCTTATTTTGGTCATAATGTCGCTTAAAGGGGACTGTATTTTTTTTTCTTTCCGTTTTGGTTTAGGAGAAACACATGGGGTCAAATGCACAGGTTTAGTACTTTCATATACATAGGTGGAGTTTCTACGCTGCAGATTGTGCTTTGTTAATAGCCGCTATCCGTTCGGCCTCTCTGGCCGCGTTGGCTCTCTCTTCGGCCATAAACTTCTGGACTTCAATAGGCGTCTCCCAGGCTACCGTGCCTTGTTTAGCATCTTCTAACCGGCGTTTCTTGCCTGACTCGCCAGCCCGCCCGAGGACGCTGCCGATGACAGCTAGACATCGCAGACTATGATGTGGACTTAGCATTAATCCTCATCAAAAAAAAAAAAAAAGAAAAAAAGAAAAGAGGGGTTGAATTGTTACCTGTCGTCGTTCGCGGGGATAGCATAGGTGACCCATGTAGGTTCTGCATTGGTGTCAATGACACCGATGGTAGGCACGTTGGCAAGCGCGCACTCATGTAGCAGGACGTAGTTCTCGAGGGGGTTGAGACACACCACGAGATCCGGAACCAAGGGTCTGCTTTCTGTGACGAATTTTTCGTATCCCTCGACAGGTTTATCGTGCTCGTCGACTACAGTAGCCGGCATACCCCGGAGGATGACTTCACCATTCGTAATGGAGCCGGGCGTCCACTTGGAAAAGAGGTGGCACGCTCCGGCAAGCTGTGCTGCTTGCGTCACAATCTGCATGTGGCCCGGCCGCGTGCCTGCAAATAGGATTATACCTCCTCTGTATGCTATCTCCTCCACCACGCGGGCGGCTCGTCGCAAGTGTGCAGCCGTCTCCTCCAACGATATGATATGGATACCTTGGCGGATGCCAAAGATGTATCGAGCGTTGGCGGGGTTCCAGAGCGAAGTGTGGTGTCCCATATGTGCTTGCGAAGCCATGAGAAGCTCTAGAGTGACATCCTTGGGTCCTGGAGGGTACAGAAACACATTGGCAGGGCGGTACACTTTCTTGACGGTGGCACCCACTTTACCGATATGTTTCTTCAACTCGGTGGCCATGTGGTAGTTCTCAACCATCTTGTCAGGATCAACCCGCCTCTTCCGGGTGTTCGACGATGATCGGGCATTGGATGTAAAAATGGACGGTATCTCTGACTTCTGAGTGTTGGGAACATTGGTCTGGGTGGTTAGAGCTCGAAGACAAGATTGTCGCAACGGTGCTGTCACCAATGCCCTGCGGGCTATGATGGAGTAATGCGCATGTTAGTTAACCTAGTTTATTTGGATCCAGCCAGCCAATTGACTCCTATGCAGCATTTCCAGACTTACCCTGACACAACCTGAGTTCTCTTATTATCATGGCGTCTCTGTTGCTGTCATGGACGGCTGTAGCTTCATCGGAGCTGTCCACGACTTTTTCCAAGATGCCGTCTTCAAAGTTGTGCCAAACATGAACCAAAGTGGATCCATTTGCATTTGATACTGTAAAAAAAAGACCCGCTTTATCACTTACCTAATATCGATCTAAACCGTGTCTGGTGCATCCAGATCATCCCCCCCCCGCCTTGGACCGTGCGGTAAAACCTACTTCCGTTCCAATCTTCACTCCAGTCCGATGTCCTGTCAAAGACGGCGGGGTCCGCCTATACACTGCTTATAACGATTATCCCCAAAAGAGGCTTTCAATAGGTAACTGAACTGATATTGTACTACACTACCCACATCCAACTACCTAATCAATCCCCCATACCTCACCCCCCTTTTTTTTGGTTTAAAACCACTGGTGTCAGAGAACTTCATAATCTGATGTTATATCTTATGTTATCTGTATCAACTGTGGATTTGCATCTTGATAACTCTCAAAAAGCATGAAGCAATATAAAAACGAATACTTTGATTTAAACTCAAGGAAATAGAGACTGGACAAGGGTATCGTCGTAATGGAGATGGAGATGATTAATAGTCTATGCCATCACCAAAATAATATGTATCTACACACTGCTGCTTCTCCCCCTCCTCTTCTCCCTGAGCTTCTACGCTAGTAAAACTCCAATACCATACGCCCGTTCGGATTAAAACTCCAAACCCCACCTCCTCTTAACGACTCGACACCCGCGAAATCGCAAACACACCCACAATGACTACTGCCAGCGTTACTATCGCACCAGGCAAGAGTAGCTCGTTGGGTACCCCAGCGATCACCTGCTCCGGCTCGAAGTGCGTGCTGGCTCTCTTCCGGCGTCTAACCGTCGAGTAGTCCTCCTCGCTATCATCATCTTCTTCTTCCACTATAGTTCTTCTACGGCGGAGCTCAGATGCGTGAGAGCTAGCTGGCGGAGTGTGGACAGGCAAATCGGGTTGCGGCGCAGCCACCGAAACGGGAGGCTTCTCGGGGTCGTGGACGAAAAGATCGACTTTCTCCAGATGATTGTGTCGTGCCAGAATAATGGCCTCCAGGAGATCTTGGTCTGTGGTGATGCTTACCGAGTCACCCTCGTCATCGAGGTAGCTCACGGCAAAACCGCCGTCGCTCAGCTTACCGTCTTCGACCTCGGGAATGCCACCAACGGCTTCAACCTCGTTGCCGAGTTTGGACGCCACGTTCATGACGAACTCTTCGATTCCGTGGCTAGCAATGACCTGCAGGCGGTGCACGCGTCCACTCGGCGTCTTGAACTTGAACGCAAAGGGAACATGTTCAGGGCTCTGTTCGATCATCGAGTGCGAAGGAGAGTCCATGCCCACATGAGACGCGCTATCCCCCGGGGCGACGACTGAATCTATCCTATCACGCGAGACGTCGGGCGACATCATGGATCGAGTGCCGATAGTTCCAGGGTGGTGGCTAGCCATATGGCTCCCTTCTCCAGACACCATCGACTCAGACTCATTGTCAAGGGAAAGCCAGAACTTATTCCAGGCCGGGCCTTCGCTATCACCAGAAGACATGGTGTTGATCTGCTCGAGGGTAGCGTAGGTGAGCTTGAGAACGTCTACCATACCGACAATCTCGCCCTCCCCATTCATTACGGGCAGGTTAAGGTAGTGGCCATCTGGTAAAAGAAAAGTGGGGTTAGCTGAAGACCCAGTGCCACTATGTATATAAAGGTAAGTTCACGCAGCTGGCAGACTTACCATGCATCTTTCGAAGGGCGGCCTGGATGCTCATATCCATAGGCGCAAAGTCGGGGTGGGGCGTCATGACACGGACGACACTGCAGTTGCTAGGGTCTAGGCCAGGCGCGATTACTCGCAGAACCACATCCTTGCTCGTGAAGATACCCGTAATCTGACCTTGGTCCTGAACTAACACGGCCGTGGTGTGGTTCTCCTTCATCATCATGGCAGCCTCCTTCACCGAGGTGCGAACGCTGACGGTAGTCGGGGGCATGCCGTTCAGGACGCTTTCCAGGGTCGGGCCGGACATCTTGGAACGTAGGGCCTCGACGTACTGGATAATCTGTTGCGGCTGACTGGTGCCGAGTTCGGACTGCACACCCTCCAGGGCGGCGTACAGCTTGGTTGAGGAGGCATACGCGCGTTCCAGCTTCTCCATAGCATCGTAGAAACATTTCGTAATATCGAGGATACCCGAGATGTCCTGGTTTTCGTCCATGACCGGCAAATGCCGGAAGCCCTTACGGACCATAAGATCCAAGGCATCGGTGGCACTAGTATCGGTACGGGCACATAGAGGGTTCTTGGTCATAATCTCGGCGATGGTAACGTTGGTGGCCTTCTGGCCAGCACCGACAACGCGGAAGGCCAAGTCCTTGGCAGTAAAAATACCAGCGATTCTATCATCGTCATCGGTAACCAGTACACAGTCTTCTCTCTTGGCGGCCATAAGCTGGGCGGCTTCGGCAACGGTGGTGGCAGGTTTTATCTGGAGGGCTTGGCTCGGCTTGAGGGCGAGGACGGTACCGGGAGGGGCCTTGCGCGAGTGCCGGGCTCGGCTGGTCAGGTGTTTCTTCTTGGAGAGATCACTCTCCAGCTTCCGGCGAATCGCCTTTCGGTTGGGGTTAGTATCCATAACGAGCAGCGGGTAGCAGGGCAGCAGGTAGTAGGTAGCGAGTGACAGGTAGCAAGAGGGGGGGGAGGGGGGTCGATGTAGATCTACATGGCAATCATAACAGCATCGAAAGATGGTGAAGAGGGGCGAGGGGAGAGAGGGGAAGGGGAAGGGGAAGGGGAAGGGGGGGCAGAGAGGGAGGGGGTGTTGAAGGTGAACACGATGGGTAAAGCAGTATGTAAGGTAAAGTAAGTAGGGTAAGGTAAAGGTTTAGGTAAAGCAGTCAGATAGGTTTGGTAAGTTTGGTAGCACGGTAAGATAGGAGAACGGTAAGACGTATAGAGAGAGAGAGACACGAGATTCAATCATACCTCATCCCGCTTCGATTGCTTCTGTCTACTGGCACTGACAGCGGAGGCGGTCTCGCTTGGGGCGGGCTGCACATGGCTGGAGAGTGCGTGGTTTTCGATGGTAGGCCTGGGAATACTGGAATTGGCGGCAGGGCTGTTATTGTTGAAGGGGGCTCCTCCTCCGCCTCCTCCTCCTCCACGACCCTGGCTGCGATTGGGTGTACCTCTTACTGTGGACATTGCATAAACTGGGGGGAGGGTCAGAGAAGAAAGAGGTAATGGGTATGGGTATGTATGGTCGGTAGGGAAATGTTGGAGGCAGTATGAGATATGCGTTGCCAGCCAGAAAGGATGCGGTGTAGGTCAGGTTGGGTTGGTTTGAACTGATTTGGTGAAGTTCTTGACGAAGCTGTGAAAGGCTTGTGATGGATTTCTAGCCAAGAGTTTTCTTTTTTCTTTTTTTTTTTCCTTTTTTTCTTCTTCTCTTTCTGGCCTATTCCTGTTTTTGATCGATATTATTGGCACGGGCCTGCAGGATGATGAACATGTAGCATAGTCAAAGGGAATGGACACAAATATAATTTTCCAATCGGTTCATGTTAAAATCGTGGTCCCACGATATCGGAATATGGCGCGCCCTCACTGGAGGGAGGAGGGGGGGAGCTGGGGAGGGAGCGGAAAGAGGAAAAGGGTTCAAAAATAAAATAAAAAATGTCTGTGCTGACCATGTTCGTTGGTCATTTTGTCGAGGACCCATTTAAATTCCTGCAAGCCACCCCTTAGCTTATTTTGTTTACCCGTTTCTTCCCTGCCCAGGTGGTTTCCAATCCGTTTCCCCCCTTCCTTACTAGCCACAAATAATCTAATCTCGTCACACAGCCACATTCTCATGCACTCCCGTCTCCTTGGGTATTTAAAGTGATCAAAGGCATATGCATCTAATGAATACCTAACCTTTTGCATCTAGTCAGCTAGGGTATTCGATCTGTCAAAGGTATGCAAGTAATCGATTCCGGGAGTGAGCTATAGGTAGATTTAGGTGCTAACAAATTGAAAGATCAATTCAATTAATTGGTACAGCGTACATGCTGGTATTTTTAAACTAGTCTAATTGGATAACCCAACCTATATTGACCTAGGTTAACTTTTTCTCTTCTCACTTACACATTGGTTTCTTTATATTGGATAATTGGTTTTCTGAAACAAAAATATCCGTTGCTTGCTAGTTAGAGCTAATATCTGCCCTGACTTATATTTCTCTTCGGCTGACTTTAATCTCCCGAGATTACGGAGGTCCCTACCAAAAGACATTGCCCCACCCCCTTGTCCACCTGAAGTCTTGGCGTTTGAGTGACAGGTGTAACACGGCTGTATACGGCTGCCGACAGCAGCTCACTATACTTTTAGTGCTTATAGGTAGTAACAGCTATTATCGATAAAACTTCTTAGCGCCTTATTATTATGGAAACAGCACCATGCACAGCGGCTTTAGCTTAGCTATACCTTACACCTGTCGAGCAGGTGTATGGCACCTGCCGTAAAAACGCCAAGACTTCAGGTGGACAAGGGGGTGGGGCAACGTTTTTTGGTAGGGACCTCCGTATCACAGCCTCAATCTTTTATTAAAGCATTTGCCCATTTTGTTATACTTGACTTGTAGCAGCGCTATCATCCAGTAGTTACAACTATTTATAAACATGTTAGCGCATCGCTAATTGCTCGCCAGATAGCTTTTCCTACCTCCTAACGATATTTATCAGATGCAATCCCCTTAAACCCAACTTTATCGTCGTTGCTGCGAACAATCTTTCACCCACTGCTTACCTAACCTTAGGTGGGGGGGAGGTAAGTAATTTATCTAAATTAGGAAAACATCATCGAGTGATGTAAGCCAGTGGATCACGGACCATACATTATGTCCCCTCTTACACAGAGCACCTCACGATCTGTGGTTACAAACCATCGGAACTGGTTAAGATTCCGCTTCCACATCGTAGAGTTGACGATATTATACAACCACCGAGGCCTCAGAACTATTGGGATGAAAAACGCCCGACTATTCATATCGGGTTCCTTATAAGACCGAGAAAGACCGAGAAAGACCTCAGCCCCTAACTTGTTGCCTTAACTCGCCTTAACACGCTCCATCTAATGAAATCCAAGGTATTACACCTTCATTATTATGGTATTTACTAATTCGAGTTAGCCTTAATAAAAGGGAAAAGGTTTACCCAAGTTCACATGCCAATAGCATCATCAGGTCATGGTGTGTCACGATAGTTTACCTGTATGTCGCATTTGACTTCACATATTCCAGTACACATCTTTGTTTTTTTCACTCGCAACGGTACACATTTAGCAACAATCTGGTATAAGACCACAACCTCCTCCGCCACGCTATGGAGACTGCAACGCTACGCTTCCGCTCGAGAACCGTAGTTGCGGCTACTTAGGTTGTCAGGGCATCGCTAGCGTGAAGATGCGCGCTGCACCTCATAGTAGCAGCCGCACCGGCGGCAGCGTTCCGTTCCGATTCACACACTTAGGCTCACTTCATAGGGCTGTTTGCGCAAGACGCGGTGTTCGCAATAAATGGCCCCAAGGGTCTGTGGTACCCACTTGGCATTTTTCTACTGAGGATCATACGAGCTCAGATGTTAGGGGAGGCTAAGGTGATCGCACCAGATGGTTGACGACACGGTGAACGGGGTCCGCCGCCTAGCCACCACCACTATGGCGACACGCATTAATCAACTTCTTGGAAAGCTTGGGTGCAACGTTGACGCAATTTCACGGACGAAAGGACCATGGATGTTTACCGTGAGGGAGACTGTGTGCAATGCCAATCTTTTGCTATAGGAGCTCGAGTAAGCCCAAGTGGCAAACTTGTATACATAACTCGAGCGTGGGTGTTCCGCACGAAGGGAAGACATTGATTGTATGGGAAATGCACGGGGTGGCTCTATAGGGCTCCGGTATCTTGAGAACGTGGATAGAATCAAAATTACTTTTGCTTCTCTCCACGAAGTAGTATAGAAATCGATATAGTATCCAATGTAGCACTTAAAAAACACTCCATCAAGAACATTGTGAGCCATAGACGTCAATGTCTACTAAAAAAAGCTGTATGCCTACCTTAACTCATATATGTACCATAAGAGAAGGACATGACTCCCACGTATATTCTTTATGTCTCTTTTCATATAGACTTAGCTTCCACGTATGCCGCCAGATAGTTAAGCTCATAAGGTTAAGGAGACGATGTCAAGTGCGAACACCCTCTCATACGTCTAGACATCAATCCATAGAACAAAAATAGAATACTTCATGAAATCATTAAATTCGTATATATCATTATCTCATCATAAGCTCAAAACGTAAACTCTAAAAACCAAAATGCCCAGCATGATGTGTCCATCTACCGACTCCCCCTACTCACAGTCGTAGTCACCATCGTCGGCTTCCCACCAGGAACGTTAAATGATCCTGGATACGAATCGGGGGTGCCCGGCGGGTGCGCGGACCGTCTGCGGCGGAGGCAGAAACTACAGGAACATACTAGTTAGTGGGTGTTCTCCTTTCTCTCGGGGGTAAAATTCCACTTGGCAGCAAGAATAGGAATAAGGGGTTAGGGTTTCACTTACTATATCCCAACAACAATACCTGCCAACACCGGCACTCCCAAACCCACGCTCAGCCCGATAACAAGCCTCGTGTCGACACCCCCTACCGTTCCTAGCGGCGTGTCGGCGGTGACAGCCCCGGCTGTCGCCGACGGCGGCGGCGGCACAAAGGACACGGGGCTCCCCGACGTAGCCCCGATGCTCTTGGCGTTCGTCCCGAAGGGCACCGTGCTGGCGACCGTGGTCTGCACCGCCGCGGGGAACGTGGGGTCGGCGCCGGAGGGCACGGCCGTGATCACGGTCGACGTGCGCGTGATCTTAGTAGTAGTCTGCAAGGACGCGGGGCAGTTGACCAAGCCGGACGACGCGCACGCCACGCCCGTGAACGTCATCTTCGAGGTCAGGGTCGCGGTGCTGAGGTCGCCGTCGGCGCGCGCCGTGATCGTGGGCGTGGTGGCGGTGGCCGTGCGCGTCGCGTTCGCCGCGCAGATGTCCGCCAGCGTCGTGTAGTAGATGGGGATCTGCGTGGCCGGCGCGGGGCCCCAGGTCTGCTGCCCGATGGCGAGGGAGGCGCCCGCCGCGGCGCCCAGGCCCAGCTGGTATGTTTGCTGCAGGCGCAGGGCGCAGTCCGCGTCGTCGCCCTCCGGCGACACCGTGATGTTGGTGCCGAACTCGGCGAGGTCCGCGAACACCCCGACTTCGATGCCTGCGCTGGCGCGGGTCGAGAGCCCGATGCCGGGGAGGGGGATCGGCGGGCTTTCTACCTCGACGCCGGCGTGCAGACCCAGGCGTAGCACGGCGCTTATGGTGCCGCCGGCGCTCTGGACGGTGACGGGGAGGAACTCGAAGGAACCCCCGTTGAAGGTAATACCGGAGACGTTTTGACCGAATAGGGGGATGTCTAGGGCCAGGCCATCTTCTACTTTGATGTGAAGACCGCTGCTGATGTCGATTTCCGCATCCGCGCTCAAGATAAGGTCCACGGCAAAGATGACGCCTAGGAACATGTCGCTGCTGACGGATATGCCAATTGGCGAGTTGCTGGAGTAGAGACTCAACTTGTAAGTTGCTCCAGCAGATAGGACGGTGTCAATCATCATGTAAAGCTCCATCTGGTCAAAGGAGAACTGCAGACGGCACTGGGGGATGTCCGGGAAATCAAGATTGAAGCTATAATTCAGGGTGGGGAAGTCGAAGTCATCTAGATCGAAGCCATCTCCGAGGTTCTCGACAACTCCGGTGAAATAATCTCCCACGTAGTCGACCACCGCCTCTGTAAGATTCTTTATCTCGCCACCTACTTCCTCGGTGAAGTTCGCTATGGCCTGGGAAGCATCGAAGTCCCCGTCAATGCTGAACTCCACTGTGGCAGCACCATTGAGATAACATGTCGTGCAGGTTATGTCGACGCCAGCAGTTACGGAAACGTTTCTGGCGGTATCAAATTCGGCCTCCCTGGTAATTGCCGGCCAGATTAGACTCAATTGTATGCTAGAATGATGAGATAGGGAAATCTTACAGGCTAAAGAGCTTTGCATTATCCCAGCTTTTTTGTAAGCTTGTGGTATTTTTCAGAATTGTGTCTCTCCGTTGTGAACCAAGACTGAGTAGCGATCGTCGAATAGCACGGAATGTGTCCTCTATGCCTGTGCCCGGGGCGTTGCGAACACGGACATAGTCAACCGGGACCGAAGGAGTTGCAGCCACGAAACTAACAGCCAGAGCCCAGCTCAGCGTCAATACAATGTTAACCGGCAACATCGTGAAAGAAACTCGGCACTGTGAGATCCTATAGTGGGCTAGTGCTATCAAATTGCGAGTTGAGTTAGAAGTGAAGAAAAAGGATCACGAATGCACATTGTCTTCTCTCCCATGTCAATGGATAAGACTGTATATATGTATTCTTTGGCTAGTATATATTTCTCCTTCTAAATTTGGGGATAGCTTATGCCAAAGGAAGATGTTTGTTGGTATAGGAGCTGCACCCAGGCTATGCCCCTGCAGTGAGGATTGCTGCATATGTGGAACAATACGCCTCCATCTAGGGAGTATTGATTCACGATAGTATCTTCTACTACTATAGCAGTACACATATTGGGGGCGGAGACATGTGCCTGAGCCCGTCTACTATGGTTTAACCTTAACGATTGTCTCGGTCTAGACCTCTTAGCAAGTTCTATGTAGGTACCTTTTGATTGTCTGATACCCCGGTATCAGTTGAAAAGGGAAGAGAAGGGTCTTTTTATTGAGGAAGGTAGTAGGTAAAGTAGCCTTCCCTAAGAGAGCTTTATGTAGTGTAGTATTAAAATGCTATGAAACCCGAGACATTGTTGGTACCATGTTCAAGGCTGGTGTAAGAACCAGAATGTTGGGGCCCCTGAACAGGTAAGGTAAAGGCTATGCCGCATATTTGTCTGAGCACAGATGCACACAGCCCTGGTTCAATGTAACGCTGAGGGGGCACTTGGCGAACCCCTCGAAGGAGTTTAGAAAGCCTCGAAAAAATGCAGGGGCTCGTGAGTAAACAGTAGCTTCGTGGAGTTTTGGATTTGCTTTATTATTTGTGTTTCAATAACAGTGCGCAGGGATGGATCATCGGAATTTTTAAGCCCCATCAGCCGCAATTTACAAAATGAAGGGGTCAGCAAGACTCATATGAGTGAACGAAACTTCGGTGAGCATAAATCGAAGGTTTGGATTCTGATCCTTGTCTACCACATGTTTTGCTCACTTGACAAGCCATTTTAAGCACACGGTCAACGATAAGATCTATCATCCGAAGCGTGGTAGATTTATTAGGTAATATTGTGCTTAAAAACGAGATTTTGATTGTTTACAAAGTGTGAGACAGCTTAAAGGACGAGATCAAATGATACCTAGGGCTTCAGGAGTTGCTGGCTGATAATGGACATAGGCAAGGTAAATTGTATGTATATGCTCTGCACCAGAGTTTACCTTTATATTTAGTTTTTCAAGTGAAGCAACTATAACTACGTTTTCTTCCCGTATAGGATGCACATCGTGACGCTAAGGGTCGGCGCTATTGCTTTGACATCGTGACCCGAAGTAGTATAGCATCTATCTACAATAAGGATGTAATGGCACGCCAAGGACTCCGTTATAAAAACCCTATATTGGCTATTTTTGTTACAGGACACTATATAGGAGCTAAATGTCAAAAGGCAATTAGCGTACGCTTCTGACAGAGAAAATTTTCGAGGGAGGATATAGATAAATATCCACACATACACGAAAAGATGAGGGTGGCGTGGGGGCCATCTGCAAAAGTCTGGGTGGTTTCTATAAGTAACTCCGTTATCGAAAACTGCACAATCTAGCCGTTATCGGCATACTAGTATGAGGGGGGATGATGAGGAACGGCTACGCAAGTTCTAACATAGGTATATTTAGTAGGTTTAGTGTAAATATCGTTCCCCAATAAGGGCAATGCTTCAATTTCATTATTATCTATCCCCAATGTGGCTTCTTGTGCTGCGTAGGAACCTGAATTCGAGAAACTCATTCTTAGCTCAGCATTGTAACTGGAGAAGGAAGACAATGCACACAGAGTTATGCTCCATCAACAGGTGACCCCAAATCTCATGTAACATATGGAATTTACAATATCGCAAACGGTGAATGGTGAAAGGGTCCACATTTGTATGAAATCTAAAAGTACCTAACCTAGATAGATACCGAAATATATAGTTTGAATAAGCTTGAGTCATCGATGAGTTTAGACAGCCCACCGAGGGTAAAGCTGCACGGACATAAAATAGATACTATATATACAATATGACACAACCGTTTGCCATTGAAAGTATAGCAATACACTATAGTTTAACTGAGATACGAGATATATACCCCTTTTAAGTGCGGTCTTAAACAGAAACTTGGAAAGAGGGAAGCAAACACTAGTTTTTTGAGAGTGTATCAGCTAGATTGTTTGAATATAAGACATAGAAATGAAATAGGAAAAACTTTATAAGAAATATGATAAGTAGATAAATTGCATGTGGGATATTATAAAGACTTGATTAGAATTCACCTTGTAATTTTGCTTAAGCCCCTTACGAGTTTATATAATACCTCTAATACTAGCCTGTAACCAAATAAGAGAAAAACACACTTTTCTTTGCCTACCAATCATGTCTAAGATCAACGTATAAGCCAAATCCCAGCACCGCAATAATATAGTCATCATGTTTTTCTTCATACATTTATAAATGGTATAACTACATAAAATAGCTATGTTTGTACCTTCATTTTCTTCTTATAACATCCTTAAAATTCGAATCTCAATGTTTTTTTTTTGTTATTACGTACTACACTTAGCAATATTTCCAATTAGCTTAGATACCTAGGCACATGAAGTTCCCATTGATGGCAGCATTGTTAGCTTTTGCCTCTTTATCTCTTATTGCGTGGTTATGCAATTTTGAGTGATTATGGCGATAGCGTTCGATGGCGTGCTCACTGGGGGACCCACCGTCATGGATTATACACGAAGAATTATTCGGCGGTAGAATATCTCCGTTGTTTTTGTGTTTTGTTTTTCCTTCGGGGTTTTTTCATTTTTTCATTCATATACATTGTTTTCTTAAGAAATCCATTTCTCCTACATATTGGTAGGCATTGGATATTACTGCATCCTGCCCCGACCAAAAAGGAATGGACGGCATAAAGAATCCCGTGCGGTCGGAAGAGCCGATTGGCGACTCTGATACCGACCAGGCGGACTTCTGTGCCATTGACCCCGATTCCGGTGTCAAGCGGGGACTCAAAACGCGGCATCTTAGTATGATGGCTTTGGCCGGTATTATTGGGCCCGGTCTCCTTGTCGGGGCCGGTGGTGCGCTCGCCGAGGGTGGTCCGGCGTCTTTACTCATCGGATTCGGTATCATTGGTATCATCGCATTCAGGTATTTGCCAACTCCGTCTTAGCTTTGCGCAGATAATGTCTCAACATTAACGTTTCAATAGCATTATGCAGAGTTTAGGCGAGCTAACCACACTTTATCCTTCTGGTGGCGCGTTTACAAAATTGGCTGACCGCATGGTCGATCCTGCGTTTGCTGTGGCTGTGGGTTGGAATTATTTCATCATCTTCGTCGCAGTTCTAGCCAATGAATATAATGCGGTTACCAGTATTTTGGTGTTTTGGAGCGACAAAGTTCCTGTCTGGGGCTATTTTCTCCTCCTTTGGGTATGTCTAGTTACTATCCGTTAAAGATTATAGGAACAATTCTGACAATACATTAGTTTTTGTTCTTAGGCTTTCAATTCCTTGGGGTAGAGACTTTTGGCGAGGCCGAGTTCTGGCTAGCTCTCCTAAAACTTCTCGGTCTTGTAGCATTCTATATATTCGCAATCATGTGAGGGTCCCTATCCCAAATGAAGACATACAATCTGATTGATTATAGCTATGCAGCTGGAGGTGTCCCAGGGGCTGAAGCCATTGGATTTCGATATTGGCATGGTGCGTGATCTCCGTTGGAATTATTCCTTTTAGACGAATCCTTGCTAATTCATGGCGGTAGACCCCGGCGCCTTTATCGATGGATTTGGCGGTGTTGCCAAAGTCTTCGTGTTTTGTAGCACCTTCTACGCCGGTTGTGAATCGGTCGCTGTGGCTGCTACCGAGACTAGAAATCCCAGCGTCGCAGTACCGTTGGCAATTCGCCAGGTATTTTGGCGTATCATTTTTGTCTATATTCTGGCGGCTTTATTCTTTGGTATAACCTGTCCATCGAATGCCGACGGTCTGGTAAATGGTGCCAGCAAAGCGCTCCAGAGCCCAATGACTGTCGCCATCCAGAATGCCGGATGGTATGGTGGAGTTCATCTTATCAATGCGTTCATCCTCGTCACTTGCGTCTCTGCTATAAACAGCTCTATTTATATCTCATCGCGGACACTCTTATTTATGGCCCAGGATGGGAAAGCACCTCGTTTTCTATCATATACGAACAAAAACGGCGTGCCGATGATCGCGATTACATTTGCTAACGCCTGTGGTGCGTTATCTATGATGAATATTTCTACCGGGGCCGCTGAGGCCTATTCATATATTGTTTCTCTTTCTGGCGTGTCGACCTTTCTCGTATGGGGTTCGATATCATTTACCCATATCCGATTTCGACAGGCCTGGGAAGCTCAAGGTTACAGTGTGGATGAACTCCCATTTGTTTCACTATGGTACCCATGGAACGCGTACTTTGGTCTCAGTGCCAACGCATTCCTTGCATTAGTGCAAGGCTGGACAAAATTTGCTCCGTTCGACGCAGGTGGTTTTGTCGATGCGTATATTCTCCTGCCTCTTTTCGGTATAATCTATCTAGGTTATAAACTTTGGTTTAAGACACGATTCTGGCGCTTAGATGAGATCGACTTACAGTCTGGTAGGAGACGTGATATTGATGAAGCGAAAGAGATTGCGAGAGGGGAGATTGGTATTCCCCAGCCTTGGTGGCGTCGGGTATTGAAAAGCCTCTAAGGCAATAGAAAATAATTCGATAAACATTTACACTTAATCGGAAGTAAATACAAGCTACCACTACAGAACGTACTTGATATTGTCGTGGGGACTAGGGGAACTAGGGCCCACATTTCTGTGTATATAGATTGCGTTGCATTACAAGTTTGCGACAGTTTCTTCTCTTTTACTTCATGCCAGGTTGGTGTTAGTTTACAGTAGAGATCAATACACCCCCCTTATATATATACGTTTCTTGACTTCCTATTTAAACTAAACAGTATAAAGGTTGGGTGTCGTAGTCTAGGGATAATAGTCTCTAGTCCCTAGTCCCTCACAGCTTCATACAACTGTTGGTAGGGGGTCCCCTCTATCTCCAGTTCAATATCACAATTTCACTGTTAGTCTGTATAGACTTCGAAAGTATGGCATCATCATTGATAATTATTTATCACATCTACTGCTATGTATACTGTGTCTTTAATTTTAACCCCCTCTCCCCCCTCCCCATCAACCGCCTAGGTAAGTTTTCTCTTATGTAAGGTGTAGGTACACCGTAATACCTGTAAGGGAGATTATATGATGAATTACCTAGACTACCTAGGTAGTCAATAATACATCTTAGCGATAATTACATTGCTAATATTTGTGGCTATTGGGCTGCTGAAGTAGTACAAGACACAACAGCATTATGCACTGACAAAGAGACAAGATATCCAACAACATAAAATATATTAAAAAGGCCGTCGTTGAACTTAAGCAAGGGAGTGCAGTTAATTCTTAGAGTTAGGTACTTGGGTAGCCAAAGGCAACGTGTAAGATATTGTTTGGCAGCCTGCCTCCCTTACATACTATGTAGGGTAACCTAGGGACATGTATACATATGAGCAAACCCTGCAGATCCGACAGTCTTACGCAACCTTACTGTGATAATAGATAATATTGATACTATGGCCGTACATGATCGGTAAATTCTCAATATGGAGTTTAGGTTGAAATTTTGAAACCTCTCTTCTAACAACTACCATTGATACAACATAATCTAATCTTCAAGATGAATTCTCTTAACGCACTACTAGTTGCTTCAAAGTTTGCGTTTTCTTGCCTAATACCAGCGGTATTGTTTGCAACCGCTATGAACAACAGTATAGATTAATAATTATTTCTTTTAGGTGTTATCGATTTTCATTTACCGGCTCGTCTTCCACCCTCTACGAAACTATCCTGGCCCATTCCTTGCTAAGATCACTTACGGTTATGGCGGTTTTCATGCTATGGGAGGACGCCATCACATCAACACATACAAGAACTTCCAGAAATACGGTGGGTAAACATCTAAGGGCGAGTGACATAAAGGTTCTTACCAAACTAATTAATGAATAGGTCGTGTCTACAGAGAGGCTCCAAACCGCTTGATGTTCAATTCTCTAACTGCAATCCAAGGTATAACATCATCCCAGGTCACACTTTCTAGCCTCTGTTCTATCACCTACTAACTACTCACTTTCTCAACGTCTGCTAGATATTTATCTCAGCCACAACATCACTAAGGGACGCGCTTATCGCCACCCGGCAGCACCAGAGGAGCAAAATATATTCAACGTGAGGAACAATGCAGAACACCGACGGAAGCGGAAGGTCATCGGCCAGGTTGTTTCGGACCGGTCATTGAGGTCCTTCAGTCCTATGATGAGTGAGCAGATTGACATTTTCCTGCAACAACTGCTACGGTCCAGTCGCCAAGCCCAGTTTGTCAACATGACGGTTGCTTGTAATCGGCTCGGCATCGACGTGGTAGGCCATCTAGCGTTTGGTTGCGCATTAAACACCCAGACTGAGGCCACCAACCGGCACATTCCGGAGACCATGTTCAAGAGTATTTACATGAACAATCTATATTACACATGGCCCATTCTCGGGAATATAGCCCCGGTCCTCCGTTGGCTTGGCAGCAAGAGAGTACTTGCATTTACTCAAGCTGTCGAAAAGATGATCGTGGCACGCACATCCCAGCCGGCGAATGCACAACCAGATTTCTATGCTGTTGTCACGGGCGAAGCGGGCCTCCGCCAGAACGAACTATGGGCAGAAGCATTATTTTTTGTTTTGGCCGGGGGCTCCACAGTTGCAACTGCCATATGCGGTGCTTTGTTTCACCTGTCGTGCCATCCGGACGTATACGCTCGTCTAGCCGCCGAGATACGTGAGACCTTCTCATCAGGACATGAGATACAACCCGGACCAAGACTTGCTTCCTGTAGCTATTTACGTGCTGTAATCGACGAATCCCTCCGCCTGACACCGCCTTCTCCAAGTCCTCTATGGCGCGAGCCTGAAAACCAAACCTCAAAGCCTTTCGTTGTGGACGGACACGTAGTTCCACAAGGCACCGAAGTAGGTGTCCACCTTTGGGCCATTATGCATGATCCTACATATTTCCCGGAGCCTTTTGCCTTCCGACCAGAACGTTGGTTGTTTCCTACAGTCGATAATGCCCCCGAAAGCCAGCAGGAGCGAGAGGCGCGAGCAACGATGCAACGCGCCCATGTAGTCTTTGGTTTAGGTGACCGGGGATGTGCAGGCAAGAGCATGGCATACATGGAATCAAGCCTGACAATTGCTAGGATCTTGTGGTATTTTGATTTCGAGCGAGCACCAGGTGAGGATGGAAAGCTGGGGGCCGGATGGGAGGGAAGTAAGGACCCTTGGTACGGGCCTGATCAGTTCCAGATATACGACGTTCTGGGCGCGGATCACACTGGCCCAAATCTCCTTTTCCGAGCCCGCGGAGAGTATTATCTAGACCTAGATAAAAAGGAGCCTCGCTGAATTATATTGTACGTGTATTAACTACAAAACTAATATTTAACTAAACACTTAGTTACGCTGAAGTTTGCAATAAGAACAAGTAAGGAAAATGAAGTTATTTATGTAAAAATCCTGAATAGGAGGTTGTCTGCATTAAAAAGTGAATGGTCATAGTTTGTACTGCCTAAAAGATCTTGAAGGATAAGGCATAAGAGTTAAATGAGTTTGATGGTAAATAGGAAGAGAAGAAAGTAGAATCTATGCCGAGGCTCTTTCGAAGATAGCATATAGGACCTCGGCAGCCTCGTCCCAGTTAGGAAAGCATACCACCTATGAAATAATCAATAGCAAAAAGAAGTTAGAAAAAGGTTGATTCTATGTCAGCTATGTACATCTGACATTGGTAGTCTTTGTCCATATAAGAAATCTCCACTCCTGTGGATCTGGTACTCTCTCCGTCCCTTCTACATTCTCAATACATTCATATTACACAGCCAAGGGCATTATCGTAACACATTACTTCCCCACGTGGTTACTATTAATAGCTAGGTTATATCAAGTAACCAACAACTTATTAGGGATTTCTTGGCGTGTGATTCGGTTATGGGAATCGGAGTAAATCACGCTGATAGCTGGTTTCATCTACAGAACGAAGAATCGCTGTATGATAGTGTTAATAATGTCATCAAAATCAAGTAAATGGCTAAGTAACATAACAAGATACATGAAATGCTATCTCTAGGGTATTGTAATATACTATCTTGGAGCCCTGGCCATTGTATGTAGAAAACGTGAATCGATCATGAGAAAGTAGATATAAATGAATCATTCTCGCCACAATATCGTGAATCAGGGATTATATAATGTAAGGGATGTTATTTCGTCAGAGTTTATGGTATTAATGGCGCGAACATGAAATCAGCAGCAGTCAGCTCACCGAGAAAGTGACGTGCAAACTAACTTCCCAAGTCAGAGACTACGATGGGTAATCCTCGGAGCTCATGCTTCATAGTGCTAAATTTTTTTTTTCTTTAAAAAAAAAAAAAGGAGAGAGAGAGAAAGAGTAAACTATGGATTTTTTTTTACAAGAAGTTTCGTTTAATGCGACATGGGCCGTATAGATATAACCCGCATCAAAACCGTGTCAGTCTTCCATGTTGTATAGACACTAACATCAACTTATTTCAAATGGAAGTCAATCGTCGATGATAGCAGACAAACGGACTCGGTACGCACGAAATGGAGTTGGTTTATTGAGTGTTGCGAATTGCGTTATAACAAAGAGGCCGACGGTGATTTGGAAGTTTTGAAGCAAACCTTGGCTCAAGTATTCACAAAGAACGGTGGATAGTAGTTTGTAGCAAATCAATAGGAGAGGTCAGACAAAGGAACTTTAATATCACCTTATGAAGACACAGAAATAGAAACGCGTAATTCTACAATCACGGATCTTACCTATACCTTAAAAATCGATGAAGTACCTATGCGTATTGAAGTTAAGGTACTTTCTTCTTAAAGTCTCATGACCAGGGCTTTTACCTGCCTGCCTAGAAGATGGACAAGGACAAATGCCAAGAGATTTCTTCTGTTATATAAATGATATCCCTTTCCAATACAAAATTTATGGCCTCGTGATTCTTCTAGATTTTGACATACTTTTTCATCCAGAGTTCGTTTGGTATGGTCATTTGTTTTAAGTCGAGTACAACCTGTTTCTCCCAAAATGACTCTTACAGACCCGGTCACCAACATTGCCCTGTCAGTCAAGGGCTCTGTAAAACCTGATGGATTTCTGCACAACTGGATCCGTGCCAAAAAGGATCCCGTGGCAGATAACACGACAAGAATCATGGTCAAAGCCCTCCAGGACCTTCTGTGCGATGTGAATAAGAAGCAACAAGGCAGCACAGATTCTGTCAACATAGACCCAAGACTCGAATGTCCAGACAATACAGTCCCGACTAGAAAATCACGAGACACTTCAAATGGTCCAGGTCACATTGAATTTTATTTCAACCAAGATTCCGAGCATGATTACATACAGCTAGATGTGAGCCTCCACATTAGCACCTCTGACGCTTCACCCAAGGGTTGGGAAGCTATCAACCACCATGGATGGGTATCTAGGCCTGGACTGATACTCCAACATGTTGGTGACCCAAGAATCTGTTGCATGAAACCACCAGAGGTGGCAGCACCTGGTCTAGATTGCCAACCTAAGCAGACGAGCGGTAGCCCTTTCACCGAAGAACCTTGGATACAAGGGCCTCAGACCCCTATGATACCGTCGGTTAATTCACATATTGAGAGGCCAACAACGCAGCGAGGAAGACCTACAAGAGGGAGAGGAAGGGGACGGGGAGCAAAGATCAACGGCGCAAGTGGAGGTAGGCCTAGAGCTGAAGTCAATACAAGACGCCAAATAAAGCGAGAAACACGTAAACGTGGAATTTCGGCTCAGGAGCAGCACATGGTCAAGATAGAACCAACAGTCGACGTGTCGCAAGACTATTTCTCTCCACCCGAGTTTTATCACAGGCCGTATCTAGAGCAAATGGCACTAGCTTCGCAAAATGCTACTTTACCGACGATACAGGATCCAGAAGAACTGGAGGCAGTGAACTTAGGCTTTTGGTCAGTTGGCTAAACGCAGCTGAACTTCAACTATTTCGTCATGTAAGTTAATACGAGCATTCCATTCTGATCAGCTCGAAATTAATTGGCTAACTACTAAGTGGGTCGGCTAGGATAAGAGGTAGTCTTCATCTGTTTCTCCAAAATGCACGCACTATAGCTGAGAAGAATCCTACTATATCAGCGATATTTAGCTACTCTCTAGTTTTATACACCGGACCTCGTATTCTCGCCGCGCCGCTGGGAAAGAGTTTACGGCACCGACAAGTCGTTCCAACCATGAACTTACTATTACCAATGTGTTGATGGACAGACAGATCCACTCATCTCTTCTTTTTGAATTATTAGTATTCAAGCCACTACTATCTTTTCGTTGCTCATAGCAGGGACATACGATGTACCAAAAGCTCTCAAAGGAACATAATCCAGGAAATATCTTGACTATAAGTCTTGATGTCTAGGGGGGATCGAAACACGGGTCAACATCTTATAAGGAAAACTACAAGTCGTGGTTAGTGCCAAAGGGCATGCCGTTTAGCAATTCTACAACGAGCCATGGTGGATTAGGATGTCGATACATCCCAAACTTGATGCCAGATTTGGACGGCACTCATAATATTGAAGAACATTATCGATAGTGGTGCGAGAGGGAGAGTTTGGATCATTTGGAAAGCAAAGAATATGTAACTAAATATTTTCTACGTGTATCAGATCAAAAACAAGTTGGTGGAGAAAAAGGCAAAGTCAGATGTGCGAGGTATTGAGCTAGGGTATGTTCACATCGAGTACTTCGCACTCCACTTTTCTTGGGAGGAGTATTTCATAAACGCAAAATGTATGCTTGGTTATTGCCTATCAATAAATGTTTTCTTCGTTATTGTTGAGTTTATTCAGAAGGCCAAGTTCATGACTTCTTTCTTCGTTAGATTATCAGACATAGTTAGTCAAATTATTTACAAGACTATGGACTATAGATGAAGTATACCTATCTAAAATAGTTGCATTTTGACGTACAGCAGCAGGACTTTTGAACATATCTTTTGGAGTGGTCAGAACTTGATATGAGTTCGCACCTAATCCTAGCCTAATAAGTCTTATCAACTCATATATTATCCGTATGTCGACCTCGGACTGTAAGGTGGCCGCGAATTATATAAGACGAGTAGGATATAGCCACGATATGAGGTTGATCTACTCTCACATCCACCGGGATTTGTAGATCTCTGCACGAACAATCTCGTCACGGCGGCAGACTTCAGGAAGAATATCGCTAGTAATAGATTAATGTGTTTAAAAATTCCCTTGAAAGGGCTCTGACGCACATGCCGATCATATTTCGGCTTTACCTTATATGGAATATGGCATGGAAGTAAGCTTCCCAGAGGATTGGGAAAGAGAAAATGTCACACGACTAGAGTCAGATGTGTGGATTTATGACTTTGAAAAGAAACATCCGGAATCGCTTCTCAACAATGAACTATGTGAAAATAGTATTTTCTTGGACCAAAGAGAGACAGCCATGATCTAAAGCTTTAGCTTGTAAGAATGGATTTCATTCATTGAGTCCATCGTTTTCAGTGGCTTTGTTGGCGTTCTTGTGAAGTCAGTTGTTGTGCTTCAGGGCTTCCCTAGCTTCGGGATTTAATATATTGTGCCACTGTACACGAATCACGAGTTGTGGACGACTTTGAAGTTTGGTGAGGCATTTTCTGGAAAAAGTCCTTTTCAACTATGTGAACTACGTCAATACAGGGCTTCTCTATATTGATGATGCTCATTATATGTAACCGATAGCTGCAGAGCCCCTTTCATGGGGCCCGTGCTAGGTAATACAATTAGGTTATTCTAAATCCCGAAGCTAAAGCCTTGAGACACGGCAACACGCTAGGGCATCAGATTCTTAATCACTTGCCGTTCGAAGCTGATGTCAGATCCTCAAGGCTGCAATTTTCGTTTCCCAGTCGGATCTTGCCCAGCTCAAGCCGGTGTGTAGGAGGCTATTGTTGTGTGGTTTCACTGCTGGTCCAATATATTAGGCATTGTGTAACTGTTCATGGGGGAATAGCTTTGATAATAAATACTCTGAAACTCTGCTAATTGTCTTTAAGTAGTTCTCCATCTGACATATATCTGACTGTATTTTTTCTAGTGGTGATGCCTGAACTCTTATGTGCTGTTGCTTACATGCGGGCACTTACGCATTTTGGACTTTTACAAGTTGCACAGCAATATGCGCTCCATCTCTAGCTATAACCATGAACCTATGGGGAGAAAAGGATCAACATTGCCCCAATATATTATGTAACAATCATACCTTAGCATACTTCTAACTACCTACACATTACTTTTCGAGATAATTAACACAAGTGTGTACCTATATATCAACATAATATGGCTTACACTCGTCCAATAAGAGTTACAACTAGTGACAACATGATATCTAAGTGATGCAACATCTTAGTTGATGTGAGCCGTGTAAGAGTCGGGAAGTGCCTTTCCGTATGTTTCGTGTATCGTCGAGCTTCTTACGTTGGTTTCTTACTGTGAATTGATCCAAATATAGTGATAGAGATAACACGGATTGCTTGAAGATGTTGGGCAGGCTGGTGGCACGTTCCTTCATATGGCTATGAAGCGAATCGAGAACGAGATCTGTTAATATGTTGTAGTAGACGAGAAAGACGTGGAAGCCGTAGGTACGTAGAATCTAAATATGACTATATAAACCGAGGCATTTCCTACTGGAAATCTAACTTCATCATCGTTCACAAACACCACTTGGACTTCATCACTAACTTGCGAACCAACTCGAACTTTCAAAATCAAACCCATCACATCATATATCACCAAACCTTCAACATGAAGTTCTCCATCGCCACCATCGTCACCTTCGTTTCCCTCGCTCTGGCTGCCCCTGAGCCTAACAACCAAGCCGATGTATGTTCACAGATATTGATATCTGAATATCTCAAACTGACTGTTTTCATCTACTAGCCATGCGGTTCTAAGTACAACTCTTGCGGTGCACCACACCAGCCACCATGCTGTGCAGGTCTCAACTGCGCGTCAGGCACCTGCATTTAAATTACCTAACAACACAACGTGGTCACCATATTGTTTCCACTAGGTACGCTTTTAATATGATTTCTAGGTAATTTGGGAAATGAAGAAGAACAGCCTAACGAATTGCGTTGTAGCACCGTCCTGGGAAGCGAGAATCAACCAATTCTACGTGATGTGAACGAAGGGGGGGGGGGGGGGTATTGAACGAAATGACAAGATCATATTCAATATTTCAAATGCAATCATTATATTTTCTTAATGTATCATGAGGCCTCATGAAGAAGAAAAAACCATCTAGATTAATACACTCATTTATGTTCATATATATGACTTATCGGTGAAACAGACATTGCTTAAATAGGGGGAATGCGGAACATATATGACTGACTCCACCAGATTCGTAATAAACTGTATTTCATCTCACCATGATCCTAAAACTGATCTTTGGCTTAACTTTGTGTAGTGTGTACCTAGGTACTCTAATAATATTAACCTACTGTATACATACCTGCCTTATCTACCTTATTCTAGCTCTGGTCATTCGTCGTCACCATTCTACTATTAGTATAGCTCATTCCTATTCACGAAGAATATTAGATTGATGAGAGAAACACGATAATGCGAAATGATTTCGGTGGCAGGGGGCGAGTGTTCATAGACCTCAAATCAAGTCGCTACCTATGAGATATAAAGCTGTATTACAGAATATCATCACTAACACCGTTGCCATTTCGAGCAACAACACGTGCATCGCTCATAAAAGAAGGATATTCAGTGATCCTTGGGAATATACTCATACAATATAGGTTATTAACTTGTTCCGCACAGCAACTAGTTGTAAAGGATTTACACGAAACGCTATTACTAACATAAGAAGAGTGGTGTTTTGTTTACAATGATTTCTGAATATAATGCTATGTCGTGGACCATAGTATTCAATTATCTGGTAGTCCTATGGAAAAAGAGGGGCGTTTCTTACTCAATCCTAAAAGGAGGTCTATCTAAACTTAGTATAACTTGGCCACAGTACACCTATATTGAGATATTCGGCCTATAACTACTGAGGTTTTATAAATCGCCTCTGTAAAGTTCCCTTGTAATTTTTTTTCAATCTATAAGCCATTTCCGATTTGACTAGCTGCTCACATGCTGAATATGTGTCAAGATCGGTATGCTAAATTGTAGGGTACATGATACTCTATAGCTCGATTGGACGTCAAATCAAATATGTTGAGGAAAAGTAACGATATTACGGAGAGTAATTCTCGTTCCAGTCTCCCTTAACAACGCCATGATCACTTAAGTCCTTATTAAGTCATATTTGACAATACATAACACGTATCCGGTTCAAAGGTGTCTGTCTATCTTTGGTTTGAAGATAAGTCTTTGAAGGATCGCAGTTATTTTAATCGAGGTTTATATGGGCTGGTGGTTGACTAACAATCATTAATCGCCATTGCCACATGAATTGTGTATTTTTCAAAGTTCCAATGCTACGTAAATAGGGAAGGGTATTTTGATACCATAGTCATGCTTTGCAGACGATTGATTACCCCATTGTGACTTTTACAGTAGACATGGATTTTCTATAATAAGCTGGGAAGGATTACTATATTGATATATCTCCAAACTCATATCCTTCCTGTCTTGAGGTAGCCTGCAGGTGACTTTATGACGCTAGTGCCTTCAATATCACAAGCAAAGTGACATGTTGACAATCAGTTGCTGACAATGCGGCTACTACACACTACGATATCTTCTCTGGAACGGAAAGAAGATTCGCATATAAGCTACCTAACAGGTCGGGCTTTTCGTTTCGATTTATCGTTAGATTACAACTAGATTTTTCTTAGAAACAAAATCATTCTTGATACTATTAAAATTTATTTGCACACAATATCACAACGACCACTACTAGCCAACCTTTCAGCCTATTCCAAAACAGTTGTTAACATGCTTAGAAGCGCAGTCCTCGGATTGATACTATCATCAGCTAGCGTTATAGCAGCCGTACCTAGCGCTCCATCGTCTTTGTATAAGCGTGATGACAAAGTCTTGCTTGGATACAGGGCTTGTAACGCGGTATGAGACACATTTATCTAGAATGGAACGATATAATCTAACTCAACATGATGAAGGACGAAGGCGCTGCGATGGAGAAGCATCAGAAGCTCCAATTTGATGAAGCGAAAAAGATCATTCAATCAACACAGCTTGGTGTCGGTGTTTATTTGACACAAAAGCCTGGTGACTATATGGGACAAACGTGAGTATCATTCCTATTCGTATGTGGTATTAGCCCTGTTTGCTAATTCTTAGGTAGTCACTGTTCCGTCAAAGTCGATGCCAAGAAGCTGGCAAAGACGCCCAAGATATGGATACCGGAGTGGTATGGGAAGTCTCGTAAAGCATTATGGAGATCTGAAGACAACATTGCGGACTACGTGGCATCGGATAGAATCAGCAACGAAAAAGGCTGGAAAGCCAAGGAGAGCATACTTATGGCAATGGTTGAGGGCAGCGATAAAGGCGGCACATCAAAGTGGTTCGTTAAGATACCAGAAGCCATAGCTGGCGATGACGACATGGGGTGGGAGATAGAGTGCAAATTGGACTTCGAGTCGCTAGCTACAAAGGATGCGGTTAACTATAATACGTGGATCGATAACGTCGGGGGCTCAAAAACCCCCGTCGAGGGGGAAGATTATGATTCCGGTACGGACGGCAAGTCGAAGTGGAAGGCATTTAAAGATAAGTTCTCGGGGAGAGATGTGGAGGGGCGGGATGTGTCGGATGACGATGAGTCTTTCTAGTGCAATTCATCCCGTAATACCGGCCCCATCCACATGGCATTCAACCGAGTATTGCATAGCTTTTCTACGTTTCTATCGATATCGAAGATTCATTCCTTAAATTCACTATAGCGGAGGACATCATATACTCATACTACTTGTACAACTACCTCTTTTCAACTATATCGCTAGCTTAGACAAGAATTTCATGCTACTTTCAAAGATCCGAGTGAATTCTTTATTGCAATGTGAAAACAGATTTGGTTACCTTCCAATAAACACTCCACAGTGACTGATGCTGAGAAGATTAACTAAATTAATCCAAGCCAAACCAAGCTACATCTAACTCTGGATGAACGGGAACAGTGTGACCAACCCCCGAGGCGGAATACCCTACGAGCTTTGTCCCATCGCCGTATACCATCTGCGTGTAGCCGCTCTGGGGCGTATTGGTAACGTTCTTACTAAACTCGACACCCAGAAGGGCCGACCACTCCTTCAACTGCTCAGCCAAGTTGGGATAGTTGACAAAGGTGTCAGCCGTCCCATGTAGCGTCTGCATGCGTGGGTATGTGCCATTATACTCTGGGTACATGGCTTTGACTCTCTCGGCCCACTCCTCACCCGTATGGACGTTCTGGCCGCTCGCACAGGTCGGGTCTGCACTCATCGGGCTAGAGCCGGGAGAACCCTGCAGGCAAGTGGCTGCGACTCCAGAATAGCAGGAGCCGGCGGCGAAGACGTCCGGGTAGGCGGCCAGCAAGACATTGGTCATCATGCATCCGGACGATGAGCCCGTAGCGAAGACCTTAGTAGGGTCGGCATTGTACTTTTCGGTCACGTATTTAACCATGTTGACCAGGCCGCCGCTGTCACCGGCCCCGTCGTGCGAAAGGCTCGCCTCTGAAGCAACATCCTGAAGTGAATCATATTAGACACACGGCTAGATCAGTATAATCATCTTGTCGAGATCGTAAACTCACCCAGCAGTTACTATCCTTTTTCGTGCTAGGATAGATGACGATGAACCCTTTAGCATCCGCGTACTTGTCGTAGTTCGCCGTCTGATAATAGGCCTGGCCGGTGCCTCCACAGTAATGAAGCTAGATTTCTTCGTTAGCTCTATGCTTAGGACATGAAGTGGTAGATCTATACTGACTGCAAGAATAATTGCAGGGCTCTCAGCAACCTGTGCGGGAACATAGAGAGCCATATCAAGGTTCGTAGGGTTCTCGCCCCAGTTTGTGACTGGTGTCAAGGCTGCATAGCTCTTCGAAAGGGCGGTTAGGCCGATGATTAAGTTTATCGACTTCATGGCAACCAGGTGTAAGTGACAATTGTGATTAGATTATAAGCACTGTAGATATTGATACTCAACTACCAACTTATCTGTAGTGCTGCCTTGTGAAGGGGATTTTATACCGACCCCACGATGCCGGGGACGAGCTCCGAGCAGTCTATTTCAGGTTGCCGCGAATGTATCCCGGGCAAAAAGCCATGGGAAATCACGTAGAAGTATACCATTAGGGGTAGTGGTTAGTAAGACCTGGGGGGGCTATAGCTGGCATCCGGCTAATTGGTAAGGGAGGGGATGCTACCCCCCAAAGACAATATACAGCATCGATTGGTTGTTTAAAGTCCCTTTCCATATCGGGGACCAGTATATCTAGAATATGCGAGGACTTCCTAACACATAGTCCTAAAATTACCAAAATGGTTGTTGAGTTCTCATTGGCTCAACGTGTGTCTTCCCCGGTCTGAAGTTTAGCGCTCTACGACTCGGATGCAAAATACGGTTAAGGAGAGCCGAGGATGTAGAATATTTCATAGGCAGATGTCACTTTCGGAGAGAGAATGAGAAATAAATTCGAGCAGTAGTATAAGGGTCCATATCTTGTTGACATACTTAGAAGAAGTGGTTATATGCTGTATTATAGGTAACTACTTCATTCAGGTTAAAAAGGGGGAGTGTTTAGGTTAGGTAAATGTTCCATATATACCTAGGTACCTAATGTATTAAGATAGTGGTATTGAGGTCATAGGAGCTCAGGCATCAATATGGATTTTGACGAGGTTATGTCCAAGTAATGAGCGAATAGATGCGAATTCAATTCCTTATAGTGTAGGTAGAAATGTGAGCTTGATGATGTACTGGACAAAAGAGTTGCAATATTCTAACCTAACCTGGAGGGTCTAAGTCCACTACTTACCTCCTTAGCTCATCATGTCTGGTCTGCATATGGATTAGTTGCATATTGGTCTAACCGAATAGATGCATAAAGGCTATTCATTATTCATTTCTCTCTTTCACTGACATCATCCAATGAATGGCCAATGATAATCCGCCTGTCTCACTTACTTAAGTACTCACTCCAAAGACAGACAAACCCACGGCGCGTCTGGTTTTAATATCCGAGACATCGCGGCGTTACATCATCGGCGTTACCTCATTATAACCTACCATGATTTCTTGGTATCTGGGTTAACTACATAGGTCTTTCCAACGGCAATGCACACGATTCCACAATGTCAAGTCCGGCGAAGAAAAGGAAGCTGAACAATTCAAAAGCCACCACTGCTGTACCATCTAGAGGTCTCGAGTACTTTTTCTCTAAGCAGAGACAAAATGGCTCCAGCACCGGTGTTTCAGCAAATCAGGCTCCAGAGGACGGTTCCCAAAGTCAGAACAATGACATGACCGACGAGGAGCTAGCTAGGAAATTGCAGGCAGAGTGGGATCTCGAAGCCGCAAGAGCCGGAATGAACAACTCAGCTCAGGCTAGTGGTTCTACACCCTCGCCCCAGAAAATACAAGACGCACAGGTTGCCAGTACTGTGTATGTAGCCCCTGATGAGAATACACCACATTCTAGCTCTCCCGTTCCGAATGCACTGGCCAAGGGGAAAGGGAAAGGTACCTTGTCCTTGCAGTCTGTCTCAGCATCAGTAGATACCGTTTCTGAGTCTATCCCTTTTGATGAAAGCCCACTTACATTCGACCCTTCCCAATATGTAACTATGCTTCAGGAGCATTGGAAGGGAGAAGGAGGCGATGCATCATATGCTCTTCTAACACGATGCTTCGTACTCGTGAGTAGCACCTCGAGCCGCATCAAGATCGTCGATACTCTGGTCAACTGTTTACGAGTTCTCATAGAAGCTGATCCGGAGAGTCTATTGCCTGCGGTAAATATTCAATCCATTCCGAGCATTTCACTCATGGTGGTAGATGTGTGGGTAACTGAAGCTGACTATTCTGCAGGTCTGGCTCGCGACAAACTCAATTTCGCCACCATACATATCACTTGAGCTCGGACTCGGCGGCTCAGCTATTTCTAAAGCTCTAAAACAAGTGTGTGGTCTAGACAACCGATCACTCAAGGCAATTTACGACAAGCACGGTGATGCAGGAGACGTCGCCTTTGAGGCAAAGAAAAAGCAGAGCTTCACGCTGCGTAGGCCTAAACCTCTAACTATCAAGGGTGTGTACCAAACGCTCGTGAAAATCGCCAACAGCCAAGGCCAAGGGAGCGCTGAGGCAAAACAGCGCTTGGTCGATCGACTTTTACAGGATGCTCGGGGCGGCGAAGAAAGTCGCTATATTGTGCGCACTCTGTGCCAGCACCTCCGAATCGGTGCCGTGAAGACGACAATGCTTATTGCGCTCTCGCGTGCGTTCTTGCTTTCCCGACCTCCAGGCGCAGAATTTCCCCTGAAATCAGTTGATGACCTAAAAAAGTTGAAGAAGGAAGAGCTGGCTGAAGTTTGGAGCAGAGCAGAGGAGATTGTCAAGGCCTGCTTCGCGAGGCGACCGAATTATAACGACATTATCCCCGTAATGCTGGAAATCGGCGTCTGCGAGGAGTTGCTGATACGCTGTGACCTAACCCTACATATACCACTACGGCCCATGCTTGGAAGTATCACACGCGACTTATCCGAGATGCTCACTAAGCTCCAAGGACGAGATTTCGCGTGCGAATTTAAGTACGATGGGCAACGGGCGCAAGTGCATTGCGACGACAAGGGTAAGGTGTCAATATTCTCACGACACCTTGAGCTTATGACAGATAAATACCCTGACCTAGTCGACCTAGTTCCGCGGATACGCAGCGAGGGCGTTAGTAGTTTTATCATGGAAGGCGAAGTTGTCGCTGTGGACTCGCAAACGGGGGAGTTGAGAAACTTCCAAACATTGACGAACCGTGCCCGCAAGGATGTTGCTATCGGGAGTATTACCATTGATGTGTGCCTTTTCGCTTTCGATCTCATGTATCTCAATGGGCAGCCCCTACTTGACCGACCCTTCCGTGAGCGTAGAGAGTTGCTGCGCTCGCTGTTTATAGAAGTACCACACCATTTTACCTGGGTTAAGAGTCTTGACGCGACATCGCAGGATTCAGAAATGGTGTTAGATTTCTTCAAGCAAGCGACAGATGCCAAATGCGAAGGCATTATGGTCAAAATCTTGGATAATCTCCCGACTAACCCAGTTGTCCCAGATATCACGAATGAGGACGAAACCTTGGATCCAAACAAGGCATTGTCCGAAGACCAAATACCAGGATCGAGCCCGGCTCCAGAGAAACCAACTTCTCGATCTAAGAATAAAAGCACTAAAGCCAACGCCACCTCCCCGACAGACACTGGCCAAACAGAAGCAAAGCCCTCCTCATCCCGCCGCAAGCCTTTACTCGCTACTTACGAACCAGATAAGCGACTTGACTCATGGCTCAAGGTGAAGAAGGACTACAACGCGGCATTCGACACGCTAGACTTAGTTCCCATCGCAGGCTGGCACGGCCAGGGCCGCAAAGCGCGCTGGTGGTCGCCGATCCTCCTCGCGGTGCGCAACCCCGAGACGGGCGCCCTCGAAGCGGTCTGCAAGTGCATGTCCGGGTTCACGGACGCCTTCTACAAAGCGAACCGGAAGTTCTACGACGACGGGTCGGGCAGCGATCCCGAAAGCGACAGCGATCGCATCGCAACAAAAGAGGAGGAAGAGGAGGAGGGCAGCACAGAGCATGACGACGACGCAGGTACAAATAACAGTGAGAGCGAAGGGCAAGCCAGGTACAAGAACGTGCGCCGCACCAAGCCCGGCTTCGTCGAGTACGACGCCGGGCACCCGGACGTGTGGTTCGAGCCCCAGGAGGTCTGGGAGGTGGCCTTCGCCGACATCACGCTGTCGCCGACGTACACGGCGGCGCTGGGGCTGGCGAGCCTCGACCGCGGGCTGAGCCTGCGGTTCCCGCGGTTCGTGCGCAAGCGCGAGGATAAGGGCATCGAGGAGGCGAGCACGAGCGCGTTCCTCGCTGCGTTGTGGCGGAAGCAGGAGGCCAAGGCGCCGCAGCCGGTGAAGGAAGAGGAGGGGGGTGGTGATGAGGATGGAGAGGAGGATTAGAAGGGGAGGGGGTTAGGGTAGGAGGTTATGGGAATCTTGTTTATTTTATTTTATTTTTTCTAGAAGGTATAGGGGAGGCATATTGAGGCGATGGGAATTGTAGAAGTACATCATATGCGAAAGAATCAATCTCCCCGTCCCTGATCCCAAGATTAAAAGGGGAGAGGGGGGGATCATTTCCTTATAATTCAATCCACGCATCCCCCCTCCCTTTTCCACCACTTGACCTAACCTCTACTCCTTCCACGCCTTGTACACCGTCCTAGCCCCATACTTCTCCCCCTTCCTCAGCAACACCTGTCCGCGCCAGGCCTCCTCATTCGGCGCGTTCACGTAGCGGCTGGGCTCGACGCAGAACGCGCTGCGGGGCCCGCGCGCGGGGGCCCCCTCCACGGCCGGCACGTCGATGTACTTGCCCGTGTAGTACTGGAAGGCGGGCTCGGTGCTCCAGACCTCGAGGTGCACGCCCGAGGCCGGGTGCGAGGCGGCCGCGAGGCGCACTAGAGGCCGCGAGCGCGTGTCGATCGGGACGTCGGTGTCGTCCGCGGACACTACGAAGCAGTCGTCGATGTCGGGCTCGGCGGCGCCGAGCACGAAGGGCGCGTCCGTGGCGACGCTGGGGTACGGCGCGGGCCCGCCGGTGGGGATCCCGCCGCTATCGACGGGGAGGTAGGAAAGCGTGCAGAGCTGCACGGTGGTGCCTTCGATGGTGGGGCCGCC
Organism: Camillea tinctor; assembly: GCA_022578605.1. Classification (NCBI taxonomy): domain Eukaryota; kingdom Fungi; phylum Ascomycota; class Sordariomycetes; order Xylariales; family Graphostromataceae; genus Camillea; species Camillea tinctor. The sequence continues at coordinate 164,844 of MU394083.1, read as the reverse complement.
GGTGAGGTTGAAGTATCTGGGTTGGTGGGTGGGTTAGCGATCATAGGTACGCTATCTAAATGGGAGGTTTCGGTGATTTATTTTCATATATAGATAATCCGGGCTTCCAGCTCGGAATTGGCACTGTTCAGGAAAAGGAAGAGAAAGAAAAACAAAATACTTACGAATGGTTCGTCATGTTAATAACCGTCTCCTCAGCGCCTCCCACGAGCTCGGCCTCGTACTCGATGCCCAGCAGCGTGACCTCCCTGCCGCTCTCCTCGACGGCCTTGCTCGCGGTGTAGATGACCCTAGCGACGACCTCCCCCGGGAACCCCTCGTCGCCGTCCTCGCTCGTGAGCGTGAACTCGACGCTCTCGCCGCCCTGCACGTCGCCGGGCAGGCCGGGGATCTTGCGCACGCCGACGGGCTTGGGACCGTTCCACACGCGCTTGCCCCAGCCGCGCACGCCGCCGTGCAGGGTGTTGGGCCCGTTGTTGGCGGCCAGGGCGTACCCGCGCGCGGCCCCGTTGAGACCGGGCGCCAGGCGCGCGCCCGAGATGCGGTTCGCCACGCGCCCGATGGTCTCCCCGAAGTAGGGCGCGTTGTGCGACACGTACTGCTCCTGCGTCGGGAAGCCCTGCACGATGTTGACGCCACCGACGGTGAAGGACTGGATGATGGCGCCCAGGGGTAGGAAGGAGATCTCGTCCGTCATGGTTTTTTGTTTTTGTTTTTCTGATTTGTGTGTGTATATGTGTATTTCCTTGTTTCCTTGTTTTCTTTAGCAGGCTGTTGTACTACCCCTTACTTTTCTGTATCCGTGTCTCTTTTGGGGTTTTATGTGATTTGTCTATGCGTTGATGTGGCGGATAAGATCGGAACTAGAGAGAGCTTGCTAACTAGCTTGGTGTTTGTACAAGCACAGTTGGATCGTGGCTGCGAGGGGTTTGAGTCTTGGATCGTAGCTTGGTTACGGTTAGTTACACCAGATGAAGAAGAAAGATGTAATATGTACTAGTAGTGAATATCCCAACTTGGTGTTATATTATGACGAGATGGATATCAACATGTGCCCTTCTTAAAACAGGAGAGAAATCACAAGACCATGATTCAATCGCGATACGGAGGGATTCAGGCTATATATAAAGGTTACATAAGAGTTTGTATATATGTATACCCCCAGCAGCTCGGAGAGAGCACATGATAGCTTAGGAGATGACGGGATACTTACGATAACTTACACTTTCGGGTATCTGAGTTATGTACCTCATCTTTTAGTTTACACACGATGGCGGGGTTCTCTCGGCGGGGTAATTTGAGGGGTGGCGCCGCAAACTTGACCCCCCTGGAGTTGCGTCTTTATAGTATCACGATCATTCCACCGAAGATCTTGATCGTGTTACTACTTTTTTGCCTGCATCCTAGGTCAAGCCCACTACCATTATAGGTAGTAGACTATACTTACACGGAACTGATATTCTCCGTCGCATCTCCAAATTCTACCTGGTTCCAATGCCGCCCCCTATTGAAGGGGGAAGGGTTCTACACTAGTTTATGTGTATTATTCCCACCCCCCTTCCGCTTCTATGACAGATAGATCATAGAAGAGGTATATCGTGTAAGAACATGTGACGTGGAAAAACAGAAGTGAAGATCGCATTCACCAGATCTTTCATTCGCGGCTAGATGCATCCCCTGATGACGTAGCAATAATAATTTAAAGAGCTGGCCAAGGAATAAAGTTTCTAGTAAGGTATCTAGCAGCCCTAGGTAGGAGATGGTGGGTCTGTAACTGCATCAGGGAAAACATATTTCGTGTTGAAAAAGAAACTGAGAACGAATCAAGAAGAGCCAACTCCCTTCCCGTATTAAATTTTCGATAAGTCATAAGGGAAGGTAGGTTAAGCGCAGCAATCGGGGAAGAAGTCACAAGAGAGCTTGACCAGGGGTAACTATAGTGTACTTAAATACCCTTATTAGATATAGGGGGTTCCAATGTTTCATAAATGCAAACAAGGGCATGCCATAGGTAAGAAGGTAGGTTATGTATGTACGTAATCATTGATTGCATCTTACCTGCCGGTGGCATATATTGTATTGCCCGGGCATGTCGTAGTTTACCTAACTTAAACCGACCTGGCCTATATGTATGTATGTAGTCTAGGTAGGTACAGTACCTGCAATAAAGTTGGCACATACCTAAGTACTTACCTAGGTTAGGTACTACACTACCAACCTAAACAACTCACTTCCCTTCCGGTCATTTCCTAGTCAACTTGAACCTGCCAACTTTGTTCGTCTAGCTTTAGGTAGCCTTACATCACATTAACCTTGACGTGTCACGGCAATCCACCAGTCAATACCTACCTAACCTAGGCAGGTACTTACTCAGTCTCAGTTAACACTTTACCCTACCCGACCAATACTTTACTCGGTCAAATAAAATCACATCCTTTCCACAAGGCCAGATCCATCATCGACCCCCCAAACTTCTATACATACGGCAGAACTACATACTACATGCTACATTACATCCGTACAAACACACGACTTGGACAACATCACACAAAACCACTTCCAACAAGATAAATCATTATCGACTTTGGCCACAATTACACTTATCCACATTTCTATGGCGTCTACAATCCCATATTAATTTTAGCTCCGTACGAGCCTATAGAAAGAGACGTTCTCCATCAAAGAGCCTGGACCTATTTTACACACGTTGCAATTAACTATCCAGTCTAACCTCCCTAATTATTTGCAACTTGCCATCTTGGTATGAACATAACGAATTCGAACACCATGGCCGCCGAGTTCCCTTCCCCGAAAGGCACCCCGAAGCGGAAGCGAAACGATGTGATGACCGAGCAACGGTTGTCATCCCATCCAATCTTCACCTTGCAACCTCCGAAGCTTAGCCCAGTGAAATACGGCAACGATCTGGTGGAGGACGGAAATAGTAGCCCGCGAACCAAGGTAGCCCAGAAACTCGGAGCCCTGGCACTCAGGGAGAACAATGGCTTGGGCGAGGGTGGGGGCGGGGCAATAATCGCAAGCCACAACCCTGAAAGAGCTAGCAACAGTAGCAGCCAGCATGAACATGAACATGAGCACGAGCACGAGCACTCATTTGCCAATCCCAAATTCTCACCCTCGCTACCTATATTCGACTTGGATGGTGTCACCGCCAGCACCAGCACCAGCGGGGGAGAAATGCAGATGGACGACGATGAGGATGGCGGTGCTACACGTAAACGCATCAAGTTTCCCGAGCCTAGCGGAGAAGCCTCAGCCATAGACCCTATTCTTCATCCCCATGGAGAATCAAGCGCCAATGCTGTAATTCCTCCAATCCAGACCGACGCGTCTGGACATCTTGATCTACATAGCGTCGTGGACCCCGCCATTGTAAAGACATCTAAGGGCATTGCTGCCGGTCGTCTGCAGAAATCATACCCGTCTATCAACCGCCTATCCGACTCCAAGTCGCGCAGTCGAAGGCGAGCGGGCACACCTCCCGTATCGAGACGGAAACCGACATCGGAATCTACCATCGACGAGGACGCCCCCATTGTCGACCCTGTCCGCGCAGCTCTCACGTGGCACGAAGACGAGATCACAATATACGACCCAATGGATCAAGACGACGACGGTACGGGCATTAATGGTATCGGGTTTAAGCCTACACCGGCCATTGCCTATGCACGGGCCCAAAAACGGAGGCAACAGCTTGCCGAGTATAAGAAACGGGAGGAAAGCGAAGCTAGGGCTAAGAGAAACCAGCGTCGAAGAGAACAGCCCGGCGGAGGTGGGGAGCTGGAGAGGAACCACTCGATGATGCGGGTGCATTTCTCAGATGCAGAGCCCACAACTGTCGTTATGACTTGAAATCACCTGCGTATTGATTCGTTAATTGCTTCGGATACCACTTTGAACGTTATGGCGTTACTGGGTTGGCCCAGGTTGGCGTTTGCAGAACAAGGCATGATTTGTCGTGCCATATCGACTTTCGTTACCGGAATATCGCTTTTAGGGGAGGGGTTCATGCTTAGGGATATTTTTACAAGTGGTCCTTCAAGGACACAACAGTTTGGTCCTTCGATTGAATTTGGAGAGGATGGGCATTTCATAACGAATGGCCCCGTCGCTCTAATTGCTTATGGTAGATAGTCATGTACACAGGGTCTTGGTGCAAGGTCAAGATGCAACATAACCCCCCAATCCCGTTATTGATACAATGATAGCCAGTTTTCCGCCCAAAAAAAAGACAAAGCACGCTCTCTCTTACAGTCCTCACCAGAATTTATACCAACGTTTATTCGCTTGCCGCGCTTTCTCCTCTGCTTCTTCTCTCAAACGCATAGCTTGTTCGATTTTTGCCTTCTTCTCGGCTTGCTTCTTGTCGATGACCTCGACGACCCGTGCCATGGCCGCACGCTCTTTCATCCTCTGCGCCTGGCAATACTCCCATTGTATTATGCTACCCAGTAGAAAGGAACCAAAGGCCCAGTTGGCAGCTTTGGGTATTCCAGCTAAAAAGAAGATAGAAGAAGAATAGACCCATTAGCCCCAGAGGGTCCTCTTAAACTTTTTTTTTTTTTTTTTTGGTTCTCAAAAAAAGAATATACAAAGAACTACTAATATGCGCAAAGCTAAAACGAGAGAAAAAAAGGAGGGGAGTAACGGAAAAAGAGTAACGTACCACCTAAGACGAACCGCCCCGCGCCGATGACCGCACCGGCGCCAATGCCCGTGAGAAAACCCTCCCGCGCACACGGCATCTTGTGCACGGCGAGGAAGTCGTCCGACTTTATCGACTGTATGCCCTCGGTGAACGTCGGCCGCGTGTGGGGACCCGGCTGCTGCTGCCCCCCTTGAGCCTCCCCATTGTCCCCGTGTGGCTTCGCGTCGTCGGCGGGCTTCGGGCTGTGGAATACCTCGTAGATCTGCGGCTTCTGGACGTGCGAGGGCGGCGAGGTGGCGCCCGGCGGGGGGGCGCGGAGGTTTGGTGGGTGGTCGTTTTGGGACATGGGGTTTCGAGGGGAGGTTGAATTTGAATGGGAGGTAGGTTTGGATGGTATGTTTTGGTTATTGAATAGAGCGAGCAGGTATTTGAATAGGTTTAGAAACGAATTGGTCTCTTTAGTCGTTGAGCTGAGGTCTGCGAAATGGTGGATAAGTTTTAAAAAAAAGGTACGAATTGAAGCTTCACATTTAGCTATGACGCTTCACTACTCAGGTATAAAGTTCTGATGCAACGCAAGCCACAAAAGGTGGAGGGAACTGAATATATGCATGTATCCGCATGTAAGGACAGGCAGTTGGCGCTATCTACGTATCAGGAAACTAGTGGGCCCCTTAAACATCGACCGGGGTACGCGTTTAAAAGATGCGGTCTCAAATGCGCGTGTGGCGCGTTGGTGTGTAAGTGGATTTTTGGGCCACTAGGAGAAGAGGAATTCCAAACTCGAACCCATTCACCACTCAACACTCACCACAACTCCCAGGGAAAACAAAAATACGGGAACAAGGCATTGAATCCCTTTTTTTTTTTCCCATTTTCCTGTTTCTATTCCTATTCCTGACTACACTTGGTCGGATTGGGTTTCCTGGGTTTTCTATGCTTTCACCTTCGCTCCTTTCCCTCACTTTCTCTTTGCCAATGCCGTGTTGGTAGTGGTTGGCAGTATAGTATTAATAGTATAGCAATCCGCCCGAAAAAATCCAACTACAACACACCAACTATCCCACATCCGACTCCTTTGCACCATTGGTATAATCACAACGAGATCGAGGTCGAAATTAAGGAAAAGGGAAATATGCCGAACACATCTCTCCGCCGCCCGCAGAAGGGCTACGCCCGCCGCGGGGGCAAGCAAGCCTACCACGGCGCCGGCACCCGAACCCGCACCTTCGCCGCATCCACCCGCACCGAGGCCACCTCCGCCGACGAGAAGATCGAGCGGTCGCGGCTCGCGCAGCAGATCGACGAGTCGATGGGCTTCCCGCGGTACGAGTCGGGGCGGAAGAAGGAAGGGTGGCTCGTGAACGTGCAGCCGACCACGGTGGCGCTGGACGACGGCCGGGGGGGCCGCGCCGCGCTCGACTGCTACTTCATCGAGGAGGACGGCCAGACCTTCAAGGCCACCGTCGAGTACGAGCCCTACTTCCTGATCGCCGTGCGCAAGGGCCGCGAGAGCGAGGTCGAGGAGTGGCTCAAGCGCGTGCCCGGCGGCGGCGTCGTGCGCACCGTACGCAAGGTCGACAAGGAGGACCTGGACATGCCGAATCACCTGCTCGGGTACCGGCGGACGTTCCTCGAGCTGCGCTTTGCTAACGTGGCGGATCTGATGGCGGCGAGGAGGGATATTATGCCCGTGGCTGAGAAGAACCGGAAGGCCATGGGCACGGTGGATGTTTACGCAGAGGTTGCCTCGTAAGAATCACCCCTATTTTCCCTCGTTAATGGTTATTAGATACTGACGGAGGGGGAAAACAGGCACCAGGCGGGGTTCGACCTTTTTGATGATACACGAGATGATGATAAACGACATAATGCTTCCTTTTCAGACGCTAGCGACTATATAGTCGATATTAGAGAGTACGACGTACCGTACCATGTAAGAGTAATGATTGATACGGGTAAGTTATCTTCCAATTCATCGTGGAGGGCTCAATAACTTACATCGTGTCCTAGATATTCGAGTAGGAAAGTGGTATTTCGTAGAAGCTAAACACGGGGTAACTACTATAATACTCAACGAGGATCGTCTTGTCCAAGCAGATCCCGTAGTAATGGCTTTCGATATCGAAACGACGAAGCTCCCGCTCAAATTCCCCGACGCCGCCATAGATCAGATTATGATGATATCGTACATGATTGACGGACAGGGTTTCCTAATCACCAACCGCGAGATTGTATCGGAGGATATTTCAGATTTCGAATATACCCCGAAGCCGGAATACGCTGGTCCCTTCATGATTTTCAACGAGCCCGACGAGAAGGCTGTTCTAGAACGATTCTTCCTCCACATCAAGGAAGCACGCCCTACAGTGATCGCCACTTACAACGGAGACTTTTTCGATTGGCCCTTCGTGGAAACGAGGGCAGGAATCAACGGGATCGATATGTACCGCGAGATCGGATGGAGGAAAGACAACGAGGATATATACAAGTGCACATATGGTGTTCACATGGATTGCTTTGCCTGGGTCAACCGTGATTCCTACCTGCCGCAGGGAAGTCGTGGTTTGAAGGCCGTTACCGTAGCCAAGCTCGGCTACGATCCCGATGAGCTTGATCCAGAATTGATGACTCCGTACGCTAGCGAGAGACCGCAGACTCTGGCTGAGTATTCAGTTTCCGATGCCGTCGCGACATATTATCTGTATATGAAGTACATCCACCCCTTTATCTTCTCGCTCTGTACAATTTTGCCGTTGGGAGGCGATGATGTATTGCGGAAAGGTACCGGAACCCTGTGCGAGATGTTGTTGATGGTGCAAGCCTACCAAAAGGAGATTATACTACCGAATAAGCATGTTTCGCCGAAGGAGTCATTCTACGAAGGACATCTACTTGAAGCCGAAACGTATGTTGGTGGACACGTCGAAAGTATTGAAGCAGGAGTTTTCCGAGCCGACATCCCCGTGAACTTTGCTGTGGATACCGGGGCTGTCGATGAGCTTCTACGCGATCTCGATGCAGCGTTGAAGTTCGTCATTGAGATTGAAGAAAAGAAATCCCTAGCCGATGTCACGAATTACGATGAAGTGAGAAAGGAGATTGCAGCACGGTTGATGCAACTGAAGGAGACTCCAAACCGGAACGAGCGCCCGCTAATTTACCACTTGGATGTTGCTTCTATGTACCCGAATATTATGACCACCAACAGATTGCAGCCAGATTCCATGGTCCAGGAATCTGACTGTGCCGCGTGCGACTTCAACAGGCCTGGAAAGACTTGTGATCGCAGATTGCCCTGGGCATGGAGAGGCGAGTATCTCCCGGCAAAACGCGACGAGTATAATATGATCCGGCACGCCCTCGAAGGCGAAAAATTCCCTGGGAAATACCCTAACTCACCAATGCGTACATTCCAAGAATTGAGTGAGGATGAACAAGCCGGCCTTGTCAGGAAGAGATTGCAGTTATACAGTCAGAAAGTGTACCATAAAATACGAGACTCGACAACCACCGTTCGAGAAGCTATTATCTGTCAACGAGAAAACCCTTTCTACATTAACACTGTGAGAGACTTTCGAGACCGACGGTATGATTACAAGGGAAAGACCAAAGTGTGGAAAGGCAAGACGGAAGCCCTGAAATCATCGGGGGCGAGTAACCAAGAAGTAGACTCTGCGAAGAAGATGATAGTCCTGTACGACTCTCTACAACTTGCCCACAAGGTCATTTTGAACTCGTTCTACGGCTATGTCATGCGAAAGGGCTCCAGATGGTACTCTATGGAAATGGCTGGTGTAACCTGTTTAACCGGCGCAACAATTATTCAGTTGGCCAGAACGCTGGTAGAACGGCTAGGTCGCCCCCTAGAACTGGATACCGATGGTATTTGGTGCATGCTGCCAGCCACGTTCCCCGAAAACTTTTCCTTCAAGCTTAAGAATGGGAAGAAGCTCACGATATCGTACCCTTGTGTCATGTTGAACCATCTTGTTCATGACAAGTTTACAAACCACCAGTACCAGACTCTCGTCGACCAGAAGACCTTCAAGTACGAAACGCACAGTGATAACTCTATTTTCTTCGAAGTCGACGGTCCTTACAAGGCCATGGTTCTGCCAACGTCGAAGGAAGAGGACAAGAACTTGAAAAAGCGATATGCCGTGTTCAACGACGATGGCAGTCTTGCTGAGCTCAAGGGTTTCGAAGTAAAGCGTCGTGGTGAACTGAAGCTCATCAAAATCTTTCAGCAGCAAATTTTCAAGTTCTTCCTAGAAGGAGACACATTGGCGGAATGCTACGCTGCTGTAGCGAAGGTAGCCAATAAGTGGCTCGATGTCCTGTATAGCAAGGGGTCGACGCTTGCTGACGAGGAATTCATCGATCTTCTCTGTGAGAACCGAAGCATGTCAAAAACACTTGAAGAGTATGGTAGTCAAAAATCTACGTCGATTACTACTGCCAAACGTCTAGCCGAGTTCTTGGGAGAGCAGATGGTCAAGGATAAAGGTCTCAACTGCAAGTATATTATCTGTGCCAGGCCTCGCAACGCGCCAGTTACTGAGCGTGCTGTTCCGGTTGCTATCTTCTCTGCCGACCCCGAGATCAAGCGGAGATTCTTGACAAAATGGCTTAAGGAAGAGCCTAGCGACATGGACCCTCGAGCTCTGCTTGACTGGGACTACTACCTCGAGCGTCTAGGCTCCGTCATCCAGAAACTTATCACAATTCCGGCTGCTCTGCAGAAAGTCCGCAACCCCGTACCACGTGTTGCTCATCCAGACTGGCTCCAGCGGCGAATTAATATCAAGGATGACAAGATGAAGCAGAAGAAGCTCACTGATCTATTCACGAAGGGACCACTAGAGGATATTACGAATCGTGCCGGCTCAAGAGTGGATGATCTAGAAGATTTTGGATCCAAGCTGCTGAAACCAAAGAGTACGACTGCATTAATCACTGCGTCACAAACAGCTCCAACGTCTACAGCAACTAAACGCAAATCCCCTGAGCCCGACAGAGAGAACCTGGATCCATTTGCTGCGTTACCCAGTGTGATGCCAGATCCCTCAGTGGACTATCCGGCATTTCTAGAATATCAGAAGAAGAAATGGAAGATTCAAAAGCAAGCTCGTATCCGCCGCCGCCATTTGTTCGGCGACCGGCGCAGCAAGGTTGGCAACAATATTCAACAGACGTTCCGCAACCAAGCCGAGGTTATGTTCAAAAATACGTGGCAGCTATTACAACTAAGAGCAACTGACAACCCTGGTATTGTCACCGCGTATGTTCTTCTCGATAATAAGGTCCATGCGCTCAAGGTCAAGGTGCCTCGACAGGTGTTTCTAAACTTGAAGGGCAAGGACCTACCGGACATTGACGTTGAGGGCTGTGAAGTCGAGCAAGTCTACCACACACTTCCTAATGGCCACTCATCAACACATTTGTTTAAGATCACGGTTCCCGAGGAGATATACTTTTCCGAAGCAGAGAAGTTCTCCATGTTGTTCAATCATCCTAGTGTTGAGGGGGTATACGAGAAACAGGTCCCTCTCAACATGCGAGCCGTACTTCAATTGGGCAATCTGTGTACGATCGACGAAAGCCAGCCTGGTGTTCTAGGAAAGGGCCTTGATGAAGGGTTCGATCTTTCCGGCTTAATGAGACCCCTTAAGCCAAAGCCATATCTCGACTCTAATCCTCTAGCATACCTCTACCTATCTCACATCACAGCGGGCGAGCGTCAAATCTTTGGCCTGTTCTCAACACTCAGCGACGAAGCACACATAGTTATCCTCCAGAAGAACAAGGATGCCAACCAGGACCTGCCTAATGTCACAAGAATCTATAGTGAAATGCTTACTCGGAAAACCCTAGAGGAGGACGGGAATACCTGGAAAGATTGCTTTGAATATCAGGACAAACTAGCTTTCAAGGTGACTCAGGTTACAACCCGACGAAAGGCCCACCTCGAAATTGGAGAAGTAGTCAAGAAGATGAGGAAAGATCAGTCAAAGCCTCTAATGCTGGTTCTCCAATCCTCCCAGCGTAACCTTCTTATTCACGATGTACCCATTCTTGGCGATTTCCCTATTCTGCCCTTGAGATATGATCAGGCCGATAGCGCATTGCCGCCCCTAGGTTGGCAGTCTGTAGTGGCCAGACGCTTGGTTGGACACTACCTAAACTTGGGATCCTGGATTCTGCATCTGACAGCCCTTGCACGCTACGGAGACATCCCGCTGTGTAATCTGGAGCGCGATGATCCTCGGTTTCTCATCGATATTGCGTATGCTCGACGATTGCAGATGAACAACGTAGTACTGTGGTGGTCACCCAGCCCTAGACCAGATCATGCCGGTTATGAACAGGATGATGTTACTAGCGCTCTTGACACCGTATCCATGCCTGCCATCAATACCCCCGGCACATATGCTTCGGTCTGTATTGATCTAGAAGTCCGCAATCTTGCCATCAATACCATTCTCACTTCATCGCTCATCAACGAACTAGAAGGCTCAGACTCTATTTCATTCAACCCGGCTTCTGATAGCGGCCCTTCAGATGGTTCAGAGATGCTTCATTCTGAATCAGCATTCGCCAACGCAGGCGTACTAGTGCTGCGTGAGATGGTCAAGTCCTGGTGGGCAGAAGCCTGCAAAGGAAGTCCCATGGCCGATGTGCTGGTGCAGCATTTAGTTCGATGGGTTGAATCCCCAGACTCATTCATGTATGACCGTGCTCTTCATTACTACGTTCAGATGATGAGCCGCAAAGCTTTCATGCAATTGATGGCCGACTTCCGCCGTGTAGGCTCCCAAGTCATTTTCGCGAATTCAAACAGACTACTGCTGCAAACGACAAAGTCAGAAGTGGGCAATGCCTATGCTTACAGTCAATATATCCTCAAGAGCATCAAGAGCAAGCCACTATTCCACTTCATCGATCTCGAGATTAAAGAGTACTGGGATTACCTCGTATGGTACGATGAGTTCAACTATGGTGGCAAGGCATGTCAAGAAGTGGTTGAAGCAGAACAGCAGAATCTCGAGACGGTAATGTGCTGGCAGATGAAGACCTTCCTTCCTCTTCGGTTACAAGATACCTTCCAACAGTGGGTGGTTGAATTCATCAATCTCATGCACGGACTCAAACGACCTCACAATGGCGACCCCAATTCAACACCACGCCTGACGCAAATCCCCTTCCATAATCTTACGCAAATCGATGAGAGCGATCCAAGCGACAAGACCGATATCATCCTCACCAAGACATTCGAGCGTCCACTAAAGAAAGAAATCCAGTCGCTCATCTCCCTCCAAGCCCGCGAACTCCTGCACCCCGAACTAGCCGGGGACTGGACCTTCCCCATCTTGCCGGGCAACAACCACCAATACATCAACAAGCGCGGAAACAGCAATTACAAGCAGAACCAGAACCGCAACGCAGTCCTCGAGCTCGTCAAGAGCCTCATGCAAGTGCTATCCCTGGACAAGAACATCACCATGGAAGCGCGTCTCCTGCGCAAAGAGCTGCTCGCGCTCTTCGAAGTCCGCGAGTTCAGCAAAGAAGGCGCGTTTGCCAATCCCAGCGAATCACTCAAGATCCCCCAGCTCAGCTGCGCCGAGTGCACGCTCGCCCGCGACTGGGACCTGTGCCGCGACGAGTCCCTACTCCCCGATCTGCCCGCCATCGCTGCCGCGGCGGCGAATAATAATACCTCCCTCGAGGCGACAACTACCACTGCCGATACCATCCAGGCCGAGGTCCGCCGCCAGGCCGCCGCCAAGCCCTGGAACTGCGCCTTCTGCGGCGCGGAGACGGACCGCCTCCGCATCGAGGAGCGGCTCATCGCTGAGGTCCAGGCCCTGCTCGCGGAGTGGTGCGTGCAGGATGTCAGGTGCGAGAGGTGCGGCGGCGTGAGGCTCAATGAGTTCATGGAGCATTGCACGTGCTCCGGCCCTTGGGCCGCGAGCGTGAAGAGGCCGGAGGTGGTGGGTCGGTTGGGGGTTTATGCGGGGGTGGCGGATTTTCTGGGATTGAGGATGCTGGGGGGGTTGGTGGGGGAGGTTTTGGAGGGGATTTAGGGGGAGGGGGAATACATAAGTACGGACTTGGCTTGGGATAGGAGGTAAGGGAGGCTGTTTGGGTTAGCTAAGAACGGTGCCTTTGAATTGGGTTATATGCCTACGTACGTGTTAATATCTTGCTGTTTTTAGTTATGGGGGATCCTGGGTTTAATAATTCTGGGTTGGCTGGGCTGGAGTAGAAAGGGATGGTTGGGTTATGGCATATAGCTTAAGTGATAAAAAGAATACTAGTGGTGCTTTGAGTATATGTATTGAATCAAGCGTTGTTATAATATACCTGCCTTTAGCTCTAAGTTTTTCACATGGTTAATGGTAAGTATCGGTTGCTTTTATAAAGAATGTCTTGTTGTCAGTCAGGTTAAGGTCAGGGTTGGCCCGTATACCGGATTGGGCGACATGGAGGGTTGTGATTGGCTGGCAGACTGTGGGAGAGGTCCGTCCCACTTTTAACCATTTTCTTTAACATGTCTCCTGGAATCGGAAATGCAGATTGAGTCAATAACAGCTTACTTGTATTTATACTCAGCATCATTGAATCATGAGTAATCTTCGTGGGTGTCTTTAGGTGAGATATTAGGTATGTTGACTCGGGCAACTGGTACCGTTCGTCGCGAAGCGGCGGCGAGAAAACCGAGCGAGCCACCCCCCTCCTCCCCCCCGCCCCCTTCTGCGCGCAAAGCCTGTATAACCCTTTTTAACGAAAGGCATTGATCTGCGTGGAAAGTCTAGTTACAAGGGTAAAAAAGGTGGATTTGAGAAACCAAAATTAGCCAAATTAGGCGGTATATGCTGGCGTGGCCGCTGCTGGAGCGCAGCGCATAAGCGCGTCCGAAGTCCTGCTAAAGGTGATTACAAAGAGACACACACGCGTAGATGCTAGTTAGTCCCAGAGCGTTCCAGACTGCTTGTGCCAACCGTCGGCTGAAGACATGGGAACAAAAGCTTACGCCATTGGGTATACTAGGCCTACGGGGTTGTCCTTCGTGAAGATGATGGACCGAGGAGTATGCGCGACCTGGTCTTCGCCGACCTGCTGCAGCACACCCATCGAGACGATGACACCGCCGATCCGAACTGTGGAAGATGACCGCCAGCGAGGATATTCTCAGTCGTACAGCACCGGCCGCGTATCGAATCGAGAAGGTAATCGCATTACTCGGCAGCTTTGCCTGCACGTCAACCTGGACAGCCAGATTGTTGTTCGACACTGGACTGCCGTCCAGAGGTATGGCATCAAAGACACCCCACTCCCAAAAGAACCGTTAGCTGCCATAAGGGCAGTCTGGGCCTTGTCAGTGTCACCGCCATCGGGGACCGAGTGCCCCTCAAACTCAGCTACAGCGGCAACTAGTCTGTCTGCTGCGGCACGAAGCTCCTCTTGACCAGTTCGAGACGATGATGCGGACATATTTTTGCAATACCAACGTGCACTGACCCAATGCTTCTGTGGTTGAGTGTAAAACAGTAAGAACAACAGACGGGAGTTATGGTTGAACACACGGGAGTTATGATTGAACACACGGCAGTTATTATTGAACACACGTGCAAGGTGCTGGGCCTATCTCTCGGCCCTTTAAGTTACATATTATTAAGTCAACATGAATATCAAGCGTAAAACACAAGAGATTCAATAGAACAAGTACGAAGAGGGATCTGACTTGATGGTATGGTTACTGGTTGACCCGAGCCGTCTTACACATTGTGCTAATGGGTGACTGAGACAACAAACTAGAATCATACTTTCATCTGCAGATGGTCTCCATAGAGCTTTGGTCTTCTACTTTACTGCTCTTCAAAATGAATATAAATATAGAAGACTTTGCCGCAAGAACTGCCACTCTCTTCGGCAACCATCACGCTCACCACTTTACATCTTCTCCAAGAACTACCATCCAAAAACCTCACACTATGTCGTCAAATATCTTCAAGAACGAATACTACGGCCACGACTCGGGTGGCCACGAGTTCACAGCACTTGGAAATTCAGACCAGATGCCAATCAAAACCCTCAAAGTTTGGACCATCAACGGCGAAGGTGACCATGAGATTATCAAAGCTATCAAAATAATCTGGCAAAACAACGAACAACAAACTTTTGGTAATCCAACCGAGCAGGCCAAGTATGGTTATACATTCGAAGAGGACGAAACCATTCAGCATATGAGCGTCTTCGCCGGCGATTGGGTTGATTCTCTTTGGTTCCAAACCAAGAAAACACCCGGAACAAAGCTTGGTGGAAGCGGAGGTGTGGAACATAAGCAGAATGTTCAGAACGGGGTTTTTGTTGGTTTATGGGGTAGATGTGGTTCAGACATCGACGCGCTTGGTAGCATTTTTCTGAAGAAGTAAGAAATGTCATCACTCGCCGGGCAAGGTCCACCGCGAGGAGAGAACACATGTGTATGTCGTTGTTATTTGAAGCAATTTGCTGTTCTTGAGCAGCACACATTCAAAGACGAACATGATCAATAAGTCAATCCCCTTCAGCTGCCCATGTCAAAGTTTTGTAAGGTAAAACTACGCTCTAATCGCGTCAGCTAGATCTTTGTCGGAAATCTATTGCATCCGGGCTTAAAATGTGGAAGCTTGTGAAGCACAGTAAAGCCTAATTGGTATTGGGGCACTTGTTGGTTATACAGGTGCATCCAGAGACGAAAAGACAATGCCTATCCCATGGATTGGCATAACCCTCCGCAGCTGTGTCGCAGGACTAATATATATATATATATGATCATGTATCGTAGACTTCTTACAAGTTCTGCCATCCAAACACACCTAGCTATTTCTGTACTCAAGCCTCCAAAGTTTACCCCTTAATCCCATCCTCAATTTGTCAAACATGAGTTCCTAAGCTTCTTAGTCGGTTCAGGGTCAGAATGGGTCTATTCCCAAGTATGATCCTATTAACCCAAATAGTAAGTATAGAGACACGTCTAATGATATGTGTATTTAGCTCCGGTAAAGCCCAGACCAGAGATGCGTGCAAGTCCGCAACCAATCAAGAATCATACCGAACTCGGGCTTCCGATTATACCCATGACAATATCATTTTCAAAGCTTCACACGGAACGGACAATACGGCTCAAAGCATCCAAGACCATCAGGCCCAAATGAGCCAAGTTATCGACAATATTTCTGCTCCACTCAAGGGCCCTCATACTACAGGGAACAAGAAGTAGGAGAAGTGTTTTCTAGGATGATCCCAGTTTTCAGGGGTAGCTCGTGAATACAAGTGTAAAGGCCAATCTATCGATGTTGTGTTGCTATATCTATGCCCCCTTTTATAGTATCAATTAGAATACAAGAACAAAAACTCAGTATAGTAGCGATCGACAAGGAATATAAATACTCAACCCATAATGCACTCTTTATTATCCCCCCCTCTTCTCTCAACATAAGTAGCAAATGGAAAACGCCATCCCGAATGCTGGAAAGTCCCAGGCACACACTCGCAGCACCACCTGTACTCATCTCCTCTCACCCATACCACTAATGCCCCCATACCTCCTCACCAGCAAACACCAAAATCCTCTCCTTACAACCCCGTGTAGCAAGTCGTCTCAATCGCCTCCCCAGCCGCACTCCCCTCCTCACAAAGCGGCAAAAGCTGGACATCCGCACAGCCCGCCAAGATCCTCTGGCCATTGGCCCTAAACCTGAGGACCACCGTCTCGCTGCCCTCCTCCCGGGGGCACGCCATCCAGCCGCCGTTCTCGAACTGCAAATCCACTGCGCCAGCCGCATTCGCATCGGGCGCGACGGCCACGCCGGGCGAGGCATCGCCGCAGCGCGCCTGCACCGTGTTAAGGCTCGGCACCGTGGCGGTGCCGCCGGGCGTGACCACGACGCCCATCTCGCCGGAGTCGGACACCACGGCCAGGGTGTCGCGGGGGGTCTGGTAGAAGTCGTTGCCCCGCGGGAGCAGGGCCAGGTCCAGCGCGCAGTCGTCCCCCGTGACGAGCAGGCTGAGCTGCTGGCCCTGCACCGAGGGCGAGAGGTCGAAGCGGGTTACGTTGGCGGAGAGGCGGAAGGTGGTGCTGCTGCCCTCGGTGGGGGCGCGGGGGAGGGCGACGGCGGCGGCGGAGGTGCTGGCCGCGAGGAGGGTGGTGGTTAGGAGGGTTTGGAAGAGCATTTTGATTATCGTTGTAGTGGTAGGAGTGGTGGTGGTGGTTGTTATTCAGTGAAGGTTGATGTGGTTGGTTGTTATTAGAAAAAATAAGTGCTACTTATAAACTAGCGAAGGGTGTCTCAATTGGATGTTTCGAACGAATGATGTTTGTGAAAGTTTCCGAATGACCAATTAATAGATAAGTGAGTCTTTCCTTCTTGAATCGATGTCTTAAGTGAGAGAAAGTATGTGTGTAAAATTTCGAATCAGAAGGAGAGCTCCTCTCCCCCCTTTTATGTTCGAAGTTGTTTATAGACACAAACCTCTTATGTGGCGACCTCCTATTCACCGCGTATAAAGTTGTCGATCAGCTGTCTCTCAGCCGCAGCCTACCCAAGGGAAATCCTAGGAAGATCCTAGGAACAGCCCCGATTTGCCGAGATCACGTCAGCTATAATCAACAAGTCCCGGATACGTACATAACCCAGTCAGCGAAACCCCGTGTTGGTGCAAGCCACCACGGCATTAAAGTGGCTGGGGTTGTGCTTTAGTGCTGAGCCTCCGGGGAAAAAATACCGTACTAAATTAAAATAAGGTGTGTATGTAAGCTATAAGCCTAGCAATAGGGGTTCTATACGTGTGTGTAAATCATACGTTCCATTTTTTAATCCTTCTCGTTTTCCTCGCATTTGTTTTCTCGTGTTGAGGGTCTGGTGTCTCGGGCTGGCTCACAGGCGGATACTTGGCGTTGAAAATCTCGATTATTGTTGGATGCCGTAGGGTTTGACATAGGCTATTCAACAAGACAGAGCGTGGTTGACTTGCTGCAGTCTTCGTTAATTAGTTTACACGTAGACCGCTATGTGGGGGATGACCCCCTGGGACACACACGAGGGGCTCAGGGCTCAATGTGATCTACTGAGCTATCAAGCGAAGTACGTGTGTGTGTGTATGTATGTATGTGTGTGTGTGGAGAGAGAGAGAAAGAAAAGGATAGTGAACCTAAAAAAAAAAGAACTAATACATCTAAGGCCTACTAAGTTATCTTAACGTAACAACCCCTTTTTAAAAAAACGAAGCCATTACGTTTTCGTGATGCTTTATAGCTTTGCTTTTCTATAGTGTTAACACGATCTGTTTTCTAGTTTTAGCGCCTCTTAGTTTCTTTTTTTAACGCATATTTTTTGTACCTAGGTATGTAAAGGTGAAAATACTAGTTTAAGGTAGCTTTAAGGCCATAATAAATGGAGATATTTATTGAAAATTAATAGCTGTTATAAAAGCTTATTAAAAGTTAGTTTAAGCTAGGCTCTAATCGTTATAAGGTTTCTTTTTTTTCCTTTTTTTTACTATCGCGAAAAATAAATAGTTTAATGGCTTTAATATTGTTATCGTAGTAGTCGTAGTAGTAGTAGTAGTAGTAGTAGTAGTAGCAATAATAAAGGTCTCAACAAAAAAACTAAGGCCAAAAGGGCGACCAACCGGGTTCTCGTTGCTAAAACAAACAAAAAAATAAAGAAATGCTACCATGTAGGAGGAGCTCAGGGCTCAATGTAATATATTAAGCTATCAAGCAAATTACGTATGTGTGTGTGTGTGGAAAAGGAAAGAAAAGAATAGTAAACCCAAAAAGGAGAACTAATACATCCAAGGCCTGCTAAGTCATCCTAACGTAACACGCTATATCGGAATTTCTTTCCATAACTCTATTATTAGATACCCTGTATCATTATGAGAATGCATTCAGGCATTAGGATGCTGTGCCCTCCAGTATTCCAAGCTCTGTATATGATCGCCAGTTGGAAGCAATGTAGTTGGTCCCGTGACAAGCGGACCAAACTTGCAAGTCATCAGTCCAGGAGCACTTTTCCCTTGTGTATTCGACTCAGCCACTATTAAATCTCGAAGGCTATGTGTTTCCTGGGAATTCGGCTGCCCAGAGATTTATCGCTCTTACATTTGTGTAAGGGGAGCTATCGGTGACGATCTTAATAGAACGTCCTGCATGAGGGAGGCAAAGCATAGATTGAAAGTATAAGCATATACGACAAGTTGAGTCTCAGAGAGGGCGGTAGGTTGAATAAGGAAATAACAATTCAATATGAAATATCATGTTTAGCTACTCTATCCATAGTTTAGGATAGTTTCGTGGAGAACATGAGTTCATATTCTGAATATTCGCTGTTTGCTTCCGAATTTTAGAAAAAAAAAATACGGAATCTTTTTGTCATCATTTAGCCCCTTTATTCTAACGGCGTCTATATCATCCCTCCCGTATAGCCAATACTAAATAACAAATACTTCCCGTCGTTTATAAATCATCTATAGCATCAAAGAATTCGTCATCTGATATAGAACAGTCAGATTCGGACATTTCGTTCAATGCAACGTTTTCTTCTTCAATAGTACCGTATTGATTGGGTCTAGACAATTTCTTTGAATAAAGAAAGAGGCCAGCAGCCCAGTTTCGCTCCCTAATCTCTTGCAAGAGCTTCTCAAACTCGCAAACCTCGAGCTCGTGTAATCTCCTAGATCCGAACATCAGATTCTCAGGTGTAGCCCGCTGCCTCCATAGTAGACATTCCCATGGGCTGTATCCACAATTGTCTGCAGCGTCGGGGTCGAGACCTTTAAAGTGACGACCGCGAATATATACATAACCCTCAAATTCGCCAGATAATGCTAGAATATGTAGTATTGATCGACCATAGCAGTCAACAACTGTTTTGTTTATTGTTAATTTTAACATATAGAGCTGCCACCAATATAATATAAAGAACTATAGTGGTCAGTGCGCGCGCTTCCAAAAACTATAGGGCAAAGCTCCATAATAAGATATATAAGGAGCTTCTTTTCTCCATTTCTAGGAGCGTTACTAGGCACACGATTTATCTACTTTTTCCCCTACTTTATATTATTGCTTATTATCGTGATATAACATTTTTCTGAAGAGGTTAAGATGCTTGTGTGAGTCTACAAGTGAGAATAGGGGGTGGCTTTTAGGTATACTTGTCGATATTTCCGCGCCATGGGAGAGCAGTGTAGTGATATTCTTTTCCAAAACATCCATATCATACGCATCAGAGCTACCGACATGACAAATAGATCCAAGTGGTGTACTACCATTCCAGTCTCTAATGTTGGGGTCTGCACCTGATTTTAATAACCATACAGTCATATTCTCCGAGGAGCGAGCCGCATAGTGTAATGCCGATTGACCATAAACGTTACGGTGATTCAAGTCTTCTTCGAGACGTATTAGAAGGTCAAATACCTCCTTTGGTACCGTTGGTTTCAATGAGACAAGATTAAGCAGTGTACCTCCAGTAGGATCCCTCACATTATGGTTAGCTCCATGATCCAGAAGGATACGTAGAGAAGTCCAATCAGACCGGTAAACTGCCCAGTGGAGCGGTGTATATCCGAAAACATCTAGTTCATTAAGTCCGATACGAGATGTGAGCAAAATCTCTTTTAACCTAACATGATCCGAGTGATAAATAGCTCGGTGAATCAAGCTAGAACTCGAAATCTTTGAATAGAAGCCGGGGTGAAGAAGCCTTTGCGGTCCTGCGTACCGGCTTCGGAGATATCTCATCCAAGCCATCGAAACAGGTGATCTGCGCTATTCAGAAATGTACCTTTCATAGATCATGGGATACGTACTGTCTATACCTGTCTTCGAAGTACATATCGCTATCATGTTGGAGAAGAAAAGAAGTGATCTCATGTTGATCCTCCAATATGCTGCGCTAACTAGTTATTTAGAAATTTAATTGTATTTTAGTGAAAGGTAGAATAGGTTGGCTTACTGCTAGGAGTGACATCCCGTAATCATCAATATCTGTCGGATATACTAATCTCGAGGAGATCTGCCGCTGTACTTCAGTCAAGTTGCCAGATACAATATAGTACCAGATCCATGCGTCGCTAGAGATGACTCGAGGGATCTTAACATGTAACCCAGCACCGGAACCGGCCATAGACTCTACTGAAGCAGCAAGATATATTGCCCTGAGCATGACCCATGTAGGGAAGTGATACGTAAGTTTCATGGCCGTTTCTGATCTTGCGTGGCAACTGAGACTATTGCATGAGGAACTATTGTAGTGTATTGAAAGCCGACCGATCAAGTGCTCTAGCCGTGGCCAACTTCTTATCTGAGAAGTCATATGGCATCGACATGCGCAATCTTCCCGACAGCTGGGGAACAACATAGTATCAAACGACACGCTACTGCGGGGTGTGGCCCGGATACTCTGGACGAGAAATCCTATTGATGGCCTTTCTAAGGAACTATCATGCTGAGTGTGAGGCGGAAGAGAAGATATTCGCTGCTCGATCGACACTAGGCTTTTTTCTGTATTTGTTGCTAAGGTGTTGAGGCGCTGGGTGATTCTAAATGTGGATTCAGATATCCCACGATAGTGTTCTATTGCCAATAGGGCATGCTTATATCTATGGCAACATTATATGTTAGAGACCCTATGCTGAACAGTCAGGAGTGAGTGGTCAGCTTGCCCCTGTGTTATGTTCAAGGCCCCGAAGGAAATAAGAAGGTAATCTCGGCAGTCTTTGACCTCCTCGCGAAGCTTGGGGAGCCCACGTTGTTCCCAGGCCCATCGAGCCCGGGGTATCCTATGATACCCCTCTTGGTCTAGGCCCTTGCTTGAACTTCGGAATCTATCACATAAGGCATCGATGCTGGAGATTGCCGTACTGAGTTTGTTTTGGAATACGAGGACTGCCTCCGGTATTTCAGTCGAAAAGGACGAAGCAGGATCTTGAGTTAGGGTGATTGAGTTATTAATTTGGAAAAGGAGTGCCTGGAGAGCGGTCATCTGTAGAGAATTTAGGACAATTTTCACTATCACTGGCTTCAGGATCAATCGTACCTCGTTAAGAAGTTGACAGAACTCCAACCTTGCCTTGGGAATGGACTTGAGAAATTCAAGGCGTTTACCGATCATCACTGTAGCTGATCCAAGACCAACAACAGATGCCGAGATAGAAAGAGGATCCATGGCTTCCATGTAGATTGTGGCTTTCGTTCTCAAAAGGGTGAATAATCTTACAAGAGAGAAGATATAGGCAGATAAAACCAGCATTTCCCCCGCATTCTAACAGAAGCTGCCGGGCTACATATCAATCTTACTACAATTCGGCATTCGGAGAAGGCCATGTCCATGCACATAACATACACAGCCTCATAGTTGAGATTTACAAAGGAGGAAAGGAACCAACCAGACGGTTCAAAACGAGGACACACCAGACATAACATGCATAAGATATCAACTGGAAGTTCCAATATATAGGTACGTGTTATCAAGAGACGGGAGTAAGGAAGCTAAGCATGAGAAATCAGCCTTCGAGGCTAACACCGGGACACTCTTAGAAAAGAAATTGTATAAGCAATACAGTACTGGAATAAAGTTATAACTATAGATTTACCTATAGCTTTGATTATCTTATAGAGAGATATGTAATATATGTTACCAATAACGAGTCTAGTGTTACATAGATATGTAGTACATAGCAGATAGACAGGTCTGTGCACCGTGATACCTAGACTATGGATTGGTCCCACTGTTATCCACAACCTTATAGCCCAGAGCAAAAACGTCATTTGTTCTATATATACTTTCTAACCTACCTAGGTACCTAACCTTAACTGTCTTCTATAGGCTACGTACGCACATACAATGCGATTGTAAATATTCTCCTTATACTAGCTCGAGATTGGCAAACCACTCATCTGGGGGTTTGGATCATCAACGAGATATGTAAGCGCCTACATATATCTTGTGGAGATACACCGGCGTCTATGGGCACCTATTACATCTATCCATTGACTAGTTATAAGTATTCCTTTCCTTTTTGCTAACTTGCTTCCCCCTTTTTTTGAGGCCATCAAATCGAACTAACTGAACTAAATACTTAGAACGACTATGAGCAGCAACGAGAATGCTAACTAGGTAATTGATAAATAATACAATATCCATTATTTGTCATGTCAATTTACCCCTTTTGTTTCCCTTTTATTTTCCTTTCTCCCCCCTCCTTATCGGAGATGTCCATGGGATGTCCATGTATGCAAAACGATGGAGCACAATCTACCAAGGTAACCCTGTGAATCGATGCATCAGCGGGCCGCACCAATGCACCCCTCTCGGTTGGGGGCCGTTTTTATTGGAAATTTCCCATAGAAGAGTATGTTACCAGAATAGATTTACTTGGCGATTTAAATTCTTATTTCTGGAGATGGGAAAACTGTGCGTAGCATATCGATTGACCTACTACGTACATTAATATATCGTCTAGAATATATATTCTTGCCTTGGTTTGTTGTTCTTTTCTCTCTCTTTCTCTTTTTTTTTTGTTTTTCTTTTTTTTTTTCCTTTTCTCTTTTATCTCTATTGGCTTGTTCTGTTCACGTTTTGCCTTTCAAAATAATAGTCTCTCATGTGTTGTTCCATCCCGTTATAGTTAGCAGACTGCTAAAGAAAGAAAGAGACAGACAAGTGCACACGTGCATGTAAAAGGTGTCCCATGTATCAGGTACCCCATGTGTAAGGTGAATGTTCTGGGGTATTCCTAGTGCACATCCACTACATGTGCATGTACCATCTACACTTACATGGGAAACGTAGATCCACTTTCGATGCGTCCGCCCTTACTCTGACTTATAAATCTCATGGGCTACCCGACTCCATTTTACTACTTACTACAACATTACATGTACACTATCATCGCTACTACCAACCACATTTAACAATTGACTTTCTGTTTTACCCATCGCATTGTTCTTTCTTTCTTTTTTTTTTCTTCTCCCTCCCTTCCTTCCCTCCCCACTTGCCAATCGCGTTCTCAATCACCAGCCCACCTGCCCACTCCATATAATATCAAGGACGTACCTGTCTGTTTTGTTCTGTACCAACCCGCTGGTCGAGTCTTTCGTTCCCCTCCTGCAGCTGACCGGCATTATTTTTTAAGTTCTGCAATCTGCAATCTGCATTCTGCATTCTGCATTCTGCCTTCTTCCTTCTACTTTTTGCATCCTTTATCCCACCATCCAAATCCACCCACACCACACACACACACACATACATCATATACACACATCATACATCCACATCCACACATACGCATATACACACATACGCGAGAACACACGACCAACCAAGTGCCTCTTCCTTTCACTACTCCTTTCCATATCCTTCCTAACCCTGTATTTTCTGCGGTGGCAATCGTCGCCGACATTCACATCAACCCTGACGCGGATATAATCCAGTCTACCGACATTGCCACTCCCACCGAGGATAGTTATACACATCATGGATCAACTTTCGCGCTTCTGGCGCACCAAGAATTCCTCCCCGACAGGTCGCGCTGCTCCTCCCATTCTATCCATATCCACCGCGACTTCAACCACACCACCAAGTTCGAGTCACAGCGCCAATAGTACCAGCAGCTCCGTCAACCCCCCCAAGTCACCTTTCCAGTCTCTGCATTCACTGCGTTCAGCCCACAAGCGAGCCCGTTCGCCGACCCCATCCCTTTCCACCCCCACCTCTCCTGCTGTCGTCAACCACGATGCTGTTGTTGACAATAACATGATGTTGCTGACCACGGGGGAACCCAACAATGTGAATACCAATGGGGGTACTAATGGGAACAACAAACCCAAGATTCCATCCTTTCTGAATCTATCCTTGTTGGGTATGTTATCCTCCTTCTCCCCTTCCTCTTCATCATCACCGTCTTCTTAACTAATATTTATCCAATTCACAGAAATGGATACCAAATACGCCGAAATAAACCGAAGAGAATTCGAGCGCCACCAAACCAACCGAGGCATACCCAATAGCCGATTCCTCGATCGATATATGAATGTCCAGCCCTGGTCCAACAACCGTGTCAGGCTACAGGTGCCTCAGGGTGGAAATGACTACATCAATGCCTCGCCTATCAAGCTGGTATCGCCCCTTAGACCCAACGACCGCCCTCCTCACCGATACATTGCCATGCAAGGCCCCATGCCCATAACCACCCCCCACGTCTGGCGCATGGTCACGGAGCAGCTCCAGAGCCCGGCCGTCATTATCATGTTGACCAAGCCAAAAGAGAGGGGAACTGATAAGTGCTTTACTTACTATCCCGAGAACGTGGGAGACGAGCCACTTGAGATTGGCGAGGACGATGAATTTGGTGATGGCTTTCGTGCACAGATCACCTGCAAGAGCGTTGAGAAGAGGGCAGGGGGCGCTATTGAGATTCGCGAAATTAATGTGCATGTAGAGGGTAAAGAGGAAGACATGACAGTCTGGCACCTCTTTTACACCAAGTGGCCCGACTTTGATGTCCCCGAGATCGAGGATGTGGACAGTCTATTCGAGCTGATGCGCCTCTCTCGCGAGAAGAACGCAAGCGAAGACAACCCACGTATCATCCACTGCTCGGCCGGCGTAGGACGAACCGGCACATCCATCACCCTCGAGCTTCTAATGGAGGAAATCGAGTCAGGCAATCTAGAGAACTACGACCAAGATAACCCGAACGGCACCAATACGGACCTTGTCTTTGCTATTGTGAACCAGCTCCGCGAGCAGCGTAGGATGATGGTTCAGCAAGGCGTCCAGTATCAGTTTATCTACCAAGTCCTACGCCAGAAGTGGATGGAGAAGTACGGTATCACCGATGACTACGCCGAGCACGAGCGGGCTGCCAAGAGGTTGGAGGTTGACCACGACCCTTTTATTGAGAACTAGATGATTAACGTTGCCATGTCAGAGGGAGAAAGAAAACGCCTAATTAGAAGTGTGCCAGAGTACATTCCCTTCCACGGCACCAGAAGCAGAAGACCTCCCATCATACGATCGCGAACGACGGAAGAATATATCTGCCGGAGGCCATTTCTAGAACTGAAATGCCAGTCTCCAGTCTATGGTACGAAAACATCGCGCTCACGGTCGACATAAGGATACTGGCAGGGAAAATCGGTGTGGATGATGTCAGTTGATCGGTACTATACTGAAGAGGAGGAAGAAGTAGCAAGACCAAAGGAGGGGTTATGGACCGCCGTCGTGGCGTACGTGTGTGGCATCCTATAGAGAACGTTTGCTTGTAGTTTTTTGTAATTCTTCCACGCATTTTCGGTGGAGTTCAAGGCTGCTAGAAATGCATTACAAAAGGGGGGATATAGAGAGGAACACACTCGCACACAACACAATTGTTGATATTGAGAAAGGAGGGAAACATCGTAGACAAAAAGGACGTTATGTTGTTATTAGGGCCTTTAATCAGAGGGTAGGGCGAAAAATATAGGATGGTAGGCAGGCAAGCAGGCAGGTAACGGATTCAATTAAGATACCCCAGGGCTCCTTTTTTTTCTTCTCTATTTTCGATTCTCCCCTCGATAAACTTCCTTTGAAGTTTCTATGCTCGTCCCAGACCTAACTGATGTACCTAACTAATGTACCTAACCTATAGAAGGGATAAAGAGAACATCTTGCTTCATTCTTAGTATTAAATCATACATGATTTATGTGGTCATCCTAATTCCTTCTCTTGGAGTACTACTGTCTCATATTCCAGATGCGTCACCTGTCTCAAAACACTAATCCCTAGCTCGCTCAGAACACGGGATCTCCGTATATTCCAGTTTTATATCTATCCTTGTGTCCCCTCCCCCGGTTCTGCTTCCTGCAGGGGGTTGTACCAGCCCTATAGCACCTGACTGCTGACAACCCCTCGATAGGTTGAGACTCCTTTCAATCGGCCACCCCACCTCCAATACCTCCAATCAGGATTCCGTTTACACCCGAGACAAGACATAGGTGTAGTAGCTAGGGATGGATGGACGGATGGATGTCTGAGGTGAGATAGCGCTACGTGTGGGAGAATGCCGGGCCGGGTATATGGAATACGGAATTTTAGTAACGAGGTCCGGGATGGCGTACGACGGGTTCGTAACTAGCTGGCTGGTGGGTTACGCACTTAACGTCGAGTCTTGCTAGTACTATGTAATGCACGTATAGTCATACACGTTACCATCATCTCACCTACCACCTACCCCGCCTCAGGGGAACGGGGAACCGGGGGGAGGGGATGGTGTTCCTGTGCTTACGCTGCCGAGAGAAGAAGCAACTTTTTTTTTTCCCCGGAGCCATTGTTTCCCATGTGTAGTTTTCCCCGGGGAAAACAAGGACTTTGTTTTTCTTCGCTTTTGGTTTTCGACAGCATTATACAACTGCTACTATAGAAATCTCACTTCGGAATCTTACAACTCGCATATCACATGAGTTATCATATTCCATCTAGGTTCATGTTTGAAGTTGAATACAAATCAGAAAAGATGTCTCACCTCATTTTTCCTTTCTCCCTCCGCCGAAAACCAAAAAAAAGAATTGTCAGATGCTTTTCAGAATGCACATACCTACATCTCTAGTGTAGGATCGCAATCCTGGTTCTCCAACCTACAGCTAGCTTTCCTAGCTTACAGAACAATATATACTACGGCGGTAAGCCCCATCTCGTGCTCAAGGGGAATGGCAGGGTAGGTAATCCGGGGAAGCAAACTCGGGCTCCTAGAGGCTCGTCGGTTGTTTTTTTTTCTCACCTAGGATGTGTGGTCTTTCTCTCTCGGTCTATGCATGTATGTAGTCAGCAAATAGGCTATGGGAGGTAGATACACATATGCGGAAAATGATGGCCGTTTATACATCGCATCCATGTCCCCTTTCCCCTCTCCCATCCTGGTTAAGCACGTATGTACGTCAACTAGTGAAGAAATAAAGGGAAAAAGGGCCGGATCTTGCCGTTCTCCTTTTTCCTTTTTTTATTTTACGAATTAGATGGGGTCCTGGAGATATCATGTGAAAAGGGACAGGGGGGAGACGCAAAAAGACATGTGAACTGGGCGTTGGAGAGGTTCGTTCCTGTTTCTATCCTAGCATTTTCTGATCTTGTGAACGCTTGTTCTTGAGATCAGTATAAAAGCCGTCCTCGTTGAATTCCTTGGTCTTAGTTATTACCCAACTACTATGGCGAAGAAATAAACAATACAAGCATGACCAAACTTGTAAGCTCCGTTAGCAGCTTCTTTAATTCTGTGTTAATTAGAAAAAGAACATTTGGATTCTAGGTTTTCCATATTAACATGGTCTACTTTTTTTTTTTTGCTCTATCTAGGTTTACATATGCCCGAACTAGTATCATTATTATCTCTCCGTTTTGTTGTAATAAGGTTCTAATTTCCTATTTATTGATGCGTTGACTCGTGGTATACAGGACAGGTTGTAGGATCCATCTTGAACACACCCATACGTGTATAAGAACAGTCAAAGGCAAGCCAATATAACCATTTGTTAATTTGCCCATTTATAAAACGTAGAGGGTTATACGTTATACCAAATCCCTAAGGATCTTTGAATAACAACTCCCCAACGTCAAAACCGGCGACGGTGTCAAGTGGGGCGCCGTTCAGCTTTTTGCGGCCTGCGGATGAGCAGTCTCCGAACCTGCTCACGGGGCCTCCTGCGTTTATTGAATGGACGCATCATCGTCAAGCTATGGTGGCGATGGCGGAAGGAAGTTCGAAACAAAAGAACAGTGAAGGGGATAAGGGGGTTACTGGTAGTGGGTATAAGCAGTTAAGGGGAAAGGGAGGAAAACCTAGATACGAATCATCGTATTAAGAAGGGTTGGCGTATGCATAGATCCACGACGGGTCTTATGATATGCTAAGCTAGATCGCTTATAACAGAGGTACGTAGGGTGGAAGCAACGAACGTACCGCTCTGACAGCTATCCGACGCAACGCACCACGTAAGCCTATAGGTACAGCCTAAAGAAGGAGAAGAAATCCCCCCCTTCGCAGTATCATAACCTACATGCAAGCAGGCGTAGGGCTCTATACCACCGAAAGAAGATAGGACCCCAGTAAGCCGTTTACTATAACGAAGTAGTCCAGATCCCAGATCTCCGAGCGGCTGAACCTAAATATAGAAGTCACCCATCACATACACAACCTACCAAGATGCACCGCTGCCAGTATGTCACACTGCTGCGCTCGGCCGGCTGCTCCGTTCTTCTCTCTAGGTAGGGCGGCATGTTTCTGTTCCGTCGGGGGAGGACATGTGATATTAGACAAAATTCTTGACACACGTCGTCCGGTATGGAACCGCAACGCCACATCATCACCACCACCACACTATACCAGAACAGATAGTTGTCCATTGTCTATAGACACACGCGTACGTGCTGAAGGAGGCAAGTTAATTAAGCGAGGCGGGCGAAGACAGGCGAAACGTCGTACCGGCTAAATCCACCGGGGGGGTGGCCTCCCCTACCCACAAGCCCGTTGCCGTTGCTGTTAAGCTAACCTAGGTAAGCAAGTAGAGTTCCAAGGCCCCCTTTCTCCCAACATCGCCATCTAGCCCTATAGCCGATGTCATGGGGGTGGGACGGGATAGGTGAAGTTGAGGTGAGTACGTCACACAACCCCTAAACAAAGGAGGTAACAGACAAGATAGGGGCAGGGGGTTCTGTTCAACAAGACGAGAATTAAAGCAGCAAAAGAAAGGATGAAAAAAGGAAAAAGGAAAAGAAAAAGAAAATCAAGTCGAGACGAACGGCTCCCACCCCTCTCACCCCCCTTGCTAGTTAGTCCCGTCCCGTCCGTTTACAAGGTGTGTATATGCAAGTTCCCTTATTCCAAGACACCACCACCACACAACCGCCCCCCACCTAACTCTATATACCCTAAAAAAACACTATATATCATATCAGATGAGATGATGTCCCGCGGCAAGTAAACTAAAGTTAAGGGGCACAAAAAGGCCCGAGGAAGCAGGTAAATTACACGCCATCTCGGGTTACGACCTACCCTACGCATGGTACATGAACATGGATAGGAGAGGGAGAGAGAAGGGGGCAAAAACAAGAAAAAAAAAGAAAAAAAAGAAAAAAAGGAGATGTGAGAAAAAGAAACAGTGGGACAAAAATGACTAGGTACACATACCACACTACGCTACGCTACACTATACGACGCTACACACACACATACACGCAAGCAAGCAAGCAAAGTAGGCAAGTGAGCACGTGGAGAAAGGCGGAACAGGAATTCCGACTCGGCTGGGTTTAATGCGTGTGACGCATCAGAATCTACGGTCTAGATCTTCTCTTTTCTTCTTTCTTACCTGTCTCTTGGTGTTTGTAGAGATCCGAGCGTCGTGTATATATATCTGTACGTCTGAAGGGGGCGGCGCATAAGACAAAAGCCGACGTAGACGAGCAAGAACTTATCATAAAGCATTTTCTATCCTCTCGGTCATAAAATCCTCAAGGGTTACCTAGACACTTTTTAGGAGAAAAGGGAAAGGGGCAAAAGAGAAAAAAAAAGGAAAGAGTTCAGACATCCAGTATAGGCAATGACAGGGTGAATAAAGCAGAATCGAATCGGAAAGTGACCTCCAGGGGCTGGGCTATGTGTTGTGTTCGGTGTGAAACGATAAAGAGAAGTATCTAGGTTAGGTAGTAGTCATCTTGCAGCCAGCCGCCATGCATTCAGCCGCGCCCTGTCCCCGTCTTGTCAGTACCTAGGTAAGTAATATATGTCCGAATAAGCTTAACGGGCTGACGGGTCTAACTAGTCGTTGGCTGTTCGTTAACCGTTGCCAATAAAAGACCTACTGCTTAGTACTTTTTTAGTTTATGATGTTATAAGTGAGGCATATAGTATATATATATATATATTGACTTTGACTTGTAAGCTGCGTGTTGCCGTTGTTATAGATCGGAAAGAGACTGCCACCACTTTGACTATAGGAGTAAGCATAGGTCTGGTAGATAACTTATGTGGGTTAGGTAGATACCACCATCAAGGAAATGGAAGACCTCAAGAATTTGTCGCCCTGTTACCATTCATTGCGGCCCGTATAGAGAGGGATTACACCTGTCCTTCCCTCCCCTCTCTGGTGTGAGGTGAGACTTGCACGTGTCTACTGCACGATACACCGCAGAAATCCCGGGCCTTACCAAAACGGTCCCGTCTTGTTTAATGTACCCCGGATCAGCGCTTGGCGGGGAGGGTGCGTGGGTTTCTTTTTCTTTTCCGTTTTGGTTTTCTGGGTTCTCGGTTTTAGGGTCCTTGATGCAAGGCCCGAATAGGAAGGGGGGTTTGACCGAGATGCGAACGCCTTTTACGCTTTGGGCGATCTGAGAAGGTATCAGACGTTGCCCATCGCTAGGACTGTTTTAGAACATGACACGCACCACGCACACGCACACGCACATGCATATATAGGGTAACTTGTTTCTAGTTTCCACTGCAACGAGAGACGAGACGAGAGGACATCAGCCGTCAGATGTTTTGCAGGGGTAGATTACACCCTATTTTTGGAGCGGGCGTGCGTCTGTGATGTATATGCGCATTGACGAGTCGGGTCTTGCTGCTGCCTTGACACCACTGACTCCCATGACAGCTTGGCCCGGCCCTGTCATGGCCAGAGTTTGGGTCAGGTTTGCTTCTGATGAATGGATCTGATCCCTGGCAAGCCACGAGGACAGAACGGGAGGGGCTCTTCATCTTAACACAAGCGATATCAGAAAAAGACAATTGAAGAAAACAAAGAGACACAGAAAAGGGACACAGAAAAAAAAAGGCACAGCCAGATCACGGGGCGTCGATCCGGCCAACCGGTCAGCCTGAAGCATTGAGAATTTAAGCAGAATTCCGTTCACCGAGCACTTATAGTAATATGAAAAGACGCCAAATAGTAATCATAACAAAATCGGACATGTTACCAACAACGATCTCGTTTGTTTTGGGTTTTCTTTCCCCGGCTCTCGCTCTAGAGTTGGTATGGTTTGGGAAATGGTATGAAGTACAGTAACTGCTATTGAGGTTAGTGTAGATCGTGTGTACTTACATGGTGGGTTCTGGATTCTGGATTCTGGTCTCTGGTCTCTGGACCCATATGATCGACCCTCGACCAGGGTATCTCATAAATTAGAAACGCAGAATCACATGTAAGAGAGGCTGAAAAATGAAAACACCGCCTAAAAAAAAAAGGAAAAGGGAAACCAAAAAATATTGATGAGGAGAGCAGAGTATGGTAATATTTTCTGGTAAACCGGACCGAGTTAACAACGGTATAGAGACGGTATTTCCGGGCACAGGTAGCAGTTTTGGATGGGGTTGATAGACATGAAGAGCCAAGACTTGTGGGATGGTGTCGTCGTCGTCTAGACGATGGACAAGGGTCTATTTCATGTAGAAGTTCAGATGTGTCAGGGCGCACGGCAGCTCGATGCATCGTAAAGCGGCATTGGTAACGATGGCTGGCGGCAGTTGAAAGTTTGGGTAAGTTGCATACATCATGTATGGGACTATGTGGTCGTGAACTTGCATTGCATCGGCGGTCGTATATAGAAAGAAAAAAAAAGGAAGTGGGTGGGTAGCTTAGTGTAGAGTTAGTTGTAGGTGGTTGAAAAAAAAGAAGATGAGGAGGAGGAGGAAAGACAGGGGGACATGGGGAGAAGAAGATGGAGAGTTACACTGGGTTAGTTCAAGTGTTGCTTATGATGAAATGGGGACCCGAACAAGGACCTAACCTACAGGGCCATACCTGCAGGGCATAGAAGGCCTAAACCTACCCAGTAAAGCAAAAGCAGCAAATAATGGCGGGGTAATTGTGTAATTTTATTCTTCAACACTCCCTCGCCTCAAGATTGGACCGAACAAACATATCTTCTGACTTTCCACTTTCATCAAAATGCCTGTCGATCGCCAAGACAGGGCACAAGACCAATGCCAATACCAATACCAAACCTAGTGTAGAACACTTACACTAATACCTTGAAATCCACCAAATTCCCATGGCGACAAACAAATGTACCTACATGCCTTAGTGTATGTAACAAACATCCACGAGCTGCTGTCGCATCGAGATCTCTCTCTTATTTTCTTTTTCTTTTTTTTCTCTTTCTTCCTTCTATCCTTATCTCCCCCCCAGATTGTGTTGGTTTGATGTTGCATCTGCATCTCCACGAGTTAGGGAGCCATTGCAGATTGTTAATATCATGTATGTACGTATTATATAGTATAGTATACTACACTACTACAGTACCATGTTCATGTAAGGTATTCGAACCGAGTCCGACACCCATGCAAGGCCATACATCATGATTTCTTCTAGGGTTTAGCTGAAAACGTTAACCATCTTACACTAAAACCCCATTGTCAACTTGCCTTTCCTCATATGGTTCCGCAAGCCTGAACCTTGGTTCCGAACCCCCCTCTATGATGATATCCGGAGCTAGGTTAGCATGGTGTTTGACATACACTTACACTGTAAAGGTAAAATATGTTTGACTAATCTACAAACTAGTCAGGTCCTGATGCGAGACCGAAAAGTGAATGGAGGTGAAAGAGAAAGAGAAAGAGAAGAGAAGAAGAAAAAAAAAAAGAGAGAAACCACCCTTGACTCCACCCTCCCTTTCCCCCCAGGTTTCACGATGATCAGGATCAGTTTTGTATTCAATCCGAGAAGGCCGTTCCTCCGGAACCATAAGGCGGCATAATAGGATGAAGCATCACTTACACATCCATCTTACACACACAGCTTCGCCGCTGTGGGTGTTATTAATCCAACGGAATTTCCTTTCCGCGTTTTGATGGTACACCCAACCCAACCCAATCGAACCCAACCGAAGCGAACCATTTTACCTTTACCACGATCGTGACCTTGAACCATGAGACCCTGCT
Organism: Camillea tinctor; assembly: GCA_022578605.1. Classification (NCBI taxonomy): domain Eukaryota; kingdom Fungi; phylum Ascomycota; class Sordariomycetes; order Xylariales; family Graphostromataceae; genus Camillea; species Camillea tinctor. The sequence goes on along the minus strand of MU394083.1, from coordinate 131,209 downwards.
TACACATCATAACTTGTAGTTTAATTATTTAATAGTCCCCACGTTCCCTCATGTACTTTACTACTTTTTTTTTTCCCTTTTGGGGGAGAGGGTTTTCTGTTGTTACCTATGTACTACACTATTATTAGTTACCTATCTTATCATTTATTACCTACTTTAATACCTTGATTTATATACATCTTTAACATACAGTTACTATTATACCATCACCAACATCATTATCGTATATCCTTTACATGTTATTCACACCCTGTCTCAAGTCAGCTAATTAAAAAAAAAAAAAAAAAAAAGAATAACAAGGAAAACGACACTAAAAACTAGAATTCAATTACAAAAAGAAAAAAGACCTTGCGACAACTTGGTGTTTCTCGTACCTAATTAGTTCGGGTTGAGTAACTCAAAACTCTCGAATTCGACCGAACGCTAGGAACCTGCACGACGGTTTCTGTCTCCCGTCTCCATCTTCATCAGTAAGCCCCCTCCAAGAAAGCTCCGCGCATCCCGCACCTTGTTTATAGTTCGGCGTAGTCGGCGCAATCGCGCTGGGATTTGCCCGAAAAGGCCTACAGAGTCCGCTTGGCCGGGGTGGTTAAAGAGGACAGACTTGGACAGGAATAGCGAAGATCCAAATCCTTCCAGGGCCAAGTTGTTAGCGGTATTCTTGCTAAGCAACTGGCACGGGACGCTAGACGTAGGTTCCTTTAGTGCGACACGCGACAAGTGGGTACTTGCGACGACTAGGGATTCTAGCGCTTCTTCTAGAAACTCTGTTTGGAGCCTAGTCCCGTTCGTTTACCGGCTAGACCAGCCCCCGGCACAACCCCACCACGGTGCTCATCAACCATTCACGCCGTCTCATTTACCAACAAGTCAGTTTGTATTCCGGTCTTCTCCCCACCTTGGAGGGGGGCAGAGGGAAAGGGAAAGGAACTTCAAAGCTTGGGTATCCCCCAGTCAGTTTTGAAGCCTAGCGGGAGTAAAAAAAAAAAAAAAGAGAAAAAAAAAGAAAGAAAGTGAGACGTTTATCCCTCTATCATTACTACCCTTGTCTCTCTTTTCTTCTTCTTCTATTTTCTTGCACTCCCTTGTCATTAGCGGACCCATCTCCGAGCAAATAAGAAATTATTTGTGCGTGCGTGCGTAGGTTCATGAGAGAGGAGGTTGTGTGTTGTGTGGTATGTATGTGTCTATATTTCTTTTACTTTATTTTCTTCCTTTTCCCATCGTTTAATCCAATTGGGGTTTTTTTTTATTCCCCATCATACCTCATATAACCGGGAAGTTTCATGTCCCAGGAGTTAGGGAGGACCACTTTTATTTTTATAAAAAAGGAAAAAAAAAGAAAGTGGAAAGTAAAAAAAGGAATTATAAAAGTGAGGAAAGACCAATAGTCAACGAGAACGGAACGGACGAATGAGCTGTCGCAAACACGACTAATACGGAAGGAAGGGGAAATTTTATTATTACTATCATTCATCGCTATCGATATTCTCTTCTCGGTATCGGCTTCTTACCTCGACTCCAGTTCCTACTTTTTTTCTTCCCCTTCTCTTTTTTTCTTTTTAACTTTAAGCATTCTCTCTCTCTCTTTTCCTCTCTCCGCCGCTGCCGAGCTTCTTCTTTCTCTCTCTTTCTCTTTCACCCACTTTTTACTTCCCACCTCCGAGGAAGTCTCTTCCTCAAAGGTAGGTTATAATACTATACCTTTATTTGCTATTACATAGTAACTGTCTGTCTGAGGGAAACTGAGTTAACTAATTGGGTAAACCTGTGTTTCAGCCTCAGCCATTGGGAAACCCTTCCAAGCCTTTTCTACCTAAAGGTTTCTTTTACGATACATGTATTGACGACAATTTTCCACTTACCTTACCTACCTACCCTTCCAACGCTTGTTCCTCCGTGTCACGTTCCACACTTACTACAGCTACAACTCTACATATACTTAACCCACTTCTACAACCACTTTAACACCAGCTTCCCTCTCTCACTATCTCTTTCTCTCTCTCCCCCTTTCTGCAAAGAAAAACAATTGCTTCTCATACCCTCCCCTCGTCATCGGTTGCGCTGTTTTCCGCGCTACGAAATGCGACAATAAATTCATCATAATTGCAGGAAGAGAAGGCCGTTCACAAGGATCCGACTCGGGATCTCGAGCCGATTGGTGCTTTTTGTTGTGGTACATCCCACCCGACGCAGGTGCTCCAGCAATCCACGATCAGCGATCAACCATCCGATAAACCAACGAGATTTGCCGCGCATCGCATCGCATTTCTAGAACTGGGTATACAGCCGCAGCCGCAGCGGCAACCCAGCCCAGCCCAGCCCAGCTCTCACCCACTGCTTCCCTGGCCACAACCGCTGTCGATTCGATCAGATAAACGAAACTCGAGGTCGGATACTACGTAGCATTTTCCGAGTACATACCTAAAAACTAGAATAAAGAACGAACTGCTTTTTAGCTTTGGGAGGATAAAAAAAGAGAAGAAAGAGACTGGGAGAGAAGGGGTGTGAGTGTATGCTCTGTCGCTTTTTTTTATCCCTGCTAGAGAGAGCTTGCAGACGTCATGACGTCTATTGTAAGTACTATACCTTTTATCTCTTCCTTCTTCTTTTTTCCCCCTTTCTCTTTTTTTTTTGTTGGTGTTTCTGTCTGGTCTAGTCCCCCCCCTTTTACCTTATGTATAAGTGCATCATCTCGTGGGTTTTTTTAATCTCCTATTCTTATGTTTCGCATTCATCTCTTTTTCTTCCCGGTCATGGTTCAACAGAACAGCTTATGACCACCAACTAAAACTACCTAACCTGACCTAACCTACGGTTATCTCTGTGTGCCTCTCCCCCCCTTTTATCATCTCCCAACTCCATCCTCGTGCATCCTCCGCATCTTACTAGTCTGACCTGCATATTCTGTCCCTCCCTTGCCTGGCCTTGATTTGCTTCTCCCATCCCGCGCCGTGTTCCCTTTCCACACACCCCCCTTTCTCTTTCTCACCCTCTAGCTGATAAACCTGTACACACTCCCACCTCCTAACCCTACTGCTGCCACCACTACCGAGTGATAATCATCTCTTCACCGCCTCGAATTTCCCAAGCTGCCCTGTGTCCCCCCACGTTAGAATCAGCTCTTGTTGCTTATGTTAGACGGCCCTTTATCCTGGCCTCGACGACGGAACGGAGCGATGCGCCCCCCCAGTCTTACGCCCCGGTGTCTCGGCTGTGATTGGCGCAACGCTATGATTTCCACAAGATGGCTGTCCTACAACCTTGACACTTGGCTTGGGCCTTATTTCGTTCGCCCTTGTGAGACAGTGACGTTCCTCATCGAAGTTTCGCGTCTTCAGATTCTCACCCCCTCCTGTTTGTCTCTAAACCCTATTACTCATCTATCATAAATCCTCCCTGAGCCTCTGATCGATTTGGCCTGTTTCTCTTGACCCCCACCCACCCGCGACTTATATGGCTAGGGCTTTTCCAAAGCGCCAGTGTGCTGCTCTTGTTCCAGCTTCATCAATATGGTGTTCTGACATTCGAGCCCAACCCACTCTTTACCCACGCCTAATTTTACGCTACCGAAAATGGTTGTTGCGGAAAAGCCGACGATATTACCCTTGCTAACATCTCATATCCAGCTGTGTCTGGCGCATTACTGCGATCTACATGGCCCAACTCCTTTGATGGTCACTGAGGGCTTGCCGGTACCATGCGGACGATGCTACGACGACACGGCCGAGACCGAACGACCCCATACGAGCAATGCCGCGACTGGCCCTCAAACATCGTTTAACAATACGCGAAGCGCATCTAGCCCTGTATGCGACCAGGACGTCCAGACCCACAGAGCTGCCTTGCTTCGGGCATCTAAGCTCGCGCCTGGCATCACGCCGCAGTCTGTGACTACTACTACTACCTCTCTTTCCCATGCCGCAGCAATCCAGACACCTCCCGAAAGCCCTCGGAAACTACCCGAGAACTCATCCGAGGCGAATAGCAGGCCCGGCCACCGGCGTGACTCGAGTTTCCGCAGAACATACGATGACTACGTGACGAAACGCGCAAATCCTTGCCAGAACTGTGCTCTCACTCTTCCAAAAAGGCAGGGCAACAAGGCGACGAAAGATGCGAGCGCCAAGACTACCGATTCCAAATCTGATCAGCAGGGCCCGGTACTAAGGACTCGTGCACCTTATGCTCGTGTGTATGGCGGCAGCGGTGATGCAAGTCCGCCGGCATCGAATCCACAGTCGTCGTGCACTTCTGATGCGGAGGAAGAAGTGTCTCCCAAAGAGACATCAGCCCGACCAAATGCCCAACGACGGCCAGCGACCTCGACTTCTCAGTCGAGTGTATCTTCAAGATCTAGCATGTCTCAACATACACACTACCTGGACTATACCTCGACCCACGAACCGACCGTTCCGGCCACTTACTCCATAGTTCGCGCCTCATGTCTTCGGACCCTTTCTTTCGAGACTCTACCGCGGCGGCCTGAATCTGCCCAATCGACCTCTTCGCTCTCCTCGCCCATATCCAGTATCCCACCTTCGTTCCCTTCGCCGCCTGTAAACCATGGTCCAGGCTACATTACCTCAACGCCCTCGTCCCAATCCGCGGGAGGACCTATCTTCTTCGGCGATCCAATGGCAGGCTACACGACAGCATATATCTTCCGTATACCGGATATGCATGCACGAGGCCGTAAAAGGGTATACGCATTCCTAGCACTCAGCACGCATCGTGAGCGTCTGGCCATGAAGACATTTGGCTTTATTTCCGCAGCATTCCGCGACCTTGCCAACTGGATTCAGGAGCTGGCCGAGGCAGAAGCCGAGCGTGAGCGTGAACGTGAGGAAGAAGGCAACCCCGTTGCCGCGCTGAATGCTGCTTACCGGAACGGCGGGTTCGGGGGCGGCGGCCCACACGATAGCGGGATTGGGCTCGTTGGGCTCGGAGGCGGGGTTGGTCTTGGTGGTGGAGGCTCCGAAAGAGAAAAAGAGCGCGAACGCGACAGAGGAAACGAGACGACTAGTTTCCTGAGCGGTGGTGGTCGTGGTGGCTTTATGCAGCGCATGGGCGGGTCTATGGGACCCGGCGGTTTTGCACCAAAGGCCCGCGGTTTAGCTGAGCTTGTTGGGCTACCGGATTTCTTCATAGAGCTGCACTCCCGCTTCGTCCAGCTGCTGCTCGAGCTGGGAGTAGTCCTCGGCTCCTGAGGTGAACCGCGATTTCAAGCTTTGTCATAGTTTTGCTTGATGGATTCTACTACACCCTTTTTCCTACGGCCTTACGGACGCGAAACTTTAGCTTACCCGTTTAATCTTTACGGTACCCGATGGCACTGATCACGGGTTGGAGCGGGATATGTAATGCGTACTCTGTGCATGGTGTTTGGTGGAGATGGGGGAAATAGAATGGGACGATGGATATACCCACCTGGAGTGGAGGAACGGAAGAAGGAAGATACCCCCTTAGCGTTGACGAGATGCTCGCCGTTGGTTTTTTTTCTCAAGCCCCCTTCGTTCGGGGCTAGGCTGTGCACTCTCTCATTCTAATTCGAGTTGATGATATCCCACATCATGATATCCTACGCCAGTTTTTCTTTTCTCTTTCCCATTTCTATATCTGTCTTTTTTAGCATCATTTGCCTCGGCTCCTCCTCCCTACCATTTCATCTTCCTCAAGGGACCACGATTACGCTACTAGTACTGAGCCTCTGCGTTCTATTATTTTTCTCTTTTTTTTCTCGAAACATCCCATGTATTTTTTGCTCACACTTGTATCATTATTACTTCACCGGGACTTGCTCTATCTACTTTATATTGTTTCTGTTACGGGATGGGCGCGGTTCCTGCGGGCAAATGGCTACGGAGAAGGGGAAAAGTTCGGGAGAAATGTTTCCTTCCCTCTCTCCCCCCTTTCCCCCTTTCTAGATGGGCTTGTGGGGAAGTAGGAAGGAAAAGAGGTCTGGAGTTGGGGCTTCGAGGTTTAGGCAAGGTCGAACTCTGGTTCCGGTCGAGCTTCTATCATCATCGTTGGTTTTTGCTTTTCACTCCCATGTTATACGATGGATTGGTATGGACGTATTTTATCATTATTACTTTAATGTCACGTCCATTCACCCACCACCAAACCGGGAAGGAAGTCTGTTTTTTGGGGTTTTTTTTTAGCTCTTACTTTATCGGCTGTATTTGTTTTTCTCTTTTTTTTTATTACCATTGTGTTTTTAGCATTCATAGATGGGAATGGTGGTAGGAATGGAAACGGGGTGTCGTTTTTTTAAGCGGAAAGGAGTTACCCCCTTTTTTTGAGTCCACTTAGTCTTAGAGAGGGGGGTTTTGATTTTTTTTTATTAGATGGGATGGGAGGGAATGGGGAAGGGAGAACGGGGAACAAGAAAGAAGATTTCGTATTACGGCGTGAAACCACCGTTCCTACCGTAATGCTGATTTTTGGGGGGGGGGTTTCTTGTTAGGATCCTTTTATCGGGTAATGGACTGGTTCTTGCTATGCTCCTGAACTTATCTACCTACCGTCAGTTAAGCTAAGGGGAATAGGAGTCGGAAGTCATTCGCCCTTCTCTTCTTTTTCTGCCCACCCTCTTCATCCTCTCCTCCTCCCTCTTATCTCTCTCCTCAAGTCCAATGGTGTTTTCGAAGGCTTGGTGTTCAGGTGAATCTTACCTAGGTGTTTTATTGTTATTTTTCTTTGCAAAAGGGAGTGGGGAAAACGGAAATTGGAATAGGAACCGGAAACAGGATGGGAAGGAAAGGGAAGGGGGAAATACCCAACCTTAATTGTTTTTGTACTAGTAGAAAGTATTTTTTATTGTAAGATCACACACCTTGTCTGCTTGTTTTTCTGTTTTGAGATATTCACGGGTTTTCTCTTCTCTTTTCTTTTCGGTTTTAGACACCCTTTTTGGCGGAGGGAAAAGGCAACAAAGTATCAATTTGTAATATGTTTTTACTTTTATATGGATTTGGGTTTTAAGTAGGATGAATTCATCTCAATCTCCTCCCAGAACTTCTCTCTCTGTGTGTGTGCGTGTCTGTTTCTATGGGTTTCAGAAGATACTAACCTTTGGATCATGTGAAGATGGGGGGAGTTGGGTACACATACAAGCTGCTGGGTTCGGGTTTACTTGGGAAGAGCTACGGAAAGGGATGGACTTATCCATCGAGTCGTAGATATATTGAGGCTAGGCAGTCTCAATATTCAACTCTCACCTGAACATATATGCACGTATGTATGTATGACCTCACCTCCACCCAACCCAACCTTACAAGCATAAGTATACAAACTAGAAACTTTGTTCTAAACCATATAGATAACCCTTATAATAGCTTCTTCTCAACCGCCTGTGAACATTCTATCTCCCCTTACCTGTATGCGCACCCAAGGTAAACTGCGCAGCCAACTCCAATCTACCAGACCTACCTCACAGAGAATAGCTTCTAGACAATCCTCGGCCCACAAACCAACTAGTTACTCAATTCGTAATACTCACTCTAAAGCCGGATAAAACCTGGGCAATATCTTCAGGGACAGGGAAGGGATACATTCCAGATTTAAGTCAAAACAGAAAGTAGGTTAGGAGTCGGAGTATGCTTCAGGGGAAAGAAGTTCTCCAGCACAAAACTGTTTTTGTTATTTTGGTTGTCGAGTGTAATTGATATGACAGTAGGCGATAAATAGTAGTACAATGTTTTTTTCTAGTTCATCTCGAGTAGCTTTTGGTCCGGACTTCATTTATCATCTCTTCTTCCCCCCTTTTCTCTCCCATCACTAACTATCGATCCCTACTAATTAACTAGTAGAGTAGAGAGAAGGATAAAAAGGAATCCTCTCCACCTCCCTCCTCTCTATCGTAACTACTAGAGAAATCATCTTGTGCTTCCTCCACGAGGAGCTGAAACAACTCTCCGTAGTGCCCAGATCCGAACCATCTCGTCTGATGACTGCCTTCGCCTCGTCCCCGCGTAAATAGATGTGATTGAGCGTTGGGCTTATTTATAGAAATCGAACTTGTTTTCGTCGCTTGTGCCCTTGACCTGGCTCGAGTAAGCATCTTCGAGGTCGACCTGGATGATGTTATACCGGTTCTTCCGAACCGCGCGTAGACCGGCTTCCTGCATGATAGCGGCGATGACGGCACCACTGAGGGGGTCGTTGCGCACGATCAAACTATCGAGATCAACTTCGGGTGCCAGACTCATCTTGCTTGCGATGGTAGAGAAGATAAGACGGCGCTCACGACGATCTCGCAGACTGGGGAACTCAATCTTTCGGTCCAATCGCCCAGGACGTAGCAGGGCGGGATCTAGCGTGTCGGCTCGGTTGGTTGCCATTATAACCTTGACGTTGGAAGTCTGGTCGAAACCGTCCATCTGGTTAAGCAATTCTAGAAGGATACGCTGCACTTCTCGATCGGCACCGGTCTGGGCGTCGAATCGCTTCGTGGCAATGGCGTCAATTTCATCGATAAAGATAATTGCCGGCGAGTTCTCCCGCGCCATACGGAACACGTCTCGAACCATACGCGGACCCTCACCCAGATACTTCTGGACAAATTCGGAGCCCACAACACGAATAAAGTTGGCAGTTGTTGAATTGGCCACAGCCTTGACTAACATGGTCTTGCCAGTTCCGGGGGGTCCATACAGCAAGACACCTCTCGGAGGGTCGATCCCGATTTGTTTGTAAAGGTCGAAGTGGGTTAAGGGCAGTTCGACAGCTTCACGGATCTCCTGCTTCTGCATGTCCAGTCCACCAACATCGGCATAGGTCACATCGGGCTTCTCGTCGGCGCCCAGCATGGCGATGGAAGAGTCGGCCTCGGGAGGCAAGATGTCGACGAGGGCATTGGAGTGACGGTGCAGGGCGACGGAGGAAGAGGGCTTCAACTTCTCGCGGTCCAGAGTAGAAAGAATTCGCACGACGTAGTTAGAGCCTGTGCTTGACTGAACTATTCCGGTACTATAGGTCATATGCTATCAGAACCAGAATTCGGTAAGGGGGGCATTAGAAAAAAGAAAAAGGCGAGCTCAGCTACTCACTTCTGATCGATAGCTTCCATAAACTGGCCGATGACCAGAGGTACACTCTGGATCCGCTTGATTTCCTCTTGTGCTCGGACAAGTTCTCGCTTCAGACTCCTACAGTCTCGGTTATTAGGTTGGAATGTCCAGTATCACACTAGGTCGGGAGTAATAAGGGCAGTGTAGTTGCATACCTCTGCTCATCCTTGATGTATTCCTCTTGTAGCTGGATGTACTCTAGATGCCGCTGCAGCTTTTTCAGGGTGGCATACTCGTCTCCACCCTGTGATGGTATACCCTCGATGGTCTCAACGTTGGGAATGGTGGATGGGATGGGTTTGTTGTGCGGCGCCACGGTGTTGGCCGGGTTGTCTACCAGAACATCGGCCATCTTTTGCTTATTTATTTACTTTTCTTACGTCGGGTTGTTTTGTAGTCGGGGAAATCGGATCGGAAAATACAATGCGTGGTGAGATAGTGAGGCTGACCGTGGTTTCGCAGCCGAGTTTAGGGATGAATTGGCGTTGGTGTTGGTGTTGGTGATGGTGACGGCGGTGGTGCTGGTTGATGATGAAAGGTGGGAGAATAAACGGGATTGATTAGAGTATGGAGGTATCTGCTAAGTAATTAGGTACCTAGCTTGACTACGTGGGTACGTACAAGCTTTCCCTCAGAGTGCAGACGCCAGCCTTGCAGCCTTGAATATCTTGGCTCAGCAATTGAGTTAATCCATTTTGGGACTAGGTGAGTACGCTAGGTTTAACTGATTTTCCGGTAACTTTTCGATGCCTTACGTAAGCTCTGGCACACCCATATTAAAATCTGCAGGGTTTAATAAACTGTTGGTTGACCATTAGAAATTAATTAATAAATAATTTATAGTTAAAAGCTTATAAACGTTTATATTAAATAGCGATAAGTATTATTAGTATTTAAGACTTTTTTGACGTTTAAAATTTTTTAACGTTAAAGGTTTTTTCGACGCTTATTTAGTTTAAACGTTAATTATGCATTAATATATAGTTAATAAAACATTTAATTGTTTAATGTTATAAATATTATTTTAACTTATTATTAAAAGTTTATTAGTTATTAATATATTGTTTAAACTTATAACTATTTATTTTTTTAACTACTTAAAATAAATTAATTATTAATATATAATTATAAAGAAATTAATGCTAAAACTTTAACGCTTATTAAGCTAAATTAACCATTAACTTTAAACTTTTACTTTTTTACTTTTTTAGCCGCTAATATTAACACGTTTTTATTTTGTTTTGCTAGCTTTTTTGCCGTTTTTTTTATCCTTATTTTTTTTTGTTTATTTATAGTATAGTACTATAAAATTAAATATATAAGATTTATTAATAGCCTCGTTTATTTCTTCTTTTTTTATTATATTAAAATAGCGCCTTTTTTTTTCTTTAATGATTCTGTTATTAAAAACTATATTTTTAAGCTTTTAGCATAAACTAGCCGTATAAAACTTATATAAATAGCATATTAACATTAAGTACTAATAAGAATATTTATAATAATAAAATATAAAAAAATAGGTTTTATTAATAAAAAAAGCTCGGCAAAAAGTTGCTATTGCCGCTACTATAAAACTAAGCCTTACTTTTTATTTTAAACCGTTTATAAGTTTTATTTATATTTCATATAAATAAAAGCAATTTAAAGCTTTAAACTTAATTATAGCTTATATATATATATATTATTTATAAAACGATTTTTTTAGTGCTTTAAGCACTTAATAAACTTTTATTTCTTATTTTTTTATTTTAATAAGCCCATATTTAATATAAAGTTTTTACTTACTTAAGCTATTTGCTTTTATATACTTATATGTGTTTTATAACATAAATAAGCAAAAAAAAAGCGCTTAATTAAGCGCATGGCTAAGAATTAAAAGTACGATAAAGCCGTAATTAAAGCTAATAAGTAAAACGCTTATTTAAAAAAAAAGGCCCGCTAAAAGCATTTTTTATGTGGCGAACAAAAAAAGGCTTAAGCAAATATAATATTAAAAAAAGCTTTAAAGAAGTTTGTTTTGTTAAACTTAAAAATGTATTAAAAAGCTTGCTATTAATTTTTATAATTTTATTATCGTTTTTAGCATAAAGTATTATATAATAACTTTGTAAGTTTATATTAACTATATATTAAATAAAGCATAATATAATATAGTTAATAAAAAATGTTTATTAATAATATATATAAAAATAGCTTAAATAATATGTTAAGTTTAATAAAAAATTTAATTTTTTTAACGTTTAAGTTTTAAGGTTTAATAAGCTTATTTTCGAAATAATTTACTTTTTTTAGTTTTAAGATCGTTTTTATATTTTTTTTAATTATTTAAAAAATTATATAAATAAAAAGGCTTTAAAGCTTTTAATATAGTACTATTATTGCTGTAAATAATATTTTTTTTTTTTTTTTTTTTTTACTTTTTATTTATATTAATATTAAATAAAAATTTAAAAATAACTAACTTTTAAGTTTTGTTAGTTTGCTTGTGTTGTTACTGTTACCTTTTTTATAGCAAAAAGCGCGCAAAACGTGCGTATTGCGCGTTATGTTTTTATATTTTAATATAAAAATTTTAAAAATGTTAAATAAACTATATATTTAAGCTATTTATATATAAATTAAGTAAAATTTAGTGTTAATTTATATATAAAAAGCATAAAATGTTTATTAAGAAGTTTATAGTTATTAAGAGTTTTTATGCCTTAAAAAAAGCTAGGCTTAATTTCGCGATAATTTTGTTATATGTAAAGTTAAACTTACCTTTTTTTATAAAAAATAATAATAACGATAACAACGATAATAACGATAACGATAATAATAATAATAATAATAATAATAATAATAACTACTTTATTAATTTGGTTGCTTAAAAAAAAAAAAAAGCTTATATATAATATAGGTTAAGTTAAGTTTTTGTTAGCTAGTATTATGTTAAAAATACTTTTTTTATTTTTGCTATTTTTATTACTTTATATTTTTAGCTTTTGCTATAATTTTTTATTTATATTATATATATAGCTTTTTTTTTTTTAATTAATAATTAATATTTTTTAAAAGCAATATGTTTTTATTTTGTTTTATTTAAATAGTAGTCGTGTTAAAAGGCTTTATTTTAAAAGCTAATAAATATTTTATTAAATATTAATTAATATTTAAATATGTTTTAATATAAATAAGCTATTTAATTTAATTTTTTTATGCTTTAATTAACTTAGCTTTTTTATAAGATTTTTATATGCTTATTATAAATAGTTAAAAACAATGCTATAAATAATTATATTTTTATACTTATTTTAGTTTTTTAGTAACTTTATTTACAGTTTTAAAAAGCGTACTTAAATATTATTTTATTTATAATAAGAGCTTTTTTATAACTTATAAAAAAACTATGTTTTTAATACTTGTTTAAGAATTAAAAAAATGTAGCTTTTTTATTTTTTACTTTTTTATTTTTTTTTTTTTTTTTTTTTTTTTTATGTAAACTTAAGCTTTAATTATTTTTTTTTTTACCTTGTAATTTATTAAAATTTTAATTCTATATTGTAAGTTTTTAACTTGTTTGTTTTCTGCTTTATAGCCTTTTTTAATTTTATATTTTTTTATTGTTAATTATTATTAATATAAATGGCTTTAGTTGTTAAACTTATTGCCTTGCACATATTGCATGCTTAAAACGTAAAGTTTATTATTAAGCTTGTAAGCAAAATGCTAAAAATTGTAGTAGTAAGTTAATAGTTATTAATAATAATAATAATTAAAGTAACGATTTTTTATTTAATTTATTTAACTTTATTATTGTAAGTAAAGTTTTTAAACATAAAATATATATATATACTTAAATACTTAATATTTAATAAAAATAAAACTTTAATTTTATTGAACTTTAAAAACAATTGTAACAATTATAAAATAAAGTAAACTTTGTTTTTAACTTTTTTAAGTTATAAAATAATAAATTGCTTATATTAATTAGTTAAAATAAAAAGCTTTTAAATATAAAAAAACTATATTAATTAATAAACTTTTAAAACGTTTTAAAAAAAAACTTTTTTAAAGATAAAATATTTAACAATAATAGTAAAACAATTAACATTAAAATAATAAATTATATTGAGTTTTTTGCAATAATAATATAAGTAACTATAACTTTTGTTGCTTTTATGCTGAATATTTTTAAAAAAAATATTGGTTTTATTGCGTTAAGCATTGTAGTTTATTAAAGATAAGTTTAAAGCAATTTTTCATTAATAAAACTTAATAATAATATTAAACTTATACTTAACATTAAAAATTTAAGTTTAATTAAATAATATTTTTAATATAACTTATTGTAATTTTAAGGAAATTTTTTAAGCATATATTAAACTTAAAGATTTTAACTTTATTTAAGACTTTATATTTTTATTTGTTATTGTAAAGTTGCTTAAAAAAAAAGTTAAAAAGCGTTTTTTTTTTTTTAAAATACGAAAAGTATTAATTGCTTTTTAGTTAAAAAAAATATTTTTGCTAAAAAAAAAAAAAAGTAAATTTAAGCTCGTTTTAAAAATTTAAAACTTATATTTTTTTAACTTAATTAAATATGTGTAAACATTTTTATCGTTAAAAATTAAAAATAATATATATTTTAATATAGTTATATTAATTAACGACTTAATTTATTTTTAGTATTTAAAGGCTTAAGCGTTTTTTATTAAAACGATATTTGGTTAATTTGTTTATTATTTAAATGGCAAACTTATTTTTTCTTTTAATTTTGTTGTATATAAGTGCTATAATATAAATTGCTTATAGTGCAAAAAGAAATTTTATAAAAACTAAGTTTTTAAAGTATAAAAAAATTAACGTTAAGTTAAAGATTTTTTTACGATATATAATATTACTTTAGTTAAAATTAAACTTTTATTTTTGTTATTTACTTTATTAAAAAAGTTAAAAAATGTAAGATTAATTATAAAAAGTTTTTTTTAAAAAAAACTTATAATAAATAAAATAGTTTTAATTAAAAATTAAGTTAAATTTATTGCTTATAATTACGTTTTTAAATAAATTTTGTTAATTACTGTAAATTATACTTATAAAAGCGCAATATTTTTAAATAAAAATAAAAACTGTTAAAAAATAAACGTAAAGTTTATAATTTGCAATAAGTGTAATGTTAAGCTAATACGTTTTTTTTTATAATTAAAATAACTTTTATTTAAAAAAAACTTAAAATAAAAAAATTTACTTGAAAAGCACTTGTTTAAACATTTAATTATAAAAACGTAAATGTTTTTATAGTGCTTTTAATTTTTTTTGTTAATGGCTTTAGTTTATATCGAATAATATATAAGTTTATTATAAGTATTTATTATTTTATTGCTATTTTAAAGCGTTTTAACTATTTTTGTTAAATAAACGTAATGCTTTTAATATTTAAACTGCATATTTTAAATAACGAAAAGGTTTAAAAGTAAATAAGGTACAAACTTTAAAAGTTTAAAAAAGGTTTTATAGTTAACTTTTATAAAACTTTAGCTTTTATATTTAAGTTTGTTATAGTTTTAATTAGTAATTTTTTTTAATAATAAAAAAACTTTAAGTTTTGCTGTTTTATTGTTAAATAAAGCTATTAAATGTATAATATAATATTTATTAATCGAAAAAACTTAAAATATAATTTTATTAATAGTAAATATTTACGTTATTATTATAAGATTTTTCGATAGCGATAATATTTGTATATATTGTTAACTTAAAAGCTTAAAAAAAATATTGCTGCTATGTTTAAACTTACAATTAAAAATTTGGCTTTAATGATAGTTTTTTTAGCTTTAAATATTATTAAGATTTAACTTTTAAATACTGTTTATTTAAAGTTTAGTAGCTTAATTAAAATATTGTATTTTTTAATTATTAATTAAGTGTTAATATTTATAAAAGCAACTAAATATGTAAAAATGCTATGTATTTTTTTTATACAGCTTAGTTAAGATTTAATATAGTTATTTGTTTATGTTTTATAGTATTTTTTTATTAAGTATAGTTGTTAGTTTATAATAGCTTTTTTATTATTTTAAACTTAGTTAAAATTTAAATTATATTTTGTTAAAGTAGCTTTTTTAAAAATAGTAATTAAAGTTTTTTAGCTTAATATGTATTTTTTTTTTAGTTTAAATATAAAAGGTATTGGTTTTATTAATATTTTTATTAAAGTATTAATTAATAATGTTTATATTAATTTTTTATTAATTATAAATAACATTTTAATAAATGCTTAAAACGTAAAAGTTTTTATTAAATAAGTTATATTGAGTTGTTGTTTATTTTAAAAGTTTTATGTTGTTATAGTTTAAGTTATAGTATTTTGTTAAAATATAGCAAAATAAAAGCTTTTTTTTATAGTTGTTAATAATATTGTAAAGATAGTTATAAGTTTTTTTACTGTTAATTATACTATTATAATTTAATTTATTAAAAAAATAAAAAATTTTTAAACGGCAATATAATCTATTAAAATAACGATAGCTAAATTAATAAAATATAAACTTTAAATATTAAAACTAAATGTTTATATTAGTTTTTATTATGGCAACGTAATAAATAAATATAGCTTAATATTTATAAATATAGTTATTATTTTTAAAATAAAGCATAAATAAACAACTTTTTTTATTTTTTACTATTTTAAGCTTATTATTTTAAAAATATTATGCTTTTAAATTTTATGATAATTGTAGTAATTAGTTATTACTTTAACTTTATTGCTTTATATTTTTATATATTATAGTATAGCTATTTAAAAATTTACGTAATTAACTTTTTTATTAAAACTATAAAAAAAAGTAATATATTTAACTAATTATTGCTTTTTAAAAAAAAACTTGTTTATATAAAAAAACTTTATATAAACGATTAAATTTATGCTGCTTAATGCTTATAAAAATATTAATATTAATTTAATTAAATAAATAAAAATGTTATATTAAATAGTTTTGTTTTTATTTATTTTTGTTTTAAAAAGTTAAAAAGAGGTTTTTAAATTTATTAATATTATAAAGTTATTAGCTTTTAAGTAGTATAGTTTAATAATATTTAAACTTATTAACGATAAAAAATATTGAAATGTTAAGGTTTTAAGTTTTTTAAAAAAATAAATATATAAAAATTTTAATTTATTTGTTAAAAAGTTTAAAATAAGTGTTAATTTTTGTTAAAAGTTAATAGTAGTATATAAAAATTATAAACGATAAATAATTATTATAAAAAATTAATAAATAGTTAAATAGTAAAAAAAAGTATTTTAAGAAAATAAGTAAGTTTTTTTAAAAGTATTTTTTTTTAAAGCTATATTGTTTTTAAATTATGCTTTTAGCAGCGTAATAATAGCGTAAAAGGTTTATATTACCATTTTAGTTATTAAAAAATTTTTATGTATATAATTTTTATTTATGACGCTTTAATTTAAAAATATTAACGCTATAACATAATTAAGTTAATTAAGTTAATTAAATATTTTAAACTTTTATTATTACGATGTATTAAGTAGTAAAGTTAATATATTATTTATAAGGTTAAAATAAGTGGCTTTATATTTAAATTTAAAACTTAATATAGTTAATTAAACTATATTTTTATTTATAATGCAGTTTAAAGTGTGTTTAATTAAATTTACGGTGTGTTAATTAAAATAAATAGCTAATATAAAAATTTATATAACTTTAAAATAAAAATAAGTTAAAGAAATTTTAAAGTTTTTTTTGTTGTGTTTTTTATTGTTAAAGTTAATAAAAACTTTTTTATTGACTTTAAAGTATGTTGATATAATTTACTAATTATTATTAGTTTTTTTAAGTTATGCTTAATAGTTTTTTATATAGTGCTATTTAAAAAAAATAAAAAAGGTAAATAGCAGTTTATTTTTGTAAATTTAATAATTATGTTATTAAAATATTAAGTTTTATACGTAAATTAAGATTTTAGTTTTATGTAACGAGCTTGTAACGTAAGAGTGGATTTAATATAATAAATATAAGTAAACGCAATATGGACAAAAAATAAAAAAAATAATATTAATTAATTAGTTATATATTTATAGCTTAAGTATTTAAGTATAAATAAGTAAATGTAGCTAGTTAAAGGTGGCTTAAAAGCACTTAGCATATTTAAAAATTAAGAAATATTTTAATTAATAAAAGTTTATATTTGTAATACTTATAGTGCTATATTATAAGGGAGGTATAAAAAACGTTAATGCTTTTTATTAGAAATTTTTAACGTTTAAATTTTTTTTAACGCTTAAAAAAATTTTTAATGCTTAACATTTTTAACGCTTAAAAAAATTAATGCTTAATAATCTTTAAATGTTTATTTTTTTTAACGTTAAAAGGTTTAACTATTAAAAATTTATTAAATGCTTAAAAAAATTAAATAATTTATAATTATTAACAGTTTATTACTTATTAAAAAACCTTTAATAGTTAATATTATTAAACTATGTATTTACTATAAATTTACTGTTTACTAACCCTTCTTGGTCCTTATATGGACCTATCTATTGAGACAGGAGGCACTAAGTATTAGCAGGTAGTACTTACTAAATTAGGTAGTAGACCATGGTCGATAATGATTGGCTCTTACACGCCCGTAAACTTGAGGCGATACCTACCCCCCCCCCCCCCCCACAAATTATCACTGCGCTAGACCCAACCAGCCTGGCCAACCTCTTTCTTGCCGCTGCAGTAGAGATGCAACCGGGGTCCAATCTACTGGGGTTGACACCTCCGGCATCGCCCGACTAGTAAGTGTTGGTAAAGATGGTGGAGTCACTGTAGACATGTCAGACAGTTAACGTCAACAATTCAAGGCAGACTTGATAAGCTGCCTACCTACTTCTACACTACACACTAACATATAACATACCATACTACATGGTATACATCTTCACATTGAAATCTTCACATGCTAACTACTACAACTACTACACCTCTGCTACTATTTTAATGATTTACGGGTTATGCCGTCAACTAACCCTAAATCCCGTCCACCCTATCTAAGTCCTCCTGACTAATACGTGTTAGATATACTCCTTCGCACTGGGTTCCCCGCCCCCCGATCTACACCATGAGGTATGTTCCATACTTTTACACCGGTGTACGCTACTACTAACCTCTATCTAAGGCTACCATTACCATAGATAGGGCACTTCACAGTGTGGGTTACGGTCCACCCCTCCCCAACACCGGCTCTAGTGGGGTATGCAGTAGCACACTAGCAGCCTGCCTACTACCTAGTTTAGGTACTTTACGGAGTACTTTACTTTCACTTTACTTCACTAACTCCCCCCCTCTCAAAACCTTACGCCTGTCTCCCTCTCCTGCATCTGGACCATGCACCTAACCTGAGCCTTCTTCTTCTCCTTCAACCTCTTCAAATAAAATAATACTAGAAACAATAAAAAGAAAAGAAAGGAAAAGAAAAAAAAAAACAAATCATAATTTCTTACTACGTTTGTACTCCGTGAGGGAATCATCCTTCTTATACCTCTTCTCCTTTGGTTTGTCTCGTCTTGTTTCTTCTAGTTGTCGACCATCTAGTCATTTGGTCTCGCTCGCGGTGTTTCACCTCTGTCACTAACAGTATATCGTCGTTTGGTCATTGTTGGCGCTTCTCCTTCACAGCCTCGAGCATCCCGTGGTGATTTGTCTTTTATTTGCATTATACCGTGGATCTCATCTTAAGTCGGTGCCTCACAGTCATCACTAACATCATCCTCACCAAACCTCCTCATTACACCGTCGAACATGTCATCGACCATTGCCATCCCGGCTACCCGGTCCTCTGCCGCCACATATGAACAGTCCCCTAAGGACGCCAACAGTTCTTCGTCCTCCTATTCCAGTTCTCCCCAAACCCCCGAGCCCAACAAGTCTCCCAGCCGCTCCTCTCCTCAGTCCAACATGACACATCAACGTCGGCCTAGTTTGCTTAGTATGTGCTACTTGCAAACACGGGGAACCCCCCTCCCCCCTATACCCTTTGGCTTCGCCCGGCTTACCTCTAGCATCCAGGCTCGGCCTTCTGCAAAGACGAATGTACCGTTATCAACATTGGGGACCCTGATGGGCCACCTCGTCTGGTGAGCTCTCTCTTGCCCCGCCGACTCGCAGGCTACGCTGCCCGTCCTACACTACTGACTCATGAATCCTGAATAGATCTCGTACCTGGCCTCCAGCCAAGGCTTTGCCTGGAACCCCGAGATCTTCCTACCCTCCTACGTCGACTGCGATTACACGCCGCTCGAGAACCGACGGGAGCCGGTCCACGAGATCCGGCTGAGCGACGAGGAGATCAAGAGAATGCTACCCTAACCGTACCGCCCTCTACGGCCTATACGGCCCCTCCTCCCAACCCCGGTCGACCCCTCCAAAAAAACAAAAACCAAAAAAAGCTATCGGCCGGGCTGGGGATTTGGTAGCAGGCGGCATATCATCTCAGATGCGGTGATCTGCGTCCTCTGCCTTAACTTTTTCTTCATAGATCTGCTCAAGGCTTCGCAAGAATTCCTTACTATTTTCGCAATACTACGGCGTCTGGATTCGGACTGTGGGACTGTGGATAGTGGTCTCGATATTTCCTACAGCACGGCGTGGATAGGAGGACCTGGCATTCTAAGACATTTGACGCAATGCACGACTTCATGGAATCGATATTATCATCACACACTGCGACGGGAAATGGGCCCCCCAAACATGCAGAGGAATCTCGGAGTTCTCGTGGCATCACGAAGGTATCCCCCCAACATCGTTATTACATTGTATCTCCCCTACTTTTTTATTTTCGAGTCAGGATTGGTGGCGTTGGTATTACCCCGGGAAGGTATTGAGAGGAGGTGTCTCATCGGACTTTTTTACTTTAGCAGGCATTTCTCTTTTATCATTATCGGCTTCTTTCATTTTCCCTTCCTCCTCTTCCTCTATTGTTGCCATGAGTTTCAGAGTTGTTACATAGGGGGTCATTGTACCATGTCCCATCAGATCATAGGTTAATCCAGAACCCAGTCAAAGACATTGTTATGAATCTTGGGTCGAAGGGCGACCCGACCTTAGCCTTACCTTACTCTCTACTCGCATTGCTTGATGCGCTAGTCGATTAGGACAATCATTGTCCAACACGAAGCCAACGGGGATGGGGGAAAGCAACCAACAAGATGGGACCCGCTCAGAGATGAGCTTCCGTCCCCAGACTAAAGAGTCGGGGTGTTTTGCTAGTGGCAATTAAAAAGGCGCCTATCCCAGTAAGACATTCCTCGATACACACCACATGGGAACCTCAACCAAGGCTCGACCAACACCACGTGTACACGCCACCCATTATAACCAGATAGAATGTGGATTATGGAAATTTGCAGTCATGTATCTATGACGGAACTACCAGTCGCCTAATCCGCAGGATTATAGCGAGAGAACAAAAGAAGTAGAAGAAAAAAAAAGGGGGGTTCTAGACGAATTGAAACCCAATATCCCCCATAAGTTTCTTTTTTTCCTATATGCCCAATGTCCCCCCTTTTATTATTATTTTTTATTTTTCTACTCTTTTCCGATAAAGGCGTGAAAAGGTTACTCCCAGGATTGTATGGAGTATGGAGGGAAGGATAAGGAAATAGTAATAATCAAAATGAGTCAATGTGTGTTGGCAATAAACCTCTCCATATTTCTTAATATTTAAACCCCTTGTCGTCTTTACTATATATACAACTAGAAGTTCGTTCCGAATAGAGTGGCAACGAAGAACTTTAAAAAGTGAGTGGTAGGGGTATAAAAAGGAAAAGGAAAAGGAGACAAGACAGAAACAGTGTAACGGACAGTAAGGTGCATGAGATGTGTATGACAAGCTAAGGAGGGAGTGGCTATTATAATAATATCATGTGTTGGGAAGAAAATTGGAAAAAAAAAATCAAACGAAAACGAATAAGAATTGAATTGTCACGATCTTGAGTACTATTGGAGATGCTGGCGCACTAACTCGCACGGTATGATAACATTTCCATGCAAATTGAATGAGTTGCCAAGTGGACTTACTGGACTGCACTACACATGCAGATATGTAACCTTAGCCCATACCTTAGGTACCGAAGGTCCGTAGACATAACACCCCACCTCTGTGCCTATTCCCACTGTTGGTCTATCTAGATAAGATCACGCCTATACTGTATCTTAGGTACCTACATGGCCATTTTACCTACATACGTACATTGACGCATACACACGCAGACGTTACATATTGACTTACGCACGTACCTAGGTACGAGGTAGTAGGCAGGTAGGTCAGATATTAGGTTACCTGCCACTTACATACAGTATAGCACGGTATATATTTTTGACTATATCGGTTTACTTCATCGTACAGTAGCGCAATGTTCAGGCTATAAGGTGCATCGCTTTTTAGGTACCTGATTGTAAAGCTAAACCCTTCTCTCTTTTCTTATTATCTCTTACACACACACCCCTCCCTCTACTGGTACTCCACAAGTCTAGACGCTGATGTTCGCATTCCTTAACCCCACGAAATTCCTGCTGCCAATGGCGTCAAGGCGTTATTGGAGGGGAATGGAATGGGAAGGATTTAAAAAGGATGGGGAGAGAATGAGGAATGGGAGCATGGATTGATGGGATAAGTAAGGGACGAGATGGGGGGGCAACGGTTAGGTAGTTACGTATAGTATATGTTAGAACTAGGGGACCTTTGTTATCTATTCTTCAACAGTAACTTATATACTTCTCGCTCCCTTGCTTTCATCGTCTCTCCCTTAGGTTTGTCTTGGGTATCTACAAATCTGCCTTGTGAGAACGGGACGGAGCCGTCCTAGCAGGATGCAGGTCAGAACTGGTGTGAGCTGAGATGAGCTGAGATGAGATAATTGTGTGCACGACGGGCTACCGTGGATTGTACATACATGGAAGCACCGCACCAATCGGAGTTTCTCATTTGCAGCCCTGAAGAAGAAAAGCCGGAAGTCTTTTGCGTATAGGAAAGCTGGATAGCATTTATGATAGGTTGAGTTTCGAAAAGCGTCTACCTATGATAGGGACTACGCACCATACTCTGTATACTACAGGGTGTTAATGCCAACTCCATACCGACGATGACTCTTCAATGTATAGTTACACACATGCAACACTATATGGCACTAGTTACCCACCTAAACCAACCTAACGAATTAGCTCCGATTTATTGTAATCCTTGAAACCTTTAACATGCTACTATTGATACCTCGGACAACGTCCTATTGTCACTAAAAAATGAACGATGCTCGGTAGGAAGTACACACCATGTTATAATAGCAACGGCGTTGGCTACCCCAAGTTATCATCTACTAGTGAACTGTAGATAGGCAAAACACTAAATAGCTACAAGAATCTCCAACTTCTTCCGCTCCAATAAACCCCCCCAGTCCAGACCCCGTGACATGGAAGTTCCCGCCTTTCACTACAATGTAACTTATCTAAGGTTATCACGTGTTTCCATCAATCTAAGATAGCATCGAAGGTGAGGGGTCCAAGCCAACGACTTCACTAACCCGACAAAAATGTCCGATGGGATGTATTCGTTCCGGTGACCAGCTACGCAAACCCAAACCCGCCCCCCCCCCTAAGCAACTAACTATGTATTACATCCGCTTATTACGTCCCGCCCGCATCGAGGGTCTCATTCCATCGGAGCACCACCGCCGCCGCCAAAACCCCTCCCACCCCCACCGCAAGGGCAAAGCAAATCCCAACTCCCCCCACCTCGCCCTCCTCATCACCATCACCACCGACCTGGGCGACTCGTTCCTGTACACGGACTGGGCCATAGGCGTCGAGCTCGCGGTCTCAGCGCACGCCGTCGACGACGAGGACGAAGACGACGACGATGTGGACGTGGACGCGGAACTCCTGCAGCGGCAGGCCTTCCGCTGGACCCCGGGGCTGCGCGTCCTGGCGCTGCGCCCGCGCCTGCGGATGCACCCGGCGCGGCGCGAGGACCTGCCCGCGCGGTTCAGGGTCACGATCTCATGCCCCGATCCTTCTCAGGGCGAGGGCGGGAGCGAGGGCGAGATCGTGCCGCTGACCGTGGAGATGCGCGGCGCGGCGTGCGCGCCCGTCTCGCTGCGCACGCTGCAGGGTCCTGCGCAGGAGCTGTGCTTCGAGGAGGACATCGGCGAGAGCATCGCGCGGCACGTGTGGGACGCCGGGGTGGTGGCTGCGCGGATGTTTCTGAGGGGCGAGATGGAGGCGGGGGAACTGCTGAGGGGGAAGGGGGCTAGCGTGCTGGAGCTGGGTTGCGGGGTGGGCGTACTGGGCATTTGCGTTGCGGCCGCGATGGAGAGCGCCGCCGCCGCCGCCGCCGCTTCTACTCTTCGCAACACAGATGGTGGCGGCGGCGGCGGCGGTGGTGGTGGTAGTAGTAGTGATGGTGATGGTGAAAGGACACAGTCCACCATCCTCCTCACCGACCTCCCCGAAGCCGAGGACCGCGCCCGCGCTAACCTGTCCCGCGCCGACGTCGCGCTCACGAACATCGCGCTGACGCGCGGCGCGCCGGAAGACAGCTCCGAGGCGCTGCGCGCCACGCGCCTGCGCTACGAGAACCTCGACTGGGACGAGGGGCGGCAGGGCCGCTTCGGCCCGCTGGTGGGCGCCGGCGCGCCCTGGGATTTGGTGGTTCTGAGCGATTGCACATATAATGCGGACTCGTTGCCGGCGCTGGTGGGCACGCTGAGCGCGCTGCATGGGGTGTCTGTTGCTGCTGCTGCGAAGCGGGACGAAGGACGGGAGGGGGAGGAAAAGGGGGAGTTCAAGTCCACGGTGCTCTTGGCTACGAAGCCGAGGCACGAGTCTGAGAAGGCATTGTTCGGACTGCTGGATAAGGAGGGCTGGCGACACCGGCTGTGGAAGAGCATCCCGCTGCCGAATATGGCGGGCGAGGATGAGGTGGTGGAGATTTATCTGCTTGAGAAGGGTAGGCGGGATGGCTAGGAGAGGAGGGGTGTAGGGCTATATGCCATGTAAAATTGTACAAGGGGTGGATGGGGGAGCTCTGTATTCATCAGGATATGACAGGTTTTAGGATATTAGGGTCTCTCTACGGGTATTTAAAAGCTATGCTATCACGACTCTGTATTAGCTATCACCCTACATTAACTACACGAAGTTGCTATAAAAGAACGAACATGGCATCCATATAGCTTGCTTAAGCTGGATCTCTACTACGAATTTCCCCAAAATGGAATCATAAGGTACATTTCTGATTAAAAATATTGACTTATAATTCACTGCATGCTATATTATTGAAAAATCACAAGTTCTATTGACTTATAGCACCTTGTTTCTATAAACCCCCTTGCGCCTAAGGTTTATCGAACGTCGGCCTCAGGTGGTTAAAATGCGATTAACGGGTTGTTAAGCGTTAGCGCTGACCACCAATCAAAACCACGCTTCCCCCTAGTCTAGCATACCATATGCAATACTCCGTAGATAAATGCTCCACTAAAAAGTCAACAGTACCTAAAGCTTTCCAAGACGTGGTAAACAACATCAACCATCAATCCAGTAATCCATCACGGGTCGAGCAACCAATTGCAGCGCCCACCTATCAATAATATCTCTGCACTCACTAAGTCACTTCTTGTGTTTTGTTCATTCAGAAACAGAAGCAAGTAAAAGCCCACCATTCAGGGAAGACTCAGGGAACTGCTATCCCCATCTCATTTAAACCGAGCAAGCTCTATTTTACATACGGGGCTTTATTCTATTCTATTCTATCTATCCCTCCACCTACCTCCCTAGTCCTAGTCCTAGTCCTCACTCACTCTGCACTCAACTTCATTACCTCCTTTTTACCTTCTTACCATACCACTGAAAGTGAGCGAAGGAGGGAGGAGAGGCAGGGGGAAAAAGTAAGAGGGAACGAGAAACAACGACAAAAAAAAGAATTGGGGGAGTTGCATCTACCTATCCAGTCATCGCAATGGACGGCCCCGGCACCCAGCACCGCAAGATCGAGCTCCAGGCCCCCGAGGACCTGGCCTACCTGCTGGCCAACGTGCGGCGCGCCGCAGCCGCGCGCCTCGACGAGGCGTTCCCTCCGGTGGAGGGCGGCGCGCAGGGGGAGGATGAGCTGCGCACGCGTATCGAGGAGCTTGTTAACGAGGTATGTTTTATTTTTCATTATTCCTTTTTTTTTTTTTTCTTCATTGCCTTTTTTTCTCAATACTATTACGCTCTTGTTTTTTTCCCCCTTCTTCTTTACTCGCCTTTTTATTTGGCTAGGGGGTGGATGTTATGCAGGTTGGGAGAGAGAGGGAAAGACGAGAGAGTGGAGAATGACTACTTGCTGAGTGGTGGTGGTCCCCCCGACCGGGTTTATAAACCGGATTACTGCCATGTTCTGGTACATACGACCATAGGATCTGTAATGCACGGGGTCCCGTCCGCTCCCCCATAGTTAAGCCAGATACCGCCGGATTAGTAGTTGGGTCGGTGACGACCAGCGAATCCCCGGTGTTGTATGTTTTCGTCATTTCTTTTTTTCTTTTTTTTTTCTTTTTTTTTTCAACCCCCCTTTACCATACTCTACTCTTATTCCTATTCCCTTCCATTATCCTCATCCCCCCTTGCCTCTCCCCCCTCCCCCCCCTTTCTTCCCCACACTAACCCTCCACCCAGTACATAACCCAAACCTTCACCCTCGCCGCCCCCAATCTCAGCATCAACGGCCTGCCCGTCGAGCCCTCGCGCTTCCTCTCGGGCGAGGGTGGCATCTCCTCGGACCCCAACGTCCCAGACGAGGTCTACGAGCCCTTCGACGCCCGCAAGCGCGCCCGCGTCGAGGACCTCACCCGCGAGGAGGAGGACCTCCTGCGCGACATCGCCGCCCTCAAGAAGAGCGTCCCCTCCGCCGCGGCCGCGGCCTGGGCCGAGGCTGCGCGCAGGAGTGTGAAGGAAGATGAGGAGGCGCTTGTGAAGATGAATGCCGCTACCACTACTACCACCCAAGAAGGAGGAAGTGGAGGGGATGGGGAAAGGGGCGGAGAAGAAGAAGGAAAGGGCGTGGTCCTCGAGAAGCTGGAGCGCCAAGAGGACGTCGAGGCTAGTTACGGAGCCGCGGTCCAGGGTCTGGGCAGGTTGAAGCGCGAGATGCCGTCGGTGGTGGCGCGGATGGAGAGGGCGCGGGGGGCGGGGGAGTATGTGGTTACGGAGCGGTGATGGGGGGATGCGTATTTCTATTTCATTCTATTCGGGGGTCTAAAGGGGAGGATGGTTCGCGTGGATATGGGATAATTGCTATATATCTACGTATGCGGCTCCGGCTACCAGTTTGGGTTTGGGATAGGGAGGTAAGGGGAAGGGGGAGGGGGGTTGTGGATTATGAGTATACAAACCAAAAAATATCATAAGAGAAACAAGAAATGAAAGATAAGCTTAATATACATATCCCGTTTCTTTTTCCACCTTCACTATCCAGGAAGTATAAGAAAACCTCATCTTCGTCTTAATTGACCTGATAGAAGTGATACATTATCTCACCCTTTTCTTTTTGTTCTTCCCTCCCTATTTCCCTAAGTAGGTAGGCCCAACGCTTTTCCTCAACTCACATGCATACCTCATCCACCCATCCACCCCTTTCACATGCTTACGTCGTATCAACCTTCACATGCACCAAACCACACCACATCACAGCATCCATCATCATCATTATTCAAAAAAAAAAAGTCTTGCCCAGGGCATAAGCGCATATTTTTTTCTCTCCCCATTATCTAATTCGGCGTATAGAAAAAACTTCTACTCCACTACTCCTCTCTGCCTTATCTTTATCTATTCCCCCTCTCTGAACTGAAGCTCGGGATATATTCTACACGTATATCTCTTTCTTTCTCTCCTTTCGGATAGAAAGAAGTGCATCGCATACATGTCACACTAGAATCGCGAAAAAAAAAGGAGACAGATGGGAAAAGAAGAGAAGGACAAAATATTTACCAAACCCTTCCCGCCCTTCGCACTCCTTTCTTTCCTTTCCGTATCTATTGCTTTGTCTGGCTTTACGATGTGGACCTCCTTAC
Source organism: Camillea tinctor (assembly GCA_022578605.1). Classification (NCBI taxonomy): domain Eukaryota; kingdom Fungi; phylum Ascomycota; class Sordariomycetes; order Xylariales; family Graphostromataceae; genus Camillea; species Camillea tinctor. Next base: position 104,053 of record MU394083.1, on the reverse strand, counting down.
CAGTCCCCAAATTTCGTCTATAAAAGTTCCCTTCCCTATGCAACAGATGTCTGCTTTTTTTTTCTTTTTCTCTCCTTCCCTTTGCTTAGTGCGACCTAGTCTCATGTGTTCTCCGAAGGATCATTTAACTTCGCAGGTGCCACACCTCTACACCCCTACCTCCGGCATTGACCACTATATCTCTCTCCTTCCCCACAACATGGGCTTATGCCGCCGCACCCTCACCACCAACCTCGGTCGGCTTGTTCTCGATCGTCGCATCCTCGACCGGCTTCTCCCACCAGGCGGGCTTGGACCACTCCGCCTCTCTCCATGGGCCGGCATCGCTGACCTCGCAGCCGCCCTCGCACTTGCAGGTACCGCCGTACTTCTCGGGCAGGTTCTCGGCAGGGATGTGCTCCAGCAGGATCTTGGAGGGGTTGCCGCTGATGACATCGATCTTGGAGGCGGTAACGGGGTCCAGGAAGCCCTTCACGGTCCTCCACACCCAGCTGAACAGCGATGGGGCGTTGATTAGGTACATGTGGCCCAGGCGCTCGGGGTAGTAGTTGTTGCTCATGGCCGATGCCTGTTGCACGTAGCCGAAGACCTGGCTGGCGTTGGAGAGACCGACACCAGCGAGATCCATAATGGTGCAGGAGGTTTCGAGCAGGTGACCGGCCTTGCGCGAGCAAGCAGGCAGTCTGGGGTCGGCCATCTTCTCGTACTCGACGGCTAGGTTGAGAAGCATCTTGCCGTCCGTGATACCGGCCTTGTAGATCTCGGTAAGGTTGATGCGACCCAGTTGCTCGATGTAGACCGGTCGGCCAACCTAAAAGGGGCAGGTAAGTAAGTGAAAATGATTCATGCGCATCACGACAGGGGCAGCCGTACCTTGTCCGTCTTGTGGTAGAACTGGGTGTAGTACTGGGCAAGCTTTGCCTTGAAAGCACCGTCCTTGTCCCAGGTCCTGACCGCCTCGTCGAGGTTGATGGGCTTGGGGGGGTTCTTGGGGTCAACCTCCTCGAGAGCCAGGGTCTTGACACCACCAGTCTTAGTATCCTTGGTGGTCATGGCCTTCCGCCACTCTATGTAGTCGGTAAACCTGCACCGCGATGTTTAGCTATTATGCGATAAGTAACTGGTTCGGGAGAGGTCTTGATGCTAACATTTTCTTGGCGGCATTGACATCGAACTTTCGGGCTCGGAGAAATCGTAGCTATACCACAAGCACCTGTTAGTAGTTTTTCCTTGCGTTTCCCCCCCCATATTCCATCTCTCTCATCTAGAGGGGATGGGGAAAGACAAGCCGTACCAGCGTCAGGGTATCGAGATGCTCCTTGTGTCCCTCGGTCTCCAGCATCATACGGAGCTGGTGCACTTGAGCCTGCTGGCCCTCGGTCAAGTGGCCGGGATGGCCAGGCTTAGGTTCAGGGGTAGTAGTCGGGAATTCATAGTGGTCGTAGGTCGGGTCCAACTTCATGGGAGTCTGCTGTGCTTCCGCCATTTTGTTGAAGTGTACAGGTTGATGAGATGGTGATGGGTGATAGGTTTGGCGGAGGGGATTTTCTTGGAAGGATAAAAAGAGGTAGAAAGAAGGGAAGAAGGTCGGCGGGATTGAGTTTAGTTTGTTGATTAGAAGAAGATGCGAGGTAGCAAGGAAAAGAGAATGACTAGCTAGCTACTGGTTTGGGGGGTTTGGATAGGGATAAGGTATCTCTCCTTTATTTAGTAGTATCAAAGTCGACACGTACTCGGTACTCAATAACTAAATTAGTACCGCAGTAGGTAATGAAGAAGGGGGACCAGACACACGAAATGTGGGTTGGGCGGGGAGAATCGTCATTCGCCAAAAAACACAAGAAAATAATAAATAATAAAATAAGAAAGAAAAAAAATGACGGTGAGGGGAGAGAGGGAATGAGAAGAAGTACAGAAGTACTACCTAACCTAGTACCTAAAGAGCTGGGTTTTTGGAGCTAAAGTTACTTAGACTTAGACTTGGACTTATGTAATCAAAGGGTCCTTTTGAGTTTTGGGTTCTGTCCATACGTATAAGATACGTAGCCAAGTCTGTACCTTGAAAATACCCCCCTGGTTATATCACAGTATCATTTCTTATTCTAAAGACACTGTCTTCCCCATCCCAAAGAATAAATAATATGGATAGGTACCCAGGTAGGTACATAGATTACATATGTACGGAGTAGGGATGCAGTAAGTAGATAAGTATCTAAACTCGGTAATAAATCCTCAACGAGTGAAGTCTACCACGTGTAATACATCACGGACAATTGTTGGTAGACTTCCTTTTTTTTTCTAAACCGTTTCTTTTTTTTCTTTAATAGGAGACAGGAGAAGATACGGTGAACAGGATACCAAAATTATGATGATGCTTCATTCGGTAATTCAATTCATCTCAAATTCAATTACTCTCTTCTTTAGTCTATAGGTTAAGTAGCCGAGGCCGTTTTATCCGTCTCGCCCTTTTCTTTGCCTTGCTCCTCTTCCTCCGCCTTTTCCTTTCTCTTCTGCACCACGTCCCAGTTATATACACGCGCGATGGCCACCTCCATTGTCTAAATCATCCCCCCCAAAAATAGTATCTTGGTTAGATATGATCGATCAAGGCACTGACAAAAAGAAAAACTAAACAATGCGGGGTCCCAACTCACCGTAATCTGCTCCCGAAGGAAATCCAGGTCCTCTTCGCAGTTGGCATGACTCTGCTTTGCCGCCGCTAGCTTGGATACTAGAAGTGTCTCTGCTTCATCGATAGGATACGACAGCATCACGTTTGCCTATGACTCGGGTATCAGCTTATAACAGCGCTTTTATCCGACTTAACTATGGCGTGGTCGTGCAATTCAACATACCCCCAACCATAGATACACCTCGTCGGTCGGTGGCACAGTTGCCTTGGCATATAAGGTATCGTTAAGCTCGAAGGTCGTCTCGATCGGGTTCGATTCGTCCTGCGGTGCGATAGCAAGTCAGACCATACCAGGGCCGGTAAGTTCGTACTAGACGGCTTGCATACTGTTCTCGTCTTAAGAAATTGGACCGTGTCCAATGTCTTTTGGATATCCGGCATCTTGTCCTTCAGCCCAGCAATTCTCCGTTGGAGGTTAAGTTCCATGAACTGGTATTTCCTGCGCAGGGAATTCCCCCCCTCATCATCAGCTAACGACTTCGGCCATTTTCTCATATCCTGACTCTTCTAGCCTAGCCCTACTCCTTCTGCATCATCGTTGACTCGGGTATGCTCGTATCGCAAAGAAATATTGGTGACATACGATATCATCTCCTGGAAGCTGCGCAGGGTAGACTCGACCTCAGCCCTAGACGTAACATAGTCCTCGACCTTGTCGACAAAGGGCGCAAATGGGATGCCTCGGGGATTCGTGGCCGCCGCATCCTTCCTACATGAAGACAGCACGGGGTATTAGCAGCTTGCACCAATGCAAATCGTAGGAAACGGTGATGGTTCCTCGAGCGTACCCGGCAGCCGCCTCTTTGCCTTTAGCAGACATAATGCAGATGCTCTCCAAGCGCAGCTATCCCACACAGCATTGCAAGGAACAAGAGAGACGGGGTTGGAAGTGTGGGAAAAGGCCCGTCGAAGTTGATGATTATTAGTGTGAAGTGTGTTCGGCAACACTCACAAACAAAAAGTGACGAATCAATTCGGGTATTAAAGCCTTTAGTGTGTAAAGTAAAGAGAGCTACGAAATTCTACATCAACGTCTTTTACAAGTAGGCGGGCAAGGCGGGCAAAGGTGGGGGAAGAATTGAGAGAGGTACCTAGGTACTGGGGAGGGGTCATTTGTAGCTGAGTGTGGGGTCCTTTTCTTTTCCAATTTTTGGGTTACTTACTAAGCCTGACCTCAGTCCTCATATAGGTTATAACCTTCTTAATTACATAGCAACTCATTAAAAGAACTTATCCTTATCTTTTCTAACATATTCACATATCTAAGATACAGGACCCCTATAGCTACATTGTACAATACATTAAAAAACCATGAAGTAATCGTGAACATCAAGGTCCACTCATACTGTATACCTACCTACGTAATAAGTGTGAGGCTGTGAGACCAACAGCCTCTCCCGAGTAATGAAGTAGTTTAATTCTAGAATCATACCTTAATTAATTAATTACACTAATTTACTTGAGGCTGATCTCCCATCGTCGTCACCTCGTGTTCATTTCCGAAACCCATCCGACAAAAACCTGAATGTTGCCTTCGCATTTCGCTAATATTTATCTTTCCTCCTCTTCTACTTACTACACACCAAACATGCTGAAAGTCGGGATAGATATAGTTTACTTTTTTGCATTGCTGTTACCCAAACCTTCCTTCCTAAGTTCACGAAATTTCTAAATAAAGTCATATAGATATGCTATTTTTATATGTGCATCTTACATCCATCATCGAACACCTTCAATTTTCGACTCGACCCTCGTGTTGCACGCATGTCATTAATATCCGTCCTGCCTTGCCATATCCCTGGATCGGCTCTCTACGGAGTGTATCGTAATTATCATTCAGGAGTAATTTATCATCCGGAAATAAAACACAGGACCGTTATTTTAAAAAATTACGTAGATATATATCTCAACTTTTTGGGGGGTTCCCATTTCGGTTGCGAGCTTAGCCCTGCTGTGGTCCGTTCATATGCTATTAATACTATCAACAGCCGGCGGGAACTCGTTCGGGATGGAATTCTTCTCTTGTCATGAAGCTGAGTTGTCTGTATTCAGGAGAGGGAAGAAAAGGGGGGGAAAGGAAGGGGTGTAATTCATACACATACTCGTAGAGTTTCAGCTTTTCCAAAGACACCTTCACATAGATAGATGAGGCCCCTTCTTCTTTCGTGAACATATCTATCGACAGCTTTTTGGATGATGTGAAAGACGTCCACCACATCTGACAGGCCTGGAGATCGTTATTGACTGAGCCACCAACCCAATCCATCAATTCTATTCTAGGGTTGACAAAAGAGTCCCTATAGAAGTTTTTTTAGTCACAACTATCTTACATCTACTGTACCTCGCTAGGATGCTATAACGACAGACAAATGCCTAAGGAAGTTTGCACCACATATAAGTCTCATAGGTGCTATTATCCGTTAGATACTATAACTGCTATGATATTGAAAATTAGAATATAGCCGCAGGTTAGGAAACCCCTTGAATGCTACATCAAACGTGTGCAGGTTTCACCCCGAGAACAAGAAACTAAGGATGATGAGGTTTCGATACATAAAGCTCTATATGGTAAAATATAGGACGCAGCGGTAATATGTCGGATGCCCATCTTCGCTCGTGTTTCGAAGAGTCCCTAGCCCCTGAAAACTCATGTCAATCGTTGCTTCTAAGCGAGATACAACGTTCCGTCGAGATAATTACCCCCTATGCGCAGAGTGCTATGAAGCTACTCAGGGGTAACGACACTTTGAGACGGTGCCGACACCCAGCTGTGAGTTAAGTATATAACAGTTGTCGATATCGGGAATATTTCTCTCTCCAGTATTCTTTGTCTATAGACAGGTCATAATCTCCTTCCCATCCCGTTGGGAACCCTTCTGTTTACTTGCCACGGAACTCGAAAGATCCAAGGGGAAGTCTGGTACTTGCCTATGCGTGACTACGATCAGTCGTATTCTCCATGGTTAGTCATATATTCTTGAAATATACTCGTAGGGGAGCAGACAACGGGTGTCGCCTAGTTAGATATGTCAATAAACTATTGTCAACAACACTCAGAGTGTTATGGGCTGCTTCTCATAGCCCCTATCTGCTCTGTTAGTAGGAGTTAAGATATCACGCCTACGGTGGAAGTATTATGTCCCGTAAAGAGGGGTACGCATATAATACAGAATTGGAATCAGTTTGTCATTGGGAGGCTATTGCTTCATGGCTCAACTGGTTGTCTCCAAGCCAGTTCGTGACAGAAATAATCTAGATATTACCCTTTGAGAATTATCCATCCATCCTTGTCCTGAGCTAGTCAGAACTTCCCTACTATTAACGCATTAGCCCACTAGAAAGTAAAAAGGTAGTTCGATTACTTATAGGCTGTTCTCGCATCTAGAAGCTACGAGGTTTGGTACTCCTCGGCTTTCTGGGATAATGGACAACGTTTATAATAGGAATAGAATGATTGTTTGATACCGCGTTCCTTTTAACAACCCAGGGAGTATTCGATGTGCCTACTTCTATAGGTAATAGTGTCTTCAAATCTAAGCATAGTCATCTACTTTGGAGACCAAATGAGCTTTCTAATACTGTAGAATGGTACAGCTCAACAAATATTGGTTGTGCTAAGGAATGGAGAAATAGACAACGTAGATACTTAGCTATTAGGCAATAAATGAAAGTATGTGCAGAAGCTTCAGTCAAGAGAACTAGATCCATCATATTGGCAGTAAGACTACTCATAGGTTCCATCATAATGTCCCAATTGTCACACTCTGTAGACGGTGTTGGGTGTACATGAGTTCGTGACACTGTTGGGGTTTAACCAGATGTGTTGATAAATGGATTGATTCTTTTGTGGCCATCACGCACAAGGTGATACGTTGCTCCTATGAAATAAATAAGCCATCAATCTGCGTAATAACTACGCCATCGCCTAAATATTGGCTACATAGTTACTGCATGGTGAAATGGGTTACCTGATGTTATCATTGAGAGCACCTGTCCTCAAAAACTCTCCAGATCTCTGTCCGGGGTAATAGGCCGGAGATACATGGAATGAAGAAAGTGTTTCTAAGGATATTCACCGGTATCGCATATAATTGTAGTTCCAAATTCTTGCTAGGTCCCACGGAACAGTCTCCTTACATCAACTATCTTCACATATTTGTGAATAGTTGATAGGTAACACATTGATTTGGGCAGGAGCACAGCATATCATATTCGTGAAAACTAGTATCTAAAACACCCTCGCCACAGGTGTACGAAATCCTCGTGGTCACTCATCCGGTGTGGCTGACGATAATTTGTCCTTATACGTGCAGAATCCCTGTGCGGAGTAAATGGAGAGATAATGTAGACCTTCATTGTCATACAATACAGGCTTTAGAGGCGATACGAATTAGCGCATGGTGGTGACATAAAGTATGTAACCTTCTTCGAGCAAATGGAACATGTATTTCCTATGACTGTAGATATTGAAGACTCACTTTGAGGCAAGTGGGATGTGATTTTGTAGTTTTTCAACTATCAGGAGCCCCTGGAAGCTAACTAGACTTGCTTGAATATATAATGCTTCACTTGTGTGGAGCATCGTCAACTCTCGATAGCTCAGTTGGTTTAGAGCGTTCGGCTGTAATTGTTACGTTGTCACCGAAAGGTCGCTAGTTCGACTCTGGCTCGAGAGATCATGAGCTCTCAACCTTGGAAAACAAGGCTCTTCAGTTTTTTTGTCTTTTTTTCTTCTTGATCGTGATATCTTCTGTTTATTATTTTATTTTATTTTTTTCCTTTCCCCTCCTGCCCTGTTTATTTTTTCTTTTCTCCGAGTTTTTATATTTCTGAGCTATCGCTTACCTTTTTCTTCTTCTTTTGATATTGTAGACCCGTAGTTCTTATGTGCATAGGCGTGTGACGAGTCTGTAGCGAATAATGCTATGGGAATCACAGGACTTCATGAGAATATTCTTTTAGGGATATAACGAGCTGTCTGAACGTATAAAATAATCGGGTCCTGGTAACATAGAGATTTTAGTGAGAAATACGTGTAGGACCGTCCGTACGATGACACCTAGCCACTCAAGACAGTTATAATAAGAGTGTCCTATAACCTCAAACGTGATCGTGGGAAACGTCAATAAATAAATAAAACGAGAGTAACGATATCTGAATTTAAGCTGGTCGTTATTTCTTTCTTCTCTACCTAGGTAGATTAGAGGCCTCTAGAACATAGATTAAGTTCGTGTAATATGTGATAATAAGTCTATTTGTACCCTTGATATAGTATGCTTCCTTATTTCTAGTGAAGTATCAAATGCAGAGGAATGAGAACCTCGGAGAGAAATTATACTAACTTATTGAAGTCACAACACCGCGCTAAGTACAAAGTTTCGTAATATCTTTGAAAAGAATCGCACCTACATAAGCCACCATGCAACGACATTACGCAAGAAGACCTACCAATGTCGATGATCTGTAAATACTTCTAGGTGACAAGAAAAAGACCTCTAGTTGGGCCGCAAGACGGCAAACGACCATGGTATTTTCACTACAGATAAATCAAAATTATTATTTCTCGTCTGTAACTCACATAGGTTATAAGAACAAGCATTACTGCTTGGCCGAAGTGGTAAGGGACGTAAGAACCTCCGTAGTAGGAAGGAGACCTCCTGTTGCCTACTTGAAACGAATCGTTTTCGAGCGGTCCATTCCGAGAGACGACCAGAATTTCACCGACAGGTATCAAGGTATATATATGCTCTAACCCTAACCCTATTATCATAGGCCCGCATATTATTATATAGAACGTGACCTCCGGAGAGGGGGAAAGGGTGGCAGGATTCATCTAGTGGATGGACAGCTCAGCACATAAGGTTTACCTCGCTTACAGCTCTGGACCCGGTCTCATCACCCCCTTCCCCCCTCTCAAAAAACCTAAAAGCTCTTCAATACAACACACCCTAATGTCACGATGCGAAGCCTTAGATGAGAGAAACGGGTTTGCTGTTGTTACGCAAGGAACTAAGTTCCCTAGAGGGTTACGCCATACAGGGTGGTCCGTATCCGTATGAACAAGTCACTTTTGTTCTGTTGTTCTGGCCTGGGCTCAGCTCCTCACACCTGACCCTAGATTCCTTATATACCTAAACTTACCCTAGCTGCCTAACTAGCCTATGCCTGGGCTTCCCCCATTGCGGTCGTGTAAGGAAGACAAAGCATGCAGCCCCGTCCGTAGAGAGTAAAGGGTCATGTGTGCGTGCGGATACCTAAACCATAAGGCCTGCTGCTATTATTATTACTACTACCACTAACCCTACATACATACGACTCCTCCATCCATTGATCTATTCTGTATGGTAGACTATTGTACATGACTAGACCCTACGCGCTTACTAGAATAGGGTGTGCGACCGTGACGATCTCGTTCGTGGATGGTGGGAGCGAATGCGGAAAAAAAAGGGGGGGAGGGGGGAAGAGTGGAGGGTGGCAAAGGAAAGGGAGTTGAACCCCTATTTTTTTCTCGAGAAGAGATAAAGAAATGTAACGGCTTTAAAGACCAATGAATTCCAATAAAAGGTCCACGAGTCTCTGAGTCGCTCGATTGTCGAGATCAGATCTATCAGTTGTCTATTTCCGCCCTGGGGGTTTCGTGGCTTGGGTTGATACGGGATATCGATCATGTACAACCTTTTTCTTAACTAGACCTCTACAAAGCTACTACTACTCAATGCTCCATGTCAGAACTAGTAATGTATATGCGGTTTAAGTACGAACCGAACCAAAGGCTAGATCCGTCCTTTCACAGAGTCTACGATAGACTTACATATAGGCCGCTACCGTCTGGCCCTACAGAACACGTCCTTCGTTAGCACTAAACCACGCTAGTATTTAGGAGGCTACTACTGCTATGTATGTCGAAGTCGGGTGTTACGGTCGGAGTGGATAGGGGGATTGAAGATCTGCTAAGACTTGCGAGGCCTGGCCTACCAATGCATGTAGGGGAGATCCCCCAAAGTTCCTTAGCCCAGGACCAGCAGAGTACGGGGGGTACAGATGGGATTTGTGAATCGACAAGATAGAAGACGTCGATCTGAAAGAAGCCGATCTAGTTGAGAATAGCATCGGAGGTTTTTCTTTGGGAGGAAGCTTTGGATCGAAGATTTCAGGGCTCGCGTGGACCGGGGGCCACGACGGCAAGAGACCCAAACCGACAGGGGAGACAATGCCGTTTGGATAGTGCCTAACTTCAAGGGTTCCCTCCAACCCCAAACCACCATGTGTGCCCTGGTATCGTGTAGCCGATTAGCCGGCCTGTGGAATAAAAGCTCCGGAGACGTAGGACACGGGTGACAAGAGGCCCATGGAGGCAATATAGGGCTGGTGAGGCTGACATTTCACGAAGGGCCTCCTTAGTTTCGATGTCCGGGGCTGGCGACAGTATCGAAGATCGTGGTGGGTTGAAGCGGGACAAGGCTGTCTATATGTCTTGCCTCTCTGTACGCTAGAATGTCTAACCGCGACCGTAGTGCAGGTGTCAAGACACTTAAAGTCCGGAACTGGTTGGATGGGGTGCGCCAGTGCCGCGTTGGGGATTTCCCGATTGGGAAACTAAGGGGGGAGCCTTAGCGTACGACATGCGAACGGTCCGGCAGAAGTGAAGCCATTCCGGTACCTGACGATCAACGAAAAGTACGATCTGCTTCCACCCTCGAATTTTTTAAATTTTCCTGTTTTCCTCTGAATGGAATTCACGACATTCCCATTAACGTCCTGTGTTTTTTTTTCCTTTTTTTCCCCCCTCGTAACCACCCTCTTCCCAGCGCTAAGGGCAGAAATTGGCCACACATATATGTCGCCCGGCGCGGTGGAACATTATATATTATCGTTCAGTCGAGAAAAATAGAACTAATGCAATTAAAAATTTTTTTTTCTTAAGAAAACACCAAAAAAAAGAGAGAGAAGACCTCACAGGCTATAGAGCGGGTATATTATGTTATTCACAAAATGGTTAAGCAGTCAAATACCTCTACTCAAGTGCCAAGATGAGTTTCTTACGTTCATGCCCGTAAGTATCCCGAGAATTTGCATAGCAACGGCTTTTAAAGAAATCTGACTAAACTACTTAAATTGGAAGTCTCGCCTATTTTTCTTTCTTTTCTTTCTTTTTTCTTATTGTGGTAGTAGTGTACGTATTCTATCTGCCATATCATGTCATGTCATGTCATATCCATCTCCCAGCGTTGCTGCCCGTCTTATGAATTCTACTCCGGTAAGAATCGTCTAGTTGTCGAAATCTTGATACAAGCGAAAACAAAACAAGGGTACGTAATGAATAAAACCCCTAATGCTGGGGGACGGTAGACTTGTGCTGTGTTTGTTGGATGTCAAGAGATTTGTGAGGGAAAAACACCGATTCCCTCTGAAATTCACGATCTCGGACAGCCCCGGAAGAATTAGGATGCAGCACTATTGCCCCCAATGCTAGACCCCCCGCCAGCCCCCCATAAGTGCTGTCAGTCACCGGTGTGTAGTGCAGGTCGAGATATGCCGCGGGTCACGTTCTCAACCGTAAAGGGGAAGGGGGGAAGAGGCGGGGGCCTACCGGGTCAGTCTGTAGTCGGTTGGTGTAAGTGAGTGAAGCGAATGTGTCAACAACCAGGAGTAGCAGCAGCCAGCAAAGCTTAGAAGTGGATTGAGAGGTATGATGGGATGGGAATAACCCCCCTTTTTATTGAGAGCATAACTCTAATAACAACACCAAAATATAGGTTGCTCTGGCTGCTGCATGGACAGGTTACTTTGTACACGCACGCTGGAAGGGTGTAAGTCAATGCAGACCTATTGACTGTTGCAGATGTACCACGAGACGAGAAAAAAAAATAGATTACCAAAGACGACGCAGAGACGACGCAAAGACGACGCAAAGACCACTCAGGTTTATGTCCAGGAACCAGAAGGATGTATATGGAATAAAGGGGCACGGACGAGAAAGGGTTGAACCAATCACAGCCCAGGACTGGACATCATCGGCGATGTCTCTGGCCCCACAGGGGATACCCTTGGCTATCCTGGGACTACCCCCTTGGGTCTAACGGGGTCTGGCGGCGCTATGAGATCACACCAATGCCGAGAAGTAGTGGTACCTCTTGATAGGTAGCTAAAGGGCAGCTTCTGGCGGGCCGATCCTTCGATGACAGGTAGCGAAACCACAGCTAAAAGCTGCAGCTATGTAGTGTACTATGTACCCTGTGGCCACTAAGAGGTCTTCGGGGGGTCTTCGGGGGGCCTTCGTCTTGCTCGTTAACTGCCAGCCTCGTAAAGTGGACCTGATACCGTGATAAGAAGTGGCCTGATTGGCAGCAGAAGGTCTTACGTCCACTCCAGCACAAGCAGAACATGGAGATATGGATGCTTCTGGCCCGTTTCCTAACACGGTTTAGCTAGGACCCTGGATCGGCACGATGCAAAGTCTGTCCCCCGATCCCTAAGAACTCCCCACCGGCCTGGAGATCGAGCCACGATCAATCAATCTTTCAATCAATCAGTGGCCGGACAGCCGAAAGGTAACGGCAACTTTTTTTTTTGGGGACAGGGTGAGATGAGAAGAGGGCTTTTTTTTTTCTCGATGGTCGATGGGCGATGGTCGATTACCGATGGCAATGAGTTAGAAGTGAAAAAAATATAATATTATTGAAATTTTGTGATGGGGAAAGTTTGAAATCTCGATGTAAAGGTCACCCAAGTCCCCTGATCGCTCGATGCATGGTCAATGTCCCTTTCCCTCGTCTTTCACAAGGCTACCTACATATCATAACATAAGTTTTACGCTTAGCCACGATACGAACAAAAGAGAGGGTGTGGACGGGTTTTTAAATTTGAACGTTGATTTTATTTGATTCTTTTTTTTTTTTATCCTTTCCCACTACATCCACTTTTCCATCCTTCCTCCTATTGTATGGTACTAGATACTACTCTGCACCACCAAAAGACGATATAGTAACAACAACAACAACTTTAACACCACTTACAAAACCATACGACCAGTAAAATCAGAGTAAGGGTAAAAAGCAAAGAAAAAAAAAGAAAAAAAAAAGAAAAGATAATATATTAATTATCTGCCTACATATCAGCGAAACGCTTTGGCTTGCTGCAAATCATACAAACCATAACACACCGGTCCGATCCTATCTCTATCCCCTTACCACTTATACCACTTTACATGCAGTAATAACCCTACCACTTTCACCAGCACCATTCCCACAAGAAGCACGAACAATCCATAACCTATCATTTATTGTACATTTAATTTTTTGGTTTTTGGTTTTTGTCTGCTTGTCTGTTCGTTGACTTCTTATTTTACCCTGGACCTAACCACATTTACGGGGTCCATCCATCTTAATACCGAAAAAAGAAGCCAAGACAAGCATAGAAGCATTCAACCCCCCCCGAACCAAAAACCAAAGCAGACCATCGCAGGACCCTATTCCCCACAGGGCCTTTACCCAAAAAAAGAAAACAACAAATCCTACCGCACATCAGGCCATTGCTACCTACAGTATTATTAGACGCGCATAGCACCCTTGACCGACCCTGACCCAGTTTAGCAGGATTCTTCTGTACGTATGACGTCGTATTCTTGAGCTCTTACCAAAGTACATACACGAAGTTCTAAGTTCTACCCTATTCTCGTCACTTCCCTTCCTTTACCCCCCCCCCCCCCCCCCCTCTAAAGCACGCCAACGTCTTTTTTTTTTTTTTTTTTTCTTTTTTTTTTTTAAGGCTTGGGGGAAATTCTTAATGATCCCTCTCCTTTTTTTCCCCCTACCCCCTCCCCCTTCCCTCCTCCCCCTCTCCCCTCATCTCTTGTTGGAGAGACGCTCCCCAACCATAACTTATTGTCGGAGCCAACGCTCTAAACTCAATCCTTCAAACCAAAACCCTATTTACAATTGATGTTTTTTTAAAACCCGTTAAAACTTTCTACTCTGATCTTTAAACCTTTTTTTTCTAACCCCTGCAAAGAACTACTTACCTCGCTACGCCGATTTACAACATATTCTGACAATAATAGCAACTTGATTCTACAGGCCGTGGCATTATTGTACTGCGATTGCGATCAGCCAGTCAGCAGCACCAGAGAGCGCCATGTGCGGTTGAAGAAGATCGCCGGCACTGTACTCCCAGCAGCATACGATAGCTATTAGTATATGTGTCAACTATGCCTGATCCCAAAAACACGCCAGCGGGCTCTGAGCCCCCGCCCAACGTCACTTTCAAAAACCCCAGAAGGATTTGTCCCGAGAATTCGGTCACCTTGCGACACCATCGTCTAGCTCGCGAGGTCTCCAAGCGATATTCACCGCCTGCCGTGCCCACTTCGAAAACCACCGAGGTCAAGTCGCCGCGACGCAATTCCTCGGGCGAAAGCAATGAGACAGGCATTAGTGATCCTAAGAAATGGTTTGACCTGTCCAACCAGAATGCCCTCGGGCAGCTGGATACGAGTGCTATGGACGTGGATCCACCGTTCTACCAGAAAGAAACCGACTCGTCTAACGAAGAAGGCGCCAAATATGCCATGCCCACCCAGAGCCCGGCATACAGGTTTGTGCAAAGCCGCGCGCCGGGGCTCCGCCAGGGGTTCACGCACAGCAGCAGCGCCGACGACTACCGAAGCGTGATTGACGACTTGACCATTGAAAACAAACGCTTGAAGGAGGAACTGAAGAAATACAAGCATGTGGGCCCCGACTCTTTGCGGAAAGATAAGTTGTTCGAGGTTAAGTTCCACGGCCTGCCCGGTAGAAAGAGACGAGAGCTCGAAGCGACCCTGCGCGATTTCACGACTAGTCTCGAGAACTCGAGTGCTGGGGCGTCTCCCAACCGAAAGAAGGCGCAGTCAAAGTCCAAAGGCGTCCATTCCTCGGCCTCCAAGCATGCTTCATCCTCTTCAGGTTCCAACTCGAGGCCCGTTGACTCGGCTTATGCATCCATGTCGGCGGGCCCCAGCTCCTCCTCGGTACCCTCACTCCCCGCGCAGACCAAGAGTGCACGGCAGCGATCTAACCAGAAGATTGAAAACTATCTGCGAGACATCCCGGAAGGTCTGTGGCCCAGGCCCATTCTGATGACGGAGAAGGAGAAGAAGAAGCTGGTGGTCAAAAGGCTTGAGCATCTGTTCACCGGGAAGATGGCCATCAATGCGGATCGGCAGCAGGCACCGGCACCACCACCACCTATTATCGAAGACGCGGAAATGGAATCAGCCAATGTTAAGGCTACACCGCTAGCTGAAGCTGCCCGCGAGGCGAAGATCCGACCACGCGAGCTGGGACGAAACACTAGCCACTCACGCGACATAGGATCTGCATCGAACACACATTCACATTCGCAGTCACAGTCACATTCGAACAGCGATCAGACGGATTCTAAAGACAACGGAAATGGCAACGGCAGCGGTAGCGGCAGCGGCAGCGGCAGCGGCGGGAGAAGTGGTAACAACACCTCGCCCCTGAACAACGCGGCACCCGCAGAACAGCGACCGACGCGACCGCGCGACTTGGACCCTGACCGAAAGCAGGTCCCCTCGGAAAACATGGACTATATACGGCACCTGGGATTGGTGGCACCAGCGTCGCAGAGCCAGTTCTCATCTAGGGATGTATCGCCAGATGCGGAAGGGTGGGTGTACCTCAACCTGCTCTGCAACCTCGCGCAGCTGCACATCCTCAATGTTACCCCTGACTTCATTCGTCACGCCGTGTCAGAAAAGAGCGCCAAGTTCCAGCTGTCTCCGGACGGCAGAAAGATCCGCTGGCGTGGTGGTGCAGAAGGGACAAGGTTCAGCAGCGACAGCAGCGGGAGCAACTCGCAGCGCAACCAATCAAGCGATGACACGGATGGATCGAATGACCAAGATCAGAGGAAAAAACAGAAAACCCAACCTACAGAAAATGACGTCATACCCCGCAAAACATCCCAATTCGTACTCGGGGTACAAGACTCGAATTCCTCCGAGAGTTTCCATTACAAGCCGCTGTTTGTGCACCACCAGACCGAGTCGTCGGAGGAACAGCCGTCGATGGGCGAGGAGACGGGGTCCTCGTACGGCCCACCCGAAGAGAGCAATCTGGGCGTGAATTCGAGATGGGGACAGAGTGGTGTGTCCACTGGCATGTCGCAGCGCAAGCGACGGCGCGACGGCGCTATCATCTACTACAGTGGGGCACCCTTCTGCACGGACCTGTCGGGGGATTTTGGCGAGGTATCCCCGGATACGTATGACATGACGTCATCGGGCGATCAAGTAGACCAGGACCCCGTCCGCCTCGACATGGCCCGTCCCCAGTTCAGCCGCTCTACGTCAGGATCGTCGATTCCCTTCCGCCCGCTCAGTGGTCTTGAGTCCCGGAGTGCCATGATGGATCTCGATGACACCGACCCACCAGAACTGACTTCTGGTGAGACCGACGATGACATTGAAGCTGACTTCCCGTGGTCTGATTGCCCCCAGAAGGAGCAGTTGATCAACCTCGAGGCCAGCGGTCTAGGGGGCATCTACCCAGACGACCATTTTACCCTAGCTGTCAAGACGCGCCGACCTAAGAAGCCCGAGTCTGTTTTCGACGACAGTTCCGACGATGAGGATGTGTCCCCGCTCGCACGACCGCAGCTCCAAGAGCGCCCCAGCTCCGACAACACCGATGCGAAGGCGATCACCACCACCGACGCCATCGTAGGCAAGTTAGCTTCCATGACCACCGCATCTCCCATACCGACATACGTTGCGACTGTGAGGATGCCTTTGGTTGGAATTGAGTATCTGACCGGTCAGTTCACACGCTTACCGCCGGTGCCTTTGCCCCCTCCAGCCTTCTATTTCCCGTCGGGCGACGACTCCGACTTGGATGACGAAGATGACACATTCGACGATGCTTCGGACTCGTCGCAAAGCCTGATGAGCCGACGCGCCATCTTGGAGGATGATCCTTCAGACAATGCCGACTTGTCTGGGAATGACGAGGAAGACGAGCACTCCGACGGTGGTCACGGTTACGATGCTAGCGGTAGCATTTCCCCCGATAAGATGGAGGACATCCGAGATGTTGGCGATCTTAGTCTCGGAGGTGGGCGCAGAGATCGAGTTTCCAACTTGTCCAAAATAACCGGAAGCTCGGTCGCGACCGCTGGCGGCGCCGCTAGCGGATACAACAGTTCGATGGAAGAAGGTACATGAGACGAGGCGAAATGATGTGATTATGAAATTATATGGAGTGGGAGATTGTCATTGAGAAGCATGGCATGGATTTATTTTTGGGCAGCAAGAGCTTGGAGCGATGAACTTTTTTTTTTACCCCTTTATTTCAGCGAGGTCGAGTTCAGCTTGAGTATATATGCCCCATTACGATGTTAGGAGGTTACAATGAGGCCAAGTATAGAAAAGTTTCTATCGTTCTTTTTATTATTTTCCCCCGTCTCTCTGTCTTGTTCTATGGGTGGCGTGAAAAGCGCTGGCTTGATGTTTTTCTTTATTTTCGGTTTACTTTTACCTGCGATGATACCTACCTCCGTACCTTATCTATTTTCTGCAACAGTCGAAAAGACATGGGGAACGGCGTTTTGGTTTGTTGTGCTATGGAACGGGTAGGATGCGAAGGGACGAGATGAGATGGGATGGAACAGCGTTAGAGGAATGAGAGTGCTCAGCAAATGTGTCACCTTTTCCCTCATATGGTAAATGGGTAAAACAAATACCCGGGTCGGCTTTTCTATGGTTATGCTTTTATATAATTATATAGAGATAGGACTATGGTTACTGGGAAACATCTTTTGGATGTCGACAGCAGATCAAATTCAAAGTGCGCAGGGGATAGGCTTTGCTACAGCAGCCGAGAGGCAAATTTTAAGAAAACATATGAAAAAAAAGAATGAAGGGATACCTATTCACGTAAAGAACTAGTGTGATACGATCAGTGAGGTTTAGTGATAGTAATGGTCTGTAATGGATCATCGAAGGGAACGTGTCAGGAGGCTAAGGAAAGTTTAGTAACTTGCATGTCTTGCGAGGTGATGAAATAAGCTATGATGCTAACGATTGTGTACCTAGGGAAATGAACCTTTTTGGGTAGAAACGAAGCAAGGCGGGAGAACTTGATAACGATGATAGCTTGATATGATGGAAGGTGGTGTTTCCCAGGAGTTTGGGGCAGGGGGGAAGGCTTTCGCGTCAAAAGACGAGTATGGTACATTTAAATAGAAAGCCTTTCCAATTAAATACATACGGGGAGAGATGTAATAGTGTTTGAACAACGGATGTCCAGTAAGTTGGCTTTCAGTTATTTCACTTATAGTATTCACAGGATATAGGCCTAAGGTCAGGTAAGAAAGGGGAGGATTTAGAATTTCTGCTGGCTTGGGTTGATTGGGAGGTGCGCGAAGTTGCTGTGAATTCGTAAAGAATTGACTTTGACTATATGGGAATGCATGCATGTAGGTGTGGTCGATGTACGATAACATGATATGTATATGTATGTATGACCTCCATATTGGTCAATTTTATTTCGGCAGGCGATGGCTTTTTTGTTTTTCTTCGACTTCTGAACAACTTACTTTCCTCCTGGCCAGGAACAAGTTCTCCCTCCCTCTCTTTAATATGAACCACCTATTATCCAAGCCCGACCCTAACCCCAACCCTCTTCTTCTTCCTCCCCCCCTTTCCTTTCTGGTGGTGGGGCGTCTCACCCTAGAACCACCTCAAACTCAAACGGCTCCGTCTTCAACGCGTACTCGTCCCTCGTCCTCGGCCCGCAGGACCCGCTCCCGAGGCCGTGGTGCGCGGCATCAAGCCGCACGACCACGTTCTCGGTGCGCATGCGGCGCAGCTCGAACGGGTGCTTCGCCTTCTCGACGTCGCGGGCGCGGTAGTGCGACGCGCCGAAGTCGAACAGCTTCCTCTTTCCTTCCCCTCCCTGGCCCCCTCCTCCCTGCCCCTTTTCTTCCAGGTCGCGGAACTGCGCCGTGACGCTCTCCCCCGACGGGGACGAGAACCGCACCCACCGCGTGTCCGTGCGGTTGCCGGCCTCCTGGGGAAACTCGTAGTCGGTCCACAGGTCCCCCGGCCGCGCGGCGCCGTGCACGCCCGCCCGCTGCCCCAGCTTGCTGTCGCGGTAGCTCTCCCCCGGCCCGCGCCCGTACCAGGCCACGCGCCCCGCGCCCCACGCCGGCCCCAGCTCGAGCTCCAGCCCCACCCGCGCCAGCGTGCGCGGCAGGTTCGCGCCCCGCGGCGTGCCGCGCACGCGCACGCGCACCTGCCCCGTCGCCGCGAACGTGTACGTCGCCTCCAGGTCCACCGACCACGACAGCACGGGCGGCGCGTAGCGCTGCCGCACGCGTAGGGTGAATAAGGAAGAGGAGGCCGAGAGCGGCAGCGCGTCCCACTCGCACGACTCCGTGTGTGCGCGCGCTAGGTGCAGGAGCCGGCTCTTCCAGTCGCGCGCGTCCTGCGGGAAGTCGTTGTCTGTGGGGGCGCGGTAGGCGCTGAACACGGGGCCCGCGGCGAGCACGGGGACGCTGTTCTTGGTCCAGGAGAGGAGCTGCCCGCGCACCGGGGAGAAGGTCCAGCGCGAGGTGGGGCTGATGATGGTGAGCAGGGTGGGGGTTTCTTGGGTTATGGTTAACTGCGGGGTGGCAGGGGAGGGCGGCGGGAGGAGGGGGATGGGAGTGCTGGTGAGCGCGATCTCGGCGAAGGCTACTTCGAAGGAGGAGGCGAGCGAGGAGGTGGAGCTGCGAAGCTGGAAGGAGAGCTGCAGGATGCCTTCGCCGGAGAGGCCGCTTGGGGAGGGGAGGGCGAGCTCGAAGGTAGAACCCGGTTGCACGCCGGCGGGGATGGAGAGCTCGCCGGCTTGGGATGTGGGCTGGCCTTCGTCGAGGATGGTGTAGACGCACTTGAGGTGGTCTAGGGTGATGAAGTCGTACCGGTTGATGAGGGTGGCGGTCTGCGGCGTGGAAGAGACGACTTTGACGGGCTCGAGGCTCTTCTTGTACTCGATCAGCCCGGGGGTGGGCGTGTGGTCCGAATTAAGCATGCCGTCCATGACGAAGTTGCCGTCGTTGGGCTCGTCGTCGAAGTCACCACCATAACCATAGTACGGCTCGCCGGTGGCGGCATCCTTGGTCAGCAGGCCGTGGTTGGCCCACTCCCACACGAACCCGCCCTGCAGCTTCGGGTACGCGTAGAACGCGTCGACGTACTCCTTGATGTTGCCGGGACCGTTGCCCATCGCGTGGATGTACTCGCACAGCACCAGCGGCTTCGTCTTGCTCGCGTCCTCACCGAAGGCCACGATCTCCTCCACCGGCGGGTACATGCGCGAGTACATGTCTGCCGTCTCGGCGTGGATGTCGGCCTCGTAGTGCACCGGCCGGCTGTCGTCGTACGACTTGATCCACTTGTACATGGCCTTGTGGTTGCGCCCGAAGAAGGCCTCGTTGCCGAGGGACCAGACAATCACCGACGGGTGGAGCTGGTCGCGCCGGACGAGCTGGATGGCCCGGTCGACGTATGCGTCTTCCCAGATATCGTTGTCCGAAGTCCATTTGGCGGCTTGGGCACGGGTTAGGAGCTGTCGCTGCCTAAAGGGGAGTTCTCTGTCCGCCTCGGAAAGCGCAGCGTCGCCTGTGATGGGTTAGCAGACTATAACATCTCAAAATGGTATGGGTTTATTGGCTTAAGAAAAAATAGAATACTGACAAATTGACTCAAAACCGTGACACTCAAGATCTGCCTCATCCATGACCCAGAACTATGAATTTCGTTAGCGGATCAGCAGGACAACTCAGACACATTGGGATAATGTGTGACCTACTCCAAGCTCGTCGGCTAAATCATACAGCCGAACGTCACTCGGCTGATGGCAGGTTCTGATCGCATTAATGTTGTGGTTCTTCATGATCAGGAGGTCCTGCTTCATAAACTCGTAAGGCACGGAGCGGCCGAACTGGGGGTGGTGCTCGTGGCGGTTCGCGCCCTTGAACACGATCCGCTTGCCATTGACCTGTATCAGGCCGTCCTTCATCTCGACCTGGCGGAAGCCGACCCGCTGGGAGACGAAGCTGGTGCCGTCGAGAGAGACCACCAGGTGGTACAGCGTCGGCGTCTCCGCGGTCCACTTGTGCGGGTTCTCGACCGGGAGCGAGAAGTCGACTGAGGTCCGCCCGTCTCCGCTAGAGACGGATTTCGTGTCGCTCACGATGACTGCTTTTTTCTCCGGGTCGTAGAGCTCGAGCTTGAGCTCGCCGGAGCCGGTCACGTCGACGCGGACTTTGAGGTCGGCGTTTACGTACTGGCTGTCCAGCTTCGTCTGGATGAAGAGATCCTCGATGCGGGACTTGGCGGGGAAACCCAGGAGGTACACGTCGCGGTATATGCCACTCATTCTCCATTGATCCTGTAATATTTAACCATCAGTTTTCACTATACCGGTGGTGGGTTCACTTTTGGATGCAACGAGCAACATCGTCCTTCATAAAAGTGAACGAATATAAACTAGCGCTTACCTGATCCTCGATATACGTCGCATCGCAGAACTGGTACACCCTCACGGCGAGGGTGTTCTCCTCGCCCTGCGGGTTCAGCACATCCGTGATGTCGAACTCAGCCGGGTTCCGCGAGCCCTGGTGGTACCCGACCTCCTTGCCATTGACCCAGACATGGTACGCAGCGTCCACGCCCTCGAAGCGCAGGCGAATCTGGGCCGCATCACCAGCACCCCCCTGGCGCAGCGAGTCGGGAACGACGAACTTGCGCACGTACGACGCGGTCTCGTTCTCGGCCAGCGGCACGTTGGGCGGGTCGACGGGGATCGGGAAGTTGACGTTGGTGTACTGGGGCCCGCGGCCGTACCCGTGCAGCTGCCACATGCTGGGCACGGGGAGGTCGTGCCACACCGGGCCCGTGGTGCTGAACGTCGGGTCCTCGAACCCCATCGGCGCCTCGAACGGGTTCACCGCGTGGTGGAACTTCCACGAGGACCCCGACAGCGCGTGGATCCGCGACTTGGACGTGTCGTGCGCGAGCGCGTCCGCCGCCGAGTCGTAGACGTAGAAGTTGGCCCGCGGCGGCAGCGTGTTCCGGTGCAGCACCGCGAGGTTGTTCCAGTCCGGGCGCGGGCGCGAGGTGGTGCCCGCCGGGTGGGTGTTCTTTTCGGAGGCCATCTTGGGGGGGGGGGGGGGGGGGGGGGGGGGGGTAGTGTTTATTATAAAAAAAGAAATAACGGAAACGGCTGCTAAAAAAAAAAAAAAACCAAAATACCCAAAAAAAATTTTGTGTTTTTTTT